>CM041780.1:96290651-96463499 GCA_023374045.1 Limonium bicolor | reverse complement strand
AATCTTCTCTTTTCTAACCAACCGTATCTTGGTTTTAGATAAAATTTATGATCACCGGTATTTAAACAGTATAAAAACCCTCAACTTATTTAACAAAGTTGGTGCTCCTTATTAATGATGATCCAACTTTTAAAAAGGTAGAGTATTGTTAAAATTCATATATAAATAAATTCAAAAAAAGGGTCAGTTACATTCAGAATTTCTTGTTAGCTACTTTTTAAGTAAAATATAAAATAAATTTACTCAATCTTAAAAGTTGATATTGTTAAGATAATCTTATTTCTTTTTCAACTAAATCTTGTCTTTTATAGCAAAACTATCTTATCTTAGTTTTACATAACATTAATGAACTACGAGTCAATGAAGTCTAATACATTCATTTAATTATCTGTCCAACACTACCCAACTACCATTAACCACAATAATTTAAGGCTCTGGGGACGAAGGTGAAGATAGTCCACTGACATTATCTGGTTGAAGAAAAATTAAGGGAATAGTAATGTGTTTAGAGGAGAGAGAAAATAAGGAGGAAACGCATAGGGGTGGGAGAAGAGTTTGGGGTGAGTGTAGTTTTTATTAGGAGGAGAAGATATCAATTTTTTTAAAATGTTATAACTTATAAAATAAAGTGCAAAATAAAAAAAATTATACCATTATTCATCATTTTCATGCTCTTCAAACAAGATGCATCATAGATATATTTTAATAAACTTAAAATTTTACGTTTTTAGAATGAGTATATATTACATAGTGAATCTTATTTAATAACAAAATGATTCTTATTTAATAATAAATTGAACCTATTCATTAACAAATGAATCTTTTTTAAGATTTACTTTTCTTAAATTAAAATTCACTTTTAGAAAAACAATGAGTCACATTATTTAAAGCGAAGATTAATTTTCTTAAATATAAGATTCATTTTCCTTTAATATTTGATTAACTTTTCTTCAACAAAATATTCACTTCTAAATAAATGAAAGGTTCATATTGTTCTCGTATACATTTGTGGTAAATTCACTTTTCTTACACATTTGATTCATTATTTTTAAACAAAATATTCATTTTTCATAAACGAATGATTCATATTGTCCTCACATTCAATGAAATATTCGCTTCTAAATAAATGAAGGGTTCATATTGTTCTTGTATAAATTGTGGTAAGATTCACTTTTCTTGAACATTTGATTCACTATTTTTAAACAAATATTCACTTTTCTTAAACAAGGATTCATATTGTTCTCTCATAAGTTTGTGATATGATTCATTTTCTTAACATAGATTCACTTTTTCTTAAATAAAAGATTCACTTTACTTGAACATGTGATTCATTTTTTTAACGAAATATTCATTTTTCAATATACTCATAGCCACAAACCTTAAAAAACTGTCGAGTCAGTGATGACACCCTAAAAATCACTCTAGGAATGCTAAAAATGTCGAAGGTTTTTTAGGGTTTGTAGTGCAGGTTTTGGTCGTTAGACCCAAACCCTAAGCCACAAACCCTAAAAAACTGTCGGGTGAGTGACGACATATAAAATGTTGAGCTAATTGATGATGTCTAAATGAGCATGTTTTTAGGGGTTTATTTCATATGTTTAATCAACACGTTTCATGCTCATTTCTCCACTCTGGCTGTTTTCCTCTAGTTTTATGTTTCATTGGTGTCTTACACATTTATTGTTTAAACAGAGGAATAACCAAGATATGAGTAAAGTAGATGAAGAACAACGCGTGGGCGCAAACGGATTCAAAATCGGAGCTAGAACAAGAAGATACACATTTTGAAGTTAGCCTGCCTATAGGACCGACCCACCGACCGACCCATGGTGGGTCGGTCGACTTAAAAACGCGTTTTCGGCCCCGAAATTGGCTTCGGGACTCGACCGACCCACGGGACCGACCCAGGGTGGGTCGGTCGGTCGCAAAATTTGCCCAGATTTTAGATTTTAAAAGCAGAAAAAGAGAGGGAGAGGGAGTTCGGGAGCAGACTCCAGGCGACGCAGAAGAAGAGAAAAGAAGAGAAGGAAGGAGAAGAAGAAAGGAAGAAGAGAAGCTCACCTCCCTCCAGCTCCATTAATGGCTATCTCTTCTCCCTTTTCTCTTATTGCTTTAATGGAGACTTGACTCACTTGTAGCTAGGGATTTGGATAAAGCCCCAAATCCCCCAAAACTCCATGTTGAATCTTGAACTGTGTTTGTGCTTTATTTTAGTCTTTGAGCTTAATGAAGATGATTATGAGTGTTTATACTTCTAAACTTGTTGCTTGATTTGGGGATTTGTTAAGGGTTTTGCTCAATTTGTCATCTATGTGTTAAATTGGTTGGCTTGGCCTACCGATTAGTTTAGCATTATTGTGGGATTCTATCAAATGATTTCTGAGATAGAAACCTAAACCGTTGGGACTAAATCAATGTTAGCCGATTTTCACTGATTTGAGATGAGGTTCTCATTGCACTTAGGGTAGATTTGTGCTTAATGCTTCTGATTGAATTGGGGATTTGAACGAACATTCAGTCCCTTAAATCGGTTAGGATTAATAGACCCTGGATTTGCTATTAATTAAATTCCCGTTTTTAGCTATGAGTTCGAGGTTTGACAATTGGTAGAAAGGGGATGACGGTGCGAATATCCTCCCCGACTACACTATCCTAGATTAGATAGTTTAGTGTTTATTGCTTTACTTTATTTCTCCAATTACAACCCAAAAACCCAAAGCCCCTAATTTACATTTATGCACTTTTGTATATATCCTCTTGCACATTTACTAAGCTTATAATTAGCTAGACAGTTACGAAGTCCCTGTGGATACGACCTTGTTGTACTACAATGATTGGGTTCACTGCCCTAGTTAGCAAGATAGTTTCACCCACTATTTTGCCCAACAAGTTTTTGGCGCCGTTGCCGGGGACTTCGGTCCACTATTTGGTTTATTATCTGTTTAGTTTTTGTGCAGATTTTCATTTCATTTATTTGCCCATTTTGTGTATAAATTTGTTTTCTTTTTTTAGGTACTTAATTCTGATGGATGGTCACTACAATCAAGCATCTGGAGGTTGGCGACTCACTAGGCAAGAACACATCATTGGTGTATGCAGAGGTGCAGAGATATCATGAGAGCCCCCAATGTCCAACAACAATGGCAGAATTGAGAGCTCTTATGGAGGACCTCAACTCATATGTCTACCGGAGGCTTGTGTGCCAAGAGTGTGGAGAGACCACGAGAGCGCTCACTGTCCTGAGATCACAGTAGAGGTTGATTCACCCAGTTTGGAGGAGCTCATGTCTGATCTTATCTCTTCTTGCAAGCCTAACTCGACTATGCAATACTTTTACATGAAGCAAGATACCTTCAACATGAATGTTCAAGCTCAGATTGATCAGATTGTGCAACAACTTGAGAGCGAAACAGTTCATGATGTGGAACAGCCTGCTGAGGACTTGAGTTACTCTCCAACTCCTCCCCTGTGCGAATCTGAAAGCCCAACACCACTCCACCCCCGCTTGACTATGAAGACACTTCATCAGAAGAGAGTCTCCACTCTGACTTCCAGGAGCTTTCTCCCCTCTGAAGTCAGCTACCAATATTTCCCCGCCTTCTCCGTGCTCCATCAAGATCACGAGGATGCTCACATCCTCAACTTTGAGAAGGAGGAGACACTGTCTCCCTCTGACTCCTCAGAGGAGAGTACACCACCGACTTCAAGGAGCCATCCCCCTCTGTTGATGTCCACCTCGGCTCTTCCTATGAGCCTCACCCCGAGGTCGAGGATGTCTACATCCTTGAATTTGAGGAGGAGGAGCCCACTAACTTTGATCTTCATTTGAAGGATCAAGGCCCCCACCCGTGCACTAATGAAGTTGGGTGGAAGCTCAACGTACACCCGTTAAGTGTGGAGGCCACCTTCCCATTTGATCCGGGACCAAGATTGAAGACAAAGTCCGCTCCGGAGTTCTCCCTGCACCGCTACTGAAGTAAGGATGTTTCATCCTTAAATTTGAAGAGGAGGCTCCACCAAGTTTGATCCTCGTACCAAGGATCACCCACCTCAACACTTCCACCTGAAGAACGATCGGTGGAGTTTACACTTTCACATCCTCCTAAGTGTTGAGGCCACATTTCCTTTTGATCCGGGTCGTTCTTCATTGCTAGATGATGCCCGCCCCACCCACCCGTTGAAGCCGACTTCAACGTTCATATTCGATCCCGGATGACTTCACGGTGGTATGGTCTAGCCAAAGACCTTAAAGAAGGGCCGCTTACCGGGAGGCAACCCGGATTTCATTTTGTGTCTGTCTTTTAAATTCTGTTAGTTTAGATTTTCATTGTTTTCAATAATGGGCTATTTTGGCATTCTTTGGACTTGCCCTTTTACGCCCAATTGGTGGCGTCTGTGTTGTGAATATTTTGGAAACAGGTGAGCCCCTGAAAAGGGATGGAATTAGGAACAATTACAAAGGAACCTCTGGCGAAATTTTCCAAGAGGACCTTCATCTCCAACGATTGAAGGTAGCACCTCAACGACCCCTTCCACTCGCAATTGTGCGGGCACCCTATCTTCCATCCGCATCTTATCGGGGAGTACTCGTTTCACCCTTCCTTTAATATTTGCCCACAACGACTCCACTATTTTTATTTCCTGTTTTTGTTTTCGTTCTCCTTTGGTTTGGTTTTTGCTAACCCTTCACTCCAGTTGTAGTTTGGTTGCTTCTAGTGTTTTATGCGGGTGCAACTTCCAGTCCACACCGCAATCAAGCTACGCTACTTGAGGCTGAAGCTCAAGTGTGGGGAGTTCTACAAACTGATAGCAATAGCAATCTCAGGGGAGTACTAGTTCCTTTTAGTTTTCGTTCTCTCTTCTCTAATTTTGAATCTGCAAATTGGGGATAACTTCTGTGCTATACTGTTTGTTTGAGTCCCGTGTGCTTTTCCTTTTGTCTACTTCCCGCAAAGGTCTTCTGGAACCTTCCCCGGTTTTGATTGGTGAACAATGGGGACATTGTTCAATTTAAGTGTGGGGGAGTGACCTTTTCGGTGAATTGTGTGCTTAAATGCTTAATACTTCATACTTATCTAGCGATTGTCCAAATAAAAAAAACTTGGACCCTTGTGTCGTGAGTTGTTCTCATTAAGAACAAATACTGTTATGAATTGTGGGATAAATGCTTAAATTTTTCATTTTGATTGCTTTTGAGGAGCATTTTACATGCGGTGTGGCCAAGTGATCTTGTATGGTTGGATTTTTTGCTTTGGGGTTCCTTCTGTCTTCTTTCTTAGGGATTGCTAAGGGGTGCTTCTTTGTGAAAATCCATCAAGGGACTTGTGAGACGCCATTGTTAACCAACAATGAGAGTTGAGTGTTCTTAAATGCAAAGGCTGATGCCAAAATTTTATCTTCTCATCTCTTATGCAAAAGTGAAACAAATGCATAATCTATTTTTCCTTTTGTTTTCTTCTCAATGCCCATTCTTGAGAGAAGTTGGACCATGGTAAAAGCTCTCCAAGTCACCTAATCTTTAGAACTTTGAAGCACTTCGGATCATACCCCGAAACTCTAGTTTTTGTTTTTCCCCTAAGTTCACCCATGCCACCACTAAGAGATGGTTCACACTCCTCAAAGGTTTTAATCACTTTTTGCTTCTTCTCTTATCCTACAATTCATGTTAGTATTTGTTAGTCTTGAGCATTCCTTACTTGCTTGGGGGCTTGGTTTTGCTTGAGGACAAGCAAAAAGGTAAGTGTGGGGGTGTGATGAGTGTCTAAATGAGCATGTTTTAGGGGTATTTCATATGTTTAATCAACACTTTTCATGCTCATTTCTCCACTCTGGCTTGTTTTCCTCTAGTTTTATGTTTCATTGGTGTCTTACACATTTATTGTTTAAACAGGAGGAATAACCAAGATAGAGTAAAGTAGATGAAGAGACAACGCGTGGGCGCAAACGGATTCAAAATCGGAGCTAGAACGAAGAAGATACAACATTTTGAAGTTAGCCTGCCTATAGGACCGACCCACCGACCGACCCATGGTGGGTCGGTCGGACTTAAAAACGCTTTTCGGCCCCGAAATTGCTTCGGGACTCGACCGACCCACGGGACCGACCCAGGGTGGGTCGGTCGGTCGCAAAATTTGCCCAGATTTTGATTTTAAAAGCAGAAAAAGAGAGGAAAGAGGGGAGTTCGGGAGCAGGACTCCAGGCGACGCAGAAGAAGAGAAAAGAAGAAAAGGAAGGAGAAGAAGAGGAAGAAGAAGAGGAAGGAAGAGAAGAGAAGCTCACCTCCCTCCAAGCTCCATTAATGGCTATCTCTTCTCCCTTTTCTCTTATTTGTGCTTTAATGGAGACTTGACTCACTTGTAGCTAGGGATTTGGATAAAGCCCCAAATCCCCCAAAACTCCATTGTTGAATCTTGAACTTGTGTTTGTGCTTTATTTTAGTCTTTGAGCTTAATGAAGATGATTATTGAGTGTTTATGACTTCTAAACTTGTTGCTCATGATTTGGGGATTTTTAAGGGTTTTGCTCAATTTGTCATCTATGTGTTAAATTGGTTGGCTTGGCCTACCGATTAGTTTAGCATTATTGTGGGATTCTATCAAAATGATATTCTGAGATAGAAACCTAAACCGTTGGGACTAAATCAATGTTAGCCGATTTTCACTGATTTTGAGATGAGGTCTCATTGCAACTTAGGGTAGATTTGTGCTTAATGCTTCTGATTGAATTGGGGATTTGAACGAACATTCAGTCCCCGTTAAATCGGTTAGGATTAATAGACCTGGATTTGGCTATTAATTAAATTCCCGTTGTTTAGCTATGAGTTCGAGGTTTGACAATTGGTAGAAAGGGGATGACGGGTGCGAATATCCTATCCCGAGCTACACCTATCCTAGATTAGATAGTTTAGTGTTTATTGCTTTACCTTTATTTCTCCAATTACAACCCAAAAACCCAAAGCCCCTAATTTACATTTATGCACTTTTGTATATATCCTCTTGCACATTTACTAAGCTTATAATTAGCTAGACAGTTACGAAGTCCCTGTGGATACGACCTTGTTGTACTACAATGATTGGGTTCACTGCCCATAGTTAGCAAGATAGTTTCACCCACTATTTTGCCCAACACTAATGCCAAAAAGATTACCTTACCCCCACACACCCTAAAAATCACCCTAGGAATGCTAAACACATCGAAGGGTTCATAGTGTAGGGTTTAAGGTCTAACAACCTTTGATTCACTTATTAACAACTTTTTGGTTCACTTTTTAACAATCTTTGATTCACTTTTCTAAACTTAAGATTCACAAGGAATCTAAATATATATATATGCATACAAAAAATTTTAAGTTTAAAATTTATTAAAACATATTCATGTTTGGTCTTATTTTGAAAAGCTCGAATTATAATGAACAACGGTATAAAATTTATGTTATTTAGACTTATATTTAATAAACTACAACATTTTAAAGTTTTACAAAAGTATAAAGCACAAAAGGACAAAATAGGTGTCAATTCGTGATTTAAGATTTTTCTATTTAGAAAACTAAAATCTAAAATCAACATTGACTCACGTTTAAGAGCTTTTAGGTCTATAAAAAACCCTCTACTACTTGTCGTGTTCCTTCATTCATCTTCGTTAGTAGTCTTCATCCATCTATTCATTTTTTCATTATCATCTTACTCTCTCAAAATACTATCCACATTGAACTCAATGGATCCAAACATATTGTGGACCAATGAGGTTGAAAACATGCAATACAATTTGGAGCAACGGGTTATAGGTAATTATAGGATCGGATGGCTAACTCAAACCAACTTAAGGTGGTAGTCTGTGAGATGGTTTGACGCAATCGAACATACATTTGAGACATAGAAACGCTTAGTCGAACTAAGTGCGCGGAAGCAGATGCTCAAGGTAGTAAAGTAAAAAAGACTTAGAGAAGCTAAATGAATTAACACTCGAAAGGTAGAGGGACTCTGTGAAACTCAACGACATACACAAAATAAGCTATTTTATTTTCTGGCCAAAAACAAATAACTTGCAATGCCCACTCAGTAGAAAGATCTACTTCGTGGTTTTCACTTACTCACCCAATACAATCTCTGATCAGCTCGATGGAAATTGTAGTAAAACTAGGATCTTCCTAGAAAGATTCTATCTAGATGCACTAACTAAATTTGGTATGAATTCTCTCTCTGAATTACAAAGGCAGCTCTCTCTCTCTAATATCCAAATGTTTTTCTTTGAAAAACGTTGCAGTAAACTAACTATTACATGCCTATTTATATTGTTTCTAAGTGCAACGACTAAAAGGAGTTTGTTCCAAAATTGTCGGAACTAACTTAGTGGAGGCGTGTTAAGGCGACTCACACCAGACTTGGGCCGTAAACTCCGGAGTCGACTGGAGCGGTATTGTGACCGTTGGAGCGTTGGCGTGTTGACGGATTCGCTCCTTAATATTCACAACAGCATGAAAGAGTCTGTGGTGCTTCTTCAGTTGCGCAGACTCTGTTGTAGTTTGGCACGGAACTGTTACTTTGTGTTTTATCGAAGACGAGTGACTCCCTCGAGACGATTGACTATCTCTGCAACACCTTTATGCCTCAACAGTTTCCCCCTTGTTGCTGATGATAGCAAACCTCCGTGAATCCTGATTGAGTCAATCCTGAAAAAGACAGAAACACAAAGAACAAGGGAAACCAACCGTGTCGAAGTTCGCCCTTAATCGAAGCATAAAAAAGTTTCAAAGTCCAGAGACTCCATTGTGGTTCCCCCTTAATCGTTGAAAGACTCCAGGCAAATAATAGCACAATAAGAAAACAGATAGTAAGCATAGGCAGTAATGAGCATAGTCAAGCAGGCAGATAATCACGTATCCGCACAGTCCAGCATAAAAAACTTAAACGCAATTCAAAACACAAAAGAGTTGCCCGTGCACCAGGCGGGATTCACCGCTTCCCCCTTTTGCTTTCATCAGAGGGAAGCCTTAATAGTCACATAGAGTCAGTCACAGTATTCATGAACAATCCAAAAACAGTGTTTAGAACTTAAAAACGACCTAAGTTCAAGCACCACACACACACACCATTAAGCTAGGGATCGGGAATGGGGTTAATCGCAGCTTGAAGGTCAAGGAGAGTGTCCTGCATCGCCGTCACAGCAGTCTTGAGTCCAGTGAGTCTCTCTAGCATCCTTGAGTTGCTTTAGGCTAACTCTTCCGCCTGAGTAAGAAGTCGCTCGACCTTCTCCACAAGTTGAAGGAGTCTGTCTTGAGTGACAGTCTCTTGTGAAGTTGAAGGAGCAGGCATCGTCAGAGTTAACGGTGAAGGCAGCAGCTGAGATTTGTCGATTGAAGTAAGCCTGTTTAGATAATGGAGGTTGATGGTGTCTGCTTCCTCAATGGACTCTGGCGTTGATTTTGTTAGAGGTACCTGAAAGAATTTGAAGACCGAAGGGAGCCAGAACACATAACCTAGGGAATGCTTGGGGGTATCAACGGACTGGGCCATATGATTCAGAATTAAGTAGGCCAAATTGAGAGGACGACGGTTGAGAATTCAGTACATAATGGTCAGATCAAGACAGTTGACCATGTGGTTACCTTCTTTTCGGGGAACAATGTTTTTAATGACCAGAATATGAAAAAGTTGGTGGAGTATGGAAAGATCACCTCTTGGGATTGGAGAACCCACTTTTCTTTTGGAAGAGAAAAAGCGGTAGATATTGTTGTGTGGGACTCCGGGGATATCAGGAAGGACTCCTTTTTCATAGAAATGTAGACCTTTGTGAGGGACTCCGAGGACTTCAGAAAGTTTTTCAAGATCAAAGAAAATGGCAGTGGAATTGACGAAAGACTGTGCCGCACCATTTCAAATAACAAGGTTTGGATAAAAATCGAGGGACTCTTGTGAGTACCACTCGTAGACCTCAGAAAACAGATGTGTCCAACCCTGAGCCTCTAACATTTTTACCAGATCTTCGAGATGTGTATACAGTGCCCAAGAGAAATCAAGAAATTTACCCTTAACGATATTGTGATCCGCAGTAGGATCAGATAGCATGTAGCGTTGCATGAAGGGGTCTATCTTGGCACTGCGTCGTTGCGGCGACCTTGTTGAAGTGGTGCCGGTGGAAGTGTCATGACTGACTGCCTGTAGCTCTTGGACCGGGGATGACTCACTAGAAGCAGAGGACACTGGTTGGGCTTTTACTAAGGATCGTAGGACACGTTTGGCTGTAGGTCTATTGGCTGTGGATTTTCGTTTTTGGGTTTTAGGTTTAGGAGATGAAGGTGGAGCTGGCGTTGTAGATTTTTCGTGTGATTGTTTTAGGGTGGGTGTTAGAGATTTTTTGGGTTGAGGGTTTGGTGGTTGTTGTGCAGGTTTGTCGGGTTTAGGTTTTGGCTGTTGGGGTGGAGGGGATGGTGGTTTGGCTGGGGATGGATAACTTGGAGTGGTGTTGTCTCCTCGGCGTCAATTTCAAGAACCTCAGTCGGGGCTGCAGATGGAGGTGTGGGTTGTGGGGAGAGAGTGTGGGTGGAATGTAGTGGTGTGATGTTTTTTGTGGCTGCGGGGGTGGTGGGGGTTTTTGTGGAGAATGGGTGGTGGCGGTGGCTGTGGGTGGAGTAGGGGTGGCCATGGACTGAATGTAGGCTTGGAGGCGAATCGGATCTTGGAAGATTTCTACTGGGATATTGACACCGTTGAAGTTAATGCCCGCCATTGTGATTTGAGTTTAGTGAAAAAACAACGGTGAAAAAAGCTACGCAGTGGTAATGGCTAGTTATAGGCTGTGGGAGTTGGTGGAAGATGCAGAGATTTACTGTTGCATGTGTCAGGCGACATAATTCGGGTGCGCAAGATCAAGGGCAAGGATTTCACGGAACGGGTTTGGATTGATGATGTGTGTGTGTAGCGATAGAGACGTAGAGTCGAGCAAGCATAACATAGTTCACAGATTTATTCACAAACAAGGACAACAGTGAGACTTAAGGACATACTTGCTGACAAGTGGGCAAGGAGCTAGGAGATGCGGCCGTCTAGGTAGACGGAGTCAATCCAATTGCGGATCGAAGTGCCTCAAATCTTGCTGTAGACAGAGGTTTAGTGAAGATATCTGCAAGTTGATCTTCTATGGGGACAAAGTCAAGCTGAATTAACTTTTTCTCGACAAAGTCCTTCAAGAAATGAAAGCGAATTTCAATGTGTTTGGTTCTTGAGTGTTGAACTAGGTTTTCGGATATTTTGATTGTGCTTTTATTATCACAGAAGATTGGAATTTGTTCTTAGGTAATGTGATAGTCTTGGAGTTTTTGTTTCATCCAAAGAAGTTGGGAGTAACAGGCCACAGAAGAGACATACTATGCCTCAGCTATGGAGAGTGCAACAGAGTTTTGTTTTTTGGAGGACCATGAAACTAGACAAAGACCTAGGAACTGTGCATTACCTGAAGTACACTTTCGATCTTGAGTGAACCAGCCCAATCGGAGTCACTATAACTAGATAAGTTAAAAGTAGGAGAGTGAGGATACCATAGATAGAGTGTTCTTGTACCTTTGAGGTATCGAAAGATACGTTTGACTGCTTTAAGGTGAGACTGCTTTGGCGCCGCCTGAAAGCGGGCACAAAAACAGACTGCGTGGCGGATATCAGGGTGACTGGAACTCAAATAGAGGAGGGACCCTATCATTGCTCTATACTCTATGGCATTGACACTGACTCCGTAGTCGTCATGATGAAGTTTAGCAGATGTGCAGCTGGGGGTTGACATGCTCTTGACATTGGTAAGATTGTAATTTTCAAGAAGTTCCTTGATGTACTTTTATTGGTGGATTTTGATCCCTTCTTTTTCCTGTTGAACTTGAAGTCCTAAGAATAACTTTAGTTCACCTAACTCATTCATGGAAAACTCTTTCTTTATAAGATCAGCAAAATGTTCATAGAGGGATGAAAGCGAATTGAATTGATTTAGATCTCCAGTCATATGACGGGAGCATCCACTATCTAGGTACCAGCAGTCTTCATTCGTCTTCACCTACAAGCACAAGATCATTTGTTAGTCTTGGGAACCCAGATGTACTTAGGTTCCCTTTTCCAACCAGATTGTTTTAATTTTTCTCGAGCCTCAAGAATTAACCAGACTCTCTTAAGATTAAACGAAAGATCTTTGTTTAATTTATCACAGGCACTGTCTCGATGTCCAAGATTACCACAATAACCAAAAATCTTGGTTGGAGGGAGATTGACATATTTTTTTTGTCCTTTCCACCAAGAATCAAAATGTTCTTTTAATTGTCGACGCTTGGGTTTATTGTTGGATTTGGACATATTTTTTGGGATATCGAATTTACTTTTATGCCACTTGGGATTGGATTGAGTGGATCCAACTCCAGATCGTATATTGACTATCTCGTGGGAGAGTTTTTCAACTTCCTTTCAGAGATTATCACGATCTTGACTAACTTCCTTGATCTTGGAGTTGGCCCACTCAAGCAATTCTGATGGAGTGACCTGTTTGATGAAATTGACTGGTTTAAGAGAGAGGGTGTGCTCCTTTTGTTTCAGCTTTTGAGTGAGTTGTTTGACAGAAGAGTTTAAAGAGATGACTTTGGATTCTAAAGCATTTAACTCATTTTGAAGAGAACAACATTTGTCGGTAAAGATAGTAAGACCATGCTTGAAAGAGTCAATCCGAGTGAGTGACTCTTCTTGCTAGCTTTGGTTGGATTGACTAAGACTCTTGGTGTCGTCGAGTTCCTTTTGAAGGGAATCAACACGGTGCCGTGAGTCTTGCAAGTCCAATCTAAGTGAGCAAGATAGTCTTATGTTAACTCAAAAATTTTGCTAGTAGGACTAGCTTTAAGAGAGTTTGTCTCATAGACAATTTTAGCAATAAAAGGCATAAAGCCCATTGGATATATACGATAAAGATCTGTCTCAAGATGAGAGCGAGTTACCTCGTTGTCAGGGATCATGGACTCAGTAGGATCATGTGCCATGAGACACACTAGACCGCTTGACTCTGTGTCTTGATCGTTAGAGTCTGAGTCACCCCAACCGACAGTTGCCATTAGTGACCTCCCTTGAGATTTTCCATACTGGTTTTTGAATAACGGGCAATCCTTCTTGAAATGACCGGGTTTATTGCAGTTAAAACAGATGACAGAGTTAAAAACTTGTTTGGAGGTATTTGAGAACTACCGACTGTCGATTTGGTTGGTTACGCATGAATTTTCGGAAGTTCGTTACTATGAAGACAAAGTCTTCCATAGTTTCAGCCTCACTTTCTTCAACAATAATATCCACCAACTCGGCCTTAGCTTGTCTGATTTGAGTGTCAGCGACATAGGCACCATCTTGACTATACTGAGTCGATTTAACCTGCAAGGCTTGATCATTCAAAATAATAGTTTTACTAGAAGAAGGAGAAGATATATTTTGAACGTTCTTCTTATACTTATCTACATATTGTAGATAGGAACCTAAGTCCTAGAATCTCCATTTGGATAAGTCCTTGCATGCTTTGGTGGAGATTACCGTCTCTGCCCACTCTTCTCGGAGACTGTCAAGCCGCTTGTGCAAGACACTCTCTCTATCCGGTAAGATGCTAACTTCCTGTATAGTAGTTGTTAGTAAATAGAAACGATCAAGCACTTCTTCCAGAGACTCACCGGGATTTTGCAGAAAATTCTCATAGTCCATTCGAAGTTCTTGAGCTTTGCATTTCTTGAGTTCAGTGACTCCTTCGTGGATAGCTTGAAGGAGAGTCCATATCTCGTTTGCAGACTTACAGTGATTGACTCTTCTTTGCTCTAGAATGGATAGGCATGTGTAGATTGCGCGGGATGCCTGGCTCATACCTTTTACAATCTGCAGCAGTCCATATGGATCGATCTAGATTGACTGCGAGATCTCCTCCAATGACTATCTCCCAAAGTTCAGAGTTGACTGAGTCAATGTGCTGTTCGATCTCATTTTTCCAATGATCGTAGTTTGTGGAGGTGAGTCTAGGATGCTCGAAGTGCATTTTATTGTTTTAATTGGCGAAGAGGTCTGCCATTGTTAGTTGATTTACTGTCAGCCTAAACAAGGCTCTGATACCATGCGTAGGATTAGATGGCTGACTCAAACCAACTCAAGGTGTTGTGAGATGGTTTGAATCAATCGAACTTACACTTGAGACGCAGAAACACTTAGTCGAGCTAAGTGCGCGGAAGCAGTTGCTCAAGGTAGTAAAGTAAAAGAGACTTAGATGAGCTAAATGAAGTAACACTCGAAAAGTAAAGGGACACTATGAAACTCAGCGGCATACACAAAATAACCTATTTTATTTTATGGACAAAACAAAATAACTTACAATGTCCACTCAGTAGAAAAGATCTACTTCGTGGTTTTCACTCACTCACCCAATACAATCTCTTATCAGCTCGATGGAAAGTGTAGTAAAACTATGATCTTCTTAGAAAGAGTCTATCTAGATGCACTAACTAAATTTGGTATGAATTCTCTCTCTGAATTACAAAGGCAGCTCTCTCTAATCTCCAAATGATTTTCTCTGAAAACGTTGCAGTAAACTAACTATTACATACCTATTTATACTGTTTCTAAGTGCAACGGCTCGAAGGAGTTAGTTTCAAAATTGTCGGAACTAACTTAGTGGAGGTGTGTTAAGGCGACTCACGCCAGACTTGGGCCGCAAACTCTGGGGTCGACTAGAGCAGTATTGTGACCGTTGGAGAGTTGGCGTGTTGACGGATTCACTCCTTAATATTTACAACAGCATGAAAGAGTCCTTGGTGCTTCTTCAGTTGCGCAGACTCCATTGTAGTTTGGCATGGAACTGGTTCTTTGTGTTTTGTCGAAGACGAGTGACTCCCTCGAGGCGATTGACTATCTCTGCAACACCTTTATGCCTCAATAGTAATGAAGAAGAAGACAAGATCAAAATTGAAATACCCCAAACTTAATTAGGGTGATTAAATTACTCTAATATGATATTTGAGGGCCTATTAATGCCTTAAGAATTTTGGTAAAGAAAATAAATCCAAAAGAAAAGAGAAAACGTTTAAAAAGTGAAAAACGCTAAAATGAGCGTTGGGTGACCATAGGAGGAATACGACCTAGACAAGGGTCTTAGGTGGATTTACAAGGCTTAATAATGCCTAATTAATATACGGGAATGATTCCCGAAGAAAACGGATCCAAATAATGAATTAAAAACGCTAATAAAGCTTTAGCGCATGTTTTTTATAAAACCCAAAAACGTGACTTTGAGTGGTCAAATGAACCCGTAAAAATTATAGTCAACCAAATAAATATAATTAAACATTAATGGAAGCTTAAGAACCATTAAAATCAAAGAAACGAGAAAATATGGAAAACAGGCCCGGTTAGTGAATAGTACTAAAACCGGGTAAATTAACGAGCGATTTCTGTAAAAGACGAAAAACACTCCAACATGTGTATAAGTGGGGCCGGTTTTTAAGAGATAAATCAGCCACTCACACACACACACACACCTAGCTAAAAGTAAACAAAAAGTAAAAAGTGAAAAAATAAACAAATACCCTTTTTACACTCTCTCTCCTATCACTCTCATTCTTCCCCCTCTCAGCCGTATTACTCCTCTCTCTCCCTGGCGATATTCTTCTCCCTCCTTCTTCCTCACGCCAGCTGAAGCTCCATCCATGGCTTCTGAAAATACATAATTTGGTTCCTCCAATCCCACAAACTAATAGAACACCCAGAGTTATAGTGGTTCGACCAATGATCCGGCCTACATCCACTTCTAGACAATATCTTTATTCCTTCTTTAGATATTACAAGTTTAGAGAGCTTCTTGGAGCTTTCTTTCTCCTCTAATATTGTCTCCCCTTACAAATGAGCCCCCTACCTCTATTTATAGACTTTCTAGGGTGAAGTCTATCTCTTAATCCTTGTACATATGGTATTACTTTATTAGAGCAACCTTCTTAATTTTGGCACTTCTCTCCTTGTAAAGCCTTTCGGTCCCAAGTGTAGGATGCGGGATCCGGTCAAGAGCACGGGGCCGGAATACGGGACCCGGTCATAGAATGCGGGGCCAGAATGCGGGACGTAGTCATAGGGCCTAGGACCCGGATTTGGTGCTTGGTGCCCAAATTGGAGCCCGAACAGGGTCCTGAAGGAGGCTTAGGGTCTGGGCCGGGGTCTAAGGTCTGGACCGCTTTGATTGCATCCTAATACAATCCGATCTAATTTACTTTCCTACGTTACCTGGTCTCGATTACAGAATCTCATAAGAGGGGAGAGAGAGAGCCTTTAGTTAGAATTAAGTGTAAGTTTGATTGCCAAATGTTACGTGTCTTATTAAATGGGGGTACAACCCTATTTATAGAGTCTTTAGGCCTGGTCTCACGCTGCTAGCCTGTATCTTACATGTATAAGTACGGTTTTGCCCTCCCTAACATCTTTGACCGACCACAGACGGTCGGCCATACTATATTTTGCCTTGCCTAAGTCCTACTTTAATTCGTCCGGCCGGAGACGGCCGGATGCCTTATGTATCCTTATTTCCATCCGGCTAGAAGCGGCCGGATGCTCCATATGTCTTGTTTGGCTTGGTACCATTTCTTCCCTTCTCATCAGTCCCACAAGTTCTATCTTTCTGAATTTTCGGTGAAGAAAATAGAACTTCTGTGTCTTGTGCTTTGGCGAAAATTTTTGCGACTGCGGCCAACCCTGAGGTTCTTTGGTCTGCCTGTGCTTCGTCTTTTCCTTATCACAGTCCCACAAGTTCTTTTTCTTCATATTTGGAGGGAAAAAACTTTTTATCGGCCATGTGCAAAGCTCGTGACCCAAACCCGTTCTGTACCGCTTTTTGAATTTTCCGCCTGTCTTCAGCGTGGAATACATAGGGTCCCTCTTTTGACTAAACATCGGAACCGTCTTTAGGAAGCGTGTGGCCCTTTCTTTTCCCTGTAAAAAGACGTTTTTGTTTGTACATACATATATATATTATTTATTTGAGCGGGAGAAAACTTTTCCTTAAAGTCCAAGTTTTGAGCTTCCTTCTCTTTCTTCCTCGCTTCGACTGTTTTCTTCTCTCGCCACTCTGTTATCGCGCTCTGTCTTTCCTTTCGTTGTCGTTTGTCTTTCGATTTCGGGCTAAGCTCATCAATGTCTACCTCCGCCGCAAAAAAGAGTAAGCTTGCTGCAAATTTTCTGCCTGCCATTGAGGCGATTCAGGGCTCTCGCACCCCTAATGGCTTTCGCCCCATGCCCCTGAAGTCTTTGAAGCCCTTTTTGCCCGGGCGTGAGCCCTCTCCTTCTTCTCTTGACTTCTCCACTCTTTGTGATTGCCTTAGGAGCGTTGAAGCTCCACTTGGTACCCAAATTTACCTACCATCACCCGATTCTCACCCCAATGATGACTTTGGCCTTGGGTACGTGGTCTACGCCGATTTTTCCGCTCCGACCTGACTATTCCTCCACACTCTTTTGTCTTGGGCTTCCTGCTTCACTGTTGCTGTTCTCTCACTCATCTTTCCAAAGACCATTTCTCATCTCCACGCCTTTGTTTCTCTCTGTGAAGAAAACAAGATTCGGCCGGAGGGTACTGATTTTGCCCGATTTTTCACGGTTAGGGTTGATCCTGATAGCTTAACCCTAATTGCGAAAGCCGGATACACCCTTTTTTATTACAAGAAGGTTAATGAGTGGAGCTCGCGATGGTTCGTCATCGTTCCTCCATCCGGCCGCTATCTGGGTGTCCCCTACTGTGCTGAAGTCGCCAAAGGTCAGCTGATCTGTCCCCCTACTCCTCCGGCTGAGCTGCCCATTTTGAAGATTCTGAGGGCACAAAGCAAAAAGCCGCCGACTGTCGAGGCATTTTTTTCAAATGCACGTTTGTCTTCTCTGAAGACCTATCACAGTAAGCGTTTTATTTTTTAACACAAGTTTTGCTATCTTCGTTGGTTTGCTTATCACTTTGGTATGTTGAATGTAGATTTCTTCCAGAAGGGGGACAAGATCGGCCCCTTTTACAGCTGGAATTTCGTCACCTTCAAGAATGGGGACGAGAAAATCAATTACTATGACACAATGGATGCGGCTGTCGATGCGGCTGAGCAGCTTTTGGGAGACGCTCCCCCTCTTACGAAGCGCTCCAGGCAAGAAGCTAGAGATGACCAAGCTGGTCATTTAAAGAAAAAGAAAAGGCTGGAATCACCCGAAGGTGCTAACGCCGGATTGCCAGGTACATGGCACGTGAGCCCTGAGTCTAGGCGCCGTGTCTTTCTTCCTCTCACCCTTGGTTCGGGTCTAGACCTTGGTTCTCGCCTGGGGCGGGAGTCTGGTCATCCGACTCCGATTTGCGAGCAGTTTCCTGATTTGTCGGGTTAGTTTTCTTTAGATCCTACCCAAGAGAACACTTTGGAGGCTACACGATTCCGCACCGATCTTCCGGCCAAACAAGGTTTTGATTGATCCCTCATTTTTCCTCGCTCTTTTGTTTTTTATAGTACCTTCCTGTTTCCGGCTTTGTATGCACTTGAACCTTTTGGTACTTGACATGTTGTCTGTTTTTTATTACTGTAGCAGTCCCTGTTCCTGTCAAGCAAAGACTAAAAAAGAAAACTACATCAAAGCCGAAGGCTCCATAGCCAGGGACACCGGGAGAGGGACAAACCTCTGACAACCCTGAGGCCTCAGCCTCATTCTCCATTGACGTTGCTGCGGCCAAGGATGCAGCGTGGGAGAGGGTGAAGGAGTATCGACAGGTGCCTGAAGACCCTGAGCTTCGGAGAAAGCAGAGAGAGGACATCATGGCTTCTTCTTCTTCTCCTCCTCCTCCTCCTCCTGCTTAGGAGTCCTTTATCGGTCCCTCCCAAAAGGAAGGATGGTTTTACCATCGTGGGCACCCCCTTCCTTTGATATCTTGCGAATCTGCCAAGTATTCCTCCGTCTGGAAGGAAGCAATAAAGAGATCCGGTCATCCAGACGGGATCTTTGCTCCTCCAGCAACCGTTACTGCTACTAAACAAAGGTTGCGGATGGGAGATGGGGGGCAGATGCCATCATGCGGCATTCCCTCCCAATAAGTGATGTGTTTGACTTGATGTAGGGGGGGGCATTTTTCAGGTTGGCGTAAAATATCTTTCCTTGTGTTTCTTTCCTGACTTGTTTTGTTTTTTTTCTTAATTTTGCGAACTGTGTTGTTTTTAGGTGATGTCTATGGCCCAAAGTGCTGAGGTTCACTTCGGCAACCTCCAGTCCAGGCTCCGCTATGAGGAGAGCCGAGCCAATAATGCTCAAGAGGAGCTGAAGCAGAGCCGCTCTTCCCATGATGCTTATATTGACCAGATTCACTACGAGATCGATCTCAAGGTGAAGGAGAGGACTGAGGCAATAAACAAGGATCTGCAGCTGTCTTGGCAGGAATGCGTTCGTCAGTGTGATGAATACGAATTACAACTGAAGAAACTCTGAGAAGAAAATTTTTCTTTAAAAAGCCGGATCCTAGAAGCTGACAATACTTTGATAGAGGTACGAAACCATCTTGTTTCTGGGAAAGATAAGCTGGCTCGGGCCTTCTCTGACCTAGATGTTTTGCTGGATCAGGTGCGCTCTGCTCACCGGAACGAGGTAAATTCCCTCCAGGCCGACAAGGATTTTTTCTATCAAAAGAGGAACTCTTTTAAGCAGGAAGCTGAAACGCTTGAACTGGAGAAGCAAGCTCTTCAACGGGAGAATGAGGCCCTTGTAGAGGAAAAGGGGAAACTCATGCAGGAGCTTAACTGTTTGTCGGAGGAAAAGGCCGCACTAGAAGAGCAGTCAAGGTCTTCCTTCGAACAAGAGAAGCAGTCTTTGCTCCGGGATTGCTCTTCCTTAGAAGAGGAGAAGAAGGCCCTTGCTGCGGACAAAATTGCCTTGACAAATGAGAAAACCAGGCTGGAAGAGAGGGTGAAAGGCTTTGAGGAAGCCATGTCTCGTCTCCAGGTTGAGAGCGCCGAGTCGCTGAACCAAGGTAAACCTTTAGATCTTGATTTTTTCGCTTCTTCTTTTTTCTCCCTTTATTTCTCACTTTTCTTGTGTTCCGGTTAGGCTTGAGCTCTGCCAATCTTCTAAAAAATGTCAAGCAGTTGAATGGTCGGGTAATTAGTGCTAAAGAGGAGCTGTCTCTAGCCAACGCTCAGCGTGACAAATATCGAGCCCAGGTCCTGACCCTTGAGTCCCAAGTGGCCAAGCTCATGTCGTTTTCACAGCAATCTCAGGAGGAGATACAAAAGCAAGGCACAATTAATGCTCATCTTAAAGAATCCTTCGCTTCTCAGTGCCGCAGGATAGTCGACATTTGTCAACAGATTATCTCGGAGTACTTTCTTGAGAAAGGGGAGTTACTGGACGATGATTTGTACAACAGGCTGGAGTTCAAAGCTGTTGCCCAGAAGTCTAACTTCTTCTCGGAGCTCGAGAGATTCTGCCACAGTCCTGGAGAGACATGCTTTGGTGCTGGCCAAGCCTCCTTTTTTCCGGCTGGAAGCAACGTCCAACCATCAGCCGGAGGGTGCAGCGTATTTCTAGGAGATCCAAATCTTCTGAAAGCGTGGCTGGTAGTGGCGACAGGCTAGCTGCTGAAAAATAGAATAGGAGTTTTTTTTATCTTTAGAGGGTCTTTTTTTACATGTATCTTTTGTACTTGCCGAATTTTTGTACTTCATTACACTCTTGTAATCATTTTTACCCCGCTCCTGGGAGGAATATAAGTTATGCCTTTTACTATCTTTGTTTACCTATCTGTCGGAGCCGCTGGTTTCTTGTTGTGCTTTGGCCTCCTCTTTTTTAGTCAGTTTGCCTATTACTGTGGTATTTTCCTTTCTTTTTTTAAAAAAAAGGGGGCACATATGATTATCTTGCACAAGTTTTGCCAGTTAAGTGTTTACCCTTACAACATAAAAAGCTTGCGGCCGGTGCTTACTTTCAAGGCATGATAGCCTGCGGCTCGTTGGCCGGTGCTTACTTTCAAGGCATGATAGTCTGCGGCTCGTTGGCCGGTGCTTACTTTCAAGGCATGATAGCCTGCGACTCGTTGGCCGGTGCTTACTTTCAAGGCATGATAGCCTGCGGCTCGTTGGCCGGTGCTTACTTTCAAGGCATGATAGCCTGCGGCTCGTTGGCCGGTGCTTACTTTCAAGGCATGAGAGCCTGCGGCTCAATGGCCGGTGCTTACTTTCAAGGCATGATAGCCTACGGCTCGTTGGCCGGTGCTTACTTTCAAGGCATGATAGCCTGCGGCTCGTTGGCTGGTGCTTACTTTCAAGGCATGATAGTCTGCGGCTCGTTGGCCGGTGCTTACTTTCAAGGCATGAGAGCCTGTGGCTCTTGGGCCGGTGCTTACTTTTGCTCTTTTTCAAAAAATAATACCTCTTTATTGAAGAACCATAAATTTTACACATAGAATTTTTTCAGACATTCCCCATGCCAAGAATGCGGCAATTCGTATCCTTCACCATTTTTAGGCGGTATGAAGCTCGTCCTGTCTTTTGGTGTATGATGTACGGTCCTTCCCATTAGGGCTCTAGCTTCTTAGGCTGCTTGACTTCTCGGAGAACCAACTCTCCTGGAGCAAAACTTCGTCCTTTTATCCTTTGGTTGAAATATCGCTCTACCTTGGATTTATCTTTCGCCATCCTTACTGCAGCGGCCACCCTAGTTCCTCGAGGAGATCTAGATGGTCTTGTATTCCCACTAGTGCAAAAAATGTTTTTTACCACGGTTATTTTGCCTATATACCACGGTTAGAAACCGTGGTTTATACTCGCGTGGTATATCAGAAAATTGCAATAAACCACGGTTTGAAACCGTCGTTTAAAATACGGATTTAAACCACGGTTCATTAAAACCGTTGTTTAAAGCCCGTTGTGTCGCGGGAATCAGACGACTTATATGACGGTTGGGACAGAAACTGTGGTATATAATGTCGTTCCATTGCGTTTTATACGACGGTTCGGGTGTATAACCGTGGTATATGACTCCTTTATACGACGGTTTTATAATAAACCGTGGTTTATACTCGTCGTTCCATTGAGTTTTAAACCACGGTTCTAAGTGAACCGTGGTTTTTTTCTTTTTTTTAGTTTTTTTTTGTTTTTTTAGCATCTACCACATATGTTTTCCAACACAACCCAATTTACAATCGCATATACAACCTGTACAGGGCATCCAACTGGTATTGCCCTTTGATAACCAACCACACTATGACCATAAACCAAGTTGCCAGTTTGAATTGCAACATTGAAAACGAATTGCAAACAAACCCATTCAAACTTTCAAAAATAAGAGAGAGTTGAACTTTACAAACTTTGAGAGTTGCTTCAGCAAAAACAAAGTCTAAGTCTAACTACACTAGGATATAAGATCTAAAAAACACTCAAGTAATTTTTACACCAAAACTGCGATAAATGATCTCTTACAAAGTCGAGATCCCCTTTGGAATACGTGCTCCCTGCTTGTGTGAAATAAGAAACGATTTGTCCATAAAAAGAAACTGATCATCATTAGTACACAATTTTATTTAAAATGCAATAACTTTAACTAAAACTTGATTGGTATGGGTTTCCTTGTCATCATCCTTAAGCGTGTCAATATTTTGTACAATCTCGAACATGTACCGCATCACATAATAGCCACAGCTTCGTGAATCAGGTTGTTGAGGACACTGTCATCACACCATCCATGGATTACCAACTTTAGACATATCAAAAAATTAAACGTTTAACTTTAATACAAAAATGCATAAATTAAATGATTACTTACACGTATGTATTGGAAGTCCAAGATGGAGAATGGTTTCTTTCATCACTTAAACCAAGCTTATGGCCCCTGCATAAATACAACATTTTAAAATGAAGCCATTTATTGTCAATAATCTAGGACAAGCTTAAAATAAATACAGAATGCATTAAAATTTCGAATACTCACTCCTTCAAATATTCTCTACAGCGATCTCTCGAAGGTCATCAGGGCCGCCCAATGGGTCTAGTATCAACAAGCATGAGGTGTCGATACACAACACCATCAACATCCAATGATTGTTGCCACAGATAAAACAAAGAATGTTTTGTAGAACAATTATTAAATATCACAATTATTAAGCAAAAAATTCCAGTTATTATGTACTTACATCTGATGATATGGGATCAGCAAATATTTGCTTCTTCTTCGCACCGCAGTACAAAATCCCTGCCTCACATGCTCTACACATCCTTGCTCATCCAATGCGGCCTGATTTGCTGACATCAATTGCGGACACAAGAAAGGAGGGCAAATAATCTCTTGCTCGCTAGCAGTCTACTAGTCAAACACCTAAACAACATTTTTTCATAAGATATGTTAAATAGCTTAAAAAATGAAAGATAATGTAATAATTTAAAAGATACTTACACACAATAGGCCTGAATCACAGAGATGTTAAGCAGGTCTCCCATCAAAAATTCTCCTAGATCGCTCACGGTAATCATAGATCTCTAGGCTCAGGGGAGTGGAAAACATGCTTAGACACTTTCATGTTGAAGTTGGTGACAGACTGTGGCCTCGTCATGAAAAATTCATACAACATTTTTGTTTGACTGTCAACTTCTTCAGATACTTGGGTGTCAGAATGGGGGATCTCCTAGGAGTCATATCGAAAGGTTTCACCACTTCTTTTCTCACACTCTGACCTCATTTGATTTCACAACTTCCTTCCCCTTATCCACTTTCCTCTTCTTAACCGGTCTTAATTCCTTATCAATCTAATAGTATACAAAATTTAAATAATAAACATATCAGTCAATAGTCAAGTTAAAAACTAAACAGTAAGCATGTAAATAGTTTACCTTGTCACTGACATCAATGAGAGAATATGGCCATGGAACAACTGAAGATTGTGCTTGACCTATTTTACTCCACTGATTCCACTCCAACGGAAGTGGAGAGTCCTCATGACCTCGCACAATGTCGTCTACCATCACACGAGCGTGGAGAGGTGGGATGAGCTTGAAATGTACTATAGTGTTCGGTCCGGTCTATAAAACCCGACCAATGCAACATGCACAGTCCCACCATCCAACACTTGAAACATTTTAAATACCAACCTGATGAGTACTGGATGGTCAGCTAGCGAACAGCACAGAAGAAGAGAAGTAGGCAAATGCTCTTGCTCGTAGTATATAACACCGGCCCCGTCTTAATTCGATTGTCTTCTACCTCAGAGCAACTGCAAGAGATGAAAAAATTGAAACTATAAGTAATTATGAAGAAAGTTAAATTTGATGGAATTAGTATCAGCTTAAATTCTGGAAAAAATTTGGCATGACCTTTACGTTTTTTTTAGACACTCCACATTTTTTTAAGGCAGAAACAAACAAAACACAGTACCAGCAACATTAATTCTCAGCAAACCATAAGAATTATTATCAGACAGACAAGTATACATATAGTAAATGTATATATATATATATGATCAATGAACAAAAACAACCACCCCATTTCAACTTAATCTCACATTTCACCACACTATGCAAATATATATTCTATTGATTGCAGAATACAAGTAGAATTTAGTATAATATTTATTTGTGACAATATATATATATATGTACATGTACGTATAAGTATTTGTTTCTAAAATCATAATCAGAAATGCAAGTGTTTTACCGTGGGTTCTGATCAGGCAAACCGGTGGCAGAGGTTGACAACAGCAGAAAGTGCGACAAGTAGACAATTTGACCGTGTGTAGTGACACCTATTCAATGAAATTAGAATATAAAATATATATATATATATAAGGTTTTAATTTGAAAAAAATATGAATAATTGAACAAATAAACAAATGAAGATTTTTGATAACACCATGTTATTGAAACATTTTTAAAAACTAACCTAATGAGAGTACGGATGATCAAGTCACAAATGGGAAGGAAGAGGGATTGTTCAACCGTAGAAACACGTATTCAATAAAATTAAAATAAGGTTAAATTATGGAAACAATTTGGCATGATCTTTGCGTATTTTTAGATACTCCACATTTTTTTAAGCAGAAACAAACATAGTAGCAACAACATTAATCTCACATTTCACCAATTATGCAAATATATTCTAATGATTACAGAATACAAATAGAATTTAGTATAACGTTTATTTGTGACAATATTATATATATGTACATACATATAAGTATTTCTTTCTAAAATCATAATCAGAATGCAAGTGTTTTACCGTGGGATCTGATTAGGCAAACCAGTGGCAGAGGTTGACAGGGCAGCAACAATTAGTGCGAAGTGGACATCCAACGTGGGTAGTACACCTATCAATGAAATTAGAAGAAAGTTTTAATTTTAAAAAACATGACTAATTGAAAAATAAACAAATGAATATATTTTGACAAACCAAATTGTTAAAACTGTCCAATATAGCACCTATGAGTTATAACATTTTTTTTTATAAATCAACCACAAACAAAAAACAGAAACAGACAGCTGGTGTTATCCTACAACACTTGCTCATTCCATATAAACAGAGACAAAATAGCAATACCAATTAAGTCAGGTGAACAAATACCAATCAGAAAAAAAAATTAAATAATGTGTGCTCCCTCACTCCATGTATAACATACACAATTGTGTTACTAAAACCATAGATACTTAATATATTATATATATTATATATCCGCATCCAAACTGAACAATAGCAAACTATAAATTGATCAAGCACATAAACACCACCCCATCGAAACCAAAAACAACAAAACCACCACCAACACTATCGAACAATATCCAAATGAAACAATATCAACAAAACCACCATCGAACAATATCCAAACTGCCAATATCAACAAACACAAACCATCGAAACCAACCACCACCATCGGTTCCAACCCAAACACCACCCACCACGGTTCACAAAAAACACCACCCACCACCATCGTCAAATCACAACCACCAAATCGGTTCCACAACAAACACCACCACCCCATCGGTCCAAAAACAGAACATCGACACCACCACCACCACGGTTCAAAAAAACACCACCACCATCGTCAATATCATCCACCACCACCATCGTCAAATCATCCACCACCACCATCGGTTCCACCACGACAACAAACACCACTACCATAGAAACCAACAACAACAAAGCCACCACGAAACCAATTAAACAGACGCTAGCTCAACACCACCACCTAGCTCCTTCATCGATTAGCAGAGAAAATGAAGAAAAAAAATTACCGACGGGGGAGCGGCGGTCACAGCGAGCTGGATTCGTGCTCTAGCGCGGCGGGGGCGACACCGGTCTTCACAGGGCGGCCTCAAGTCGGGAGCTTAGAGCACAGGGCGGCGGAGTAGTCGACGGCGAAAGGGGCGACAGCGGTGACGGAACAGGAAATCGAGAGAGGAAGACGAAGACGGAACAGGGAAATCGATCGAGAGAGGGGAAGAAGAAAATGGGGCGTCGGGGGTAAGTAAAAAGACTTTTAAACGACGGTTAGTTTACAAAACCGTCGTTTAAAGGCTATGGGACGGAAGCAATAAACGACGGTTTTAAAAAAACCGTGGTTTTAAATTGTTGGCGCAACATTTAAAACGACGGTTCATAAAGAACCGTGGTTTATAGTATCTTTATACGACGGTTCCAATACAACCGTGGTTTTTTCTTCTAAGCGGTGTAGTTATAAACGACGGTTATTTATAAAACCTTCATTTATCTGATGAAGCATGCAACATAAACGACGGTTTCCCCAAGAACTGTGGTTTATAATGCTTAAACGACGGTTATTTGTTTAACCGTGGTTTAAAGTGCGTCATTTAAAATCATTTTTCTACTAGTGTCCCTGACTGTTGACTTCTTCGTCATATGCCTCCCACCTTATTGATGGTACCACAATTTCCGCCGGAATGACAGCCTCTAGACCATATGTTAGTCTGTAGGGTGTTTCTCCTATCGGCCCCCTTTCTGTTGTTCTGTATGACCAGAGGACCTGGGGTAACAGCTCTGCCCACTTTCCCTTTCTTTCATCGAGTTTTCTCTTTATTGCCTTTACTATTTGACCGTTCACATTCTCGACTTGCCCATTTGTCTGAGGGTGCGCCACTGATGCGAACCTTAAGTGGATCTTCCATTCTTCACAGAATTCCCGGAAGCTTTCGCAATTGAATTGCGTTCTGTTATCAGTTATTATTACCTTTGGTATGCCGAACCTACATACCACATATTTCTAGATGAATTCCTGTGATTTTCTAGCTGTGATGGAGATAGTGGGCATTGCCTCGACCCACTTCGTGAAATAGTCGATGGTGACATATATGAACTTGAACCTCCCTGGTGAAGCTTCTGGGAATGGTCCCACAATATCCAATCCCCACATAGCAAAGGGAATTGGGCAGAGGATAGATTTTTGTTCCGCCGGAGGATTGTGTATTTTGTTTCCGTGTTCCTGACACTTGAGATACTTCTGTATATATTCTTTGCAATGTTCCATCATTTTTGGCCAAAAGTATCCGAGCCTCAAGATTTTGTGTGTTGTGGTTCTTTCTCCATGATGGTTTCCACAGAGCCCATCATGTACCTCTTTTATTAGTTTTGTCCCTTCGGTTATGCTAACACACTTCAGTGCCGGTCTTGCAAAAGACCGCTTATACAACTGGCTATTCTCATTGAAAAATGATGCGGCCCGCCTTTTTATTATCCTGACCTCCTTTTCCTCTTCCAACAACTTTCCTTGTCGTATGTAATCTATGATTGGAGTCATCCAAGATTCTGCCTCTGCAGAGTGGGTTTATCGAGAGTGGTTAGTGCTGGTGAAATTGATAAAAGAAAGAAATTAATACTCAAAATATCCGTCGGGCTGCAAATAAAAACCCGGTCGCAGTAGTATAGAAGACAGAAGCGGCCGGGGTCAAACCGTGGGACTTATAGCGAGATAAAATAGTTCCTAAGCTTGTCACAAAAGGGGGAAGTTAATTGACTTGTTTTAGATAAAATATTAAGCAGATTAAAATTACTGAGTGCAGATGAATTAAATGGAACTCCGGGTTTAGGTTTTATATAATCTGATTAATTATGCTATCTCTACCGGTTTAATATATTAGTTTGGCAAAATTCCTGTTATTATCCTAAGGACTAAGTCATAGACCCTTAAGAACTCGTTCACCAGAAAATGCTCGGTCTAATCAAGGTTCGAGCAATACTATGTAAACGGACGTTAAATTCGAGGAATTATAATTGCATCTGAAAATACTAACCTATTAAATCATAATAAGCTTTCTCCAGATTTACGGCTTAATTAACCTGTCTATTTATCACCTGGTCTGATCAAAATAGACTTAGGAAAGCATTTTAATAAATTCATGTAATTTATTAAAATGGTGAGAGAAAACCTTTAAGCGTAACAAACTGTATTTATTTTAACCGGTAGAAATATTGATTACATAATTAAACAAACCATAATTAAAACCTTTGCCCGGAGCAAATCCTCCTTAGCCTGACATATTAAAGACAGAATAAGAAGTAGAGGAATACATCTGAAAAGATGTTTATTTCCGCTCCGCTATCTTATCTGCTAATATTTTTGACAGAGGTTGGACAGGATAACGGTATGAAGTGGAATGATTTATGGGATGAGATGTAGTATGGAATTTATGTGGATGAAATGAGTGATTTTGTGGAGAGTTTTATGGTATTTTTATGGAAGGAAAATGGCATAAGTTTGGGGTGGAATGAGATATGATTTTATGGAGGTTTGGAGGTGTATTTATAGAGAAATATAGGGTAAATGGGGTGGTAAGGCGGTGGTATTTGCGTGTGAAGAGATAAGGCTTTTATCTCTTCACACGGCTCCTTTCTAGCTGTCAAAATAGCAGTGTCCGGACCAGTGTCCGGACCAGGTGGTCCGGACGAGGTCGATGCGCGCGTCCGAACCAGTACGTCCACGGTGGTTCGGACGAAAATTGTTTTGCCTCTAAAATCTTCGTTTGAGCTCCGATTTGATCCCCGTTTTCGCCTACGCGTTCGTCTCTTCGTGTACTTTGCTCCTAGCTTGGTTTTCCTCATGTTTAACCAATAAATTTGTGAGATAATCAATAAAACATAACTAGAGGAAAAACTAACCAAAGTGGAGAAATGAGCAGAAAAAGTGCTAATATAATATATGAAATACACCTATAAAACATGCTCATTTGGACACTTATCACACCCCCACACTTATCTTTTTGCTTGTCCTCAAGCAAAACCATGTACCCAAGTAAGTAGGGAATGCTCAATACTAACAAATATTATTATGAAGGGTAGGATAAAGAGGTTAACAATACATGACCTTTAAACTTTTTGAGGAGTGTGAAAAATCAACTGCTGGTGGCATAGGTGTGCTCAGGGTAAAAATAAAATATAGAGTTTCGGGGTATGATCCAAGGTACTTCAATGCTTCTTTGTTTAGGTGACTCTGAGAACTTTTACCATGGCCAACTTCTCTCAAGAATGGGCATTGAGGAGAAAACAAAAGGAAAAATAGAATTATGCATTTGTTTCACTTTTGCATAAGAGATGAGAAGATAAAAATGTAGGCATCACACCTTTGTATTTAAGAACACTCAACTCTCTTTGTTGGTTGCCAATGGTGTCTCGCAAGTCCCTTCTTTATTTTTTTATATATTTTTTAACAGAGAAGCACCCCTTAGCAATCCCTAAGAGAGAAGACAGAAAGAACCCCTGAGCAATAAAAATCCAACCATTTGCAGATTATTTGGTCACACCGCATAAAAATGCTCCTCAAAAGTGATCAATTGAAAATTTTTAAATTTGTACCATTTATCCCACAATTCATAATATTATTTATTCATAAAGAGAACAACCTATATTAGCAGGGTCCATAATTTTAATTTTTTGAACACATGCGAGATAAGCAGAGAGATTTAAACATTTTAAGCACAAAATGCCCCGAAAAGGGCTCTTCCCCCACACTTAAGCTCAAGCAATGCCCTCATTGCGTAGATGGAATTAAATTAACAGGGCATGCAATAAATAAAGGAAAGAGTGTACTCCCCAAATTCCGTAGAGTGTGTAGAGCTCCCCCACACTTGAGTGCAGCTGTGGAATGTCATGAAATGTACCTGTAAGGAATATTCTACACAGCCAGAAGAACTCAAGTAAAACCTGCATTTTATTATAACATATAAAAGGGAAATATAGTACAAAAAAAAACAACATTAAATTAAAGGAAAGACAAAAGATAGATAGTGGGTTGCCTTCCACCAAGCTGCCCGGGTTTAACGTCTCTAGCTAGACGCATGTTTGTCATTATCCCGGATCATAAATGAAAGTTGACAATGGTAGTACCGGGAATAGGAAATTGGCAATAAGTAGGACCGAACCACCTGGATCAAAACAAAGTATTACTGCAACAATTAAAGTTGGAAAAGACAAACTCCACAAAACCTGGCTTTGAAGGAGGTGTTTGCTGCCATTAATATTGTATTGAAAACCGGGTGATGGTTGTAGTGCTTCCTCAAATTGGAGAATGTAAACATTCTCCCTCTGTTGTTTAGCCGTATGCATGGAAGATGGTAGTGGTGGTGTTTGCTCATAGTCGAGGATGTAAATTTTCTCCTCTGGAATGTAAATGAAGGTGGAAGTGGGCTTCAACGGGTGGGTTGGGTGGGCATTATTTTTCTTTGTCGAAGGGCCCAGATTTTTCAATAAATGACCCTCGGTGCGAGGATCAAAGTTGGATGGCTCCTCCTCCTCGAATTTGAGGATGTAAATATCCTCATCTTTTTGAAGAGGCTCATAGGAAGAGCCCTGATTGATTTCAACTTCAGAAGGAGATGGCTCCTTGAAGGTGATATTGGTGTTTTGTTTGGATGTTCTGACGGGAGCGAGCATTTCCTCCTCTTCATTTTTGAGGATGTAACTATCCTCATTTTCTGGATATAGCATAGAGAAGGAGGGAAAATAACGGTAATTGACTTCAGAGGGAGGAGACTCCATGAAGTTGAGGTAAAAGTTGCCCTCTGATGGCTTGTCTTCAAGCTCAAACAGAAGGTTTGATACCGTTTGCTCAGGTTCGAACGGGGGTGGTGGTATAGAGGAACTCAAATCCTCAGGTAAGTCGTCCACTATATGAACCAGTTTGCTCTCAGGTTGCTGTGATGTAAGGTTTAGTGGACCTTCCATCATTTCGTTTATCACAACTAATTTGGCATAGAGCTTCAGTTGGTTCGTGTCGAGGTACTCTTCCTCGGCCTGCTGCTCCACTTCAGGGACCATTTCACTCTCGGGTTGTTGCTCCCTTTGAGCTAATGTGATGGGCTGGTCCACTACGTAGATTTCTTTTGTATACTCCTTTGGATTTGGATTGGTTTGTGAGGGGAGTTGGCCAGGAGGTCTTTGTTGAGTTAGGAGTTGTTGAATCTGAGACTGCAAGGCTGTTTGGTCTTTGCGCAGAGCTGCGACCTCCTCTTGTGTATCTCTGGACTTACCCATCATTGCCTTAAACATCTCTTGCATTTGAGACATTTCAGACTCAGGATTCGAAGGAGGTTGAGTTGATCGACTCGATGAAGCTTCATTGCCATAAGGCTGTTGTTGATATTGCCTTTGGCCTCCTTGGAAATTGGACTGAGGTCTGTAGTTTTGGGATGTTTGTAGGGTATGTGGGTTTTGGATATTTTCTGTGTTTGAGTAGCGAAGGTCGGATTGCATGTTACGTTGCCAAGGTTGTCTGTATCCTGAACTGTTTGATGTAGTTTGCCTCCTCCGCTGCTTTCAATTCTTGTAGTTGGGGGCATTGTTCATAGTCATGAGGCCCGCAACATTGCGTACAAGAATTAGTTGGAGATGGTTGGGATAGAGGAGCATAGCTGGAGGGGTAGTAGGTGTTCGGGAAATCATCGACTTAGCTTGCTGGGGGAAGGAATTCATAGCCATCTGCTCAACCACTTTTTGTAGAGTACTGACTTTTGTTGCCTGCTGAGCATTGCTCTCCATGAGTTGCTCATGGCTTTTCATCAATTGGTCGAACTTGTTATCACTCTCCCCAACATGATATAATCCTGGAGTACCGCTCCTTGATCCACCGGAGGCCCAGTCTCTGATTTCCTCACAGAGAGATTCCATGCTGTTCAGAAATTGTGCTCCTGGCTTTTTCAGAATGTCAGCCCCTAACGAAGATAGCACCATTGTTCTGCACGGACCGATCAAGCCCTTGTAGAACAATTGTGATACTTGTTCTTTCGTCAGACCATGGTGAGGACAAGTAAGTAATAGACCTTTGAAACGGTCCCAAGTTTCACAAATATTCTCCGACCCAGGTTGCTTGAAATTATAAATTTCAGCAATCATCTCCAATGTTCGGCTCGGGGGTAGGAATTTGTCGTAGAACTTGGTGGCCATGTCGTCCCATGTACATGGTACTTGGTGTTAGGCTATGATACCACTTGCTAGCGTTTCCCGTCAGGCTGTGAGGGAATAATGACAATCTTGCATATTGAAGTACTGCGTCGGTCGTAGTGAGACTGTTGGCGTGTTGCAAGAATTTTGTAACATGTAACAGGGCTTCGTCTGGACTGGTGCCATCAAACATGCCCAACTCTTTCACACATCTGATTTGATGATATGGCTTCAGCTTCTGCCACTCATCATATTCGGATGGGCTAAGGTGAGGAAGGATGATAGCAGGCTGCTGTCCTTGGTTAGACGGCCTGTTAATATTTCGAACCGTTGCTGGTGTAGATGCCATGTTAGCTTCCGGGTCAGAATCTATCACTGTGGTGGTAATGTTCGTTGAGTTCGGTCTGCCTTAGGTACGCAGAAAGGTTCTCTCGATCTCTGGATTATAACCAACCGTGTGATTATTAATATTTTCTGGGTAGCTGTGTGACCTGGTAAAAGGCATTCACCACTCAAAACAGAGAAAAGAACTGGTTATGTGTTAGAAAAAATAAAATGTTAGGAATTAGTTGACAGAAATTTTAAGTTAGTAGTTAGAGACAATGGAAAGAAATGACAGAAAATTGAAATGACAATGGAAATAAATGACAATGGAACGAAATGACAGGAAATTTGAAGTTAGTAGTTAGTATACTGGAAATTGAAGGACAATGGAAATTAAATGTTAAGGACAATGGAAATTAAATGACAATAATAATAAGAGTTAGTAATTAGATGTCAGAAGTCAGATGTCCGTAGTCAGATGTCCAAAGTCAGGTGTCCAATTAATATTAACAGATTATTATAATATAACAGGTGAATTAACCGGGGCTTAGGGACTAGAATAAATCAAGTCCCCGGCAACGGCGCCATTTTGCAGAGTGGGTTTATCGAGAGTGGTTAGTGCTGGTGAAATTGATAAAAGAAAGAAATTAATACTCAAAATATCCGTCGGGCTGCAAATAAAAACCCGGTCGCAGTAGTATAGAAGACAGAAGCGGCCGGGGTCAAACCGTGGGACTTATAGCGAGATAAAATAGTTCCTAAGCTTGTCACAAAAGGGGGAAGTTAATTGACTTGTTTTAGAGAAAATATTAAGCAGATTAAAATTACTGAGTGCAGATGAATTAAATGGAACTCCGGGTTTAGGTTTTTATAATCTGATTAATTATGCTATCTCTACCGGTTTAATATATTAGTTTGGCAAAATTCCTGTTATTATCCTAAGGACTAAGTCATAGACCCTTAAGAACTCGTTCACCAGAAAATGCTCGGTCTAATCAAGGTTCGAGCAATACTATGTAAACGGACGTTAAATTCGAGGAATTATAATTGCATCTGAAAATACTAACCTATTAAATCATAATAAGCTTTCTCCAGATTTACGGCTTAATTAACCTGTCTATTTATCACCTGGTCTGATCAAAATAGACTTAGGAAAGCATTTTAATAAATTCATGTAATTTATTAAAATGGTGAGAGAAAACCTTTAAGCGTAACAAACTGTATTTATTTTAACCGGTAGAAATATTGATTACATAATTAAACAAACCATAATTAAAACCTTTGCCCGGAGCAAATCCTCCTTAGCCTGACATATTAAAGACAGAATAAGAAGTAGAGGAATACATCTGAAAAGATGTTTATTTCCGCTCCGCTATCTTATCTGCTAATATTTTTGACAGAGGTTGGACAGGATAACGGTATGAAGTGGAATGATTTATGGGATGAGATGTAGTATGGAATTTATGTGGATGAAATGAGTGATTTTGTGGAGAGTTTTATGGTATTTTTATGGAAGGAAAATGGCATAAGTTTGGGGTGGAATGAGATATGATTTTATGGAGGTTTGGAGGTGTATTTATAGAGAAATATAGGGTAAATGGGGTGGTAAGGCGGTGGTATTTGCGTGTGAAGAGATAAGGCTTTTATCTCTTCACACGGCTCCTTTCTAGCTGTCAAAATAGCAGTGTCCGGACCAGTGTCCGGACCAGGTGGTCCGGACGAGGTCGATGCGCGCGTCCGAACCAGTACGTCCGGACGGTGGTTCGGACGAAAATTGTTTTGCCTCTAAAATCTTCGTTTGAGCTCCGATTTGATCCCCGTTTTCGCCTACGCGTTCGTCTCTTCGTGTACTTTGCTCCTAGCTTGGTTTTCCTCATGTTTAACCAATAAATTTGTGAGATAATCAATAAAACATAACTAGAGGAAAACTAACCAAAGTGGAGAAATGAGCAGAAAAAGTGCTAATATAATATATGAAATACACCTATAAAACATGCTCATTTGGACACTTATCAGCCTCGTCATTTGATTCTACTGTAAACACTTGAGCCTCATCTATGCTTGACGTAGTTTTGACTTCTAGCCATATTTCACTGGGTACTCTTTCGGCTATACTTGCCAGTTTTGCCAAGGCATCAGCCTCAACATTCTTCGCATGAGGAAGGTGTTTTAGTTTACATTTTTGGAAATTTGCTTTTAGCTCCTGGACTTTGAGCAAGTACCTCCACAGCTTTTCCTTTTTGACTTCATAGATGTTGTCGTTTTGTCTTGCTACCAACATAGAGTCTGAGTATACCTCTAATTCTGTGAAAAGTAAAACAATTTTAAGCCTTATTTCTGACAGGATTTTATAGGAAGGAAAAAATAGATAGGGTATCTTCCTATGGAACCTGTTGCCCTTAGGGCAGTAGCCACCTCCAAACCCTGGATAAGGGCTTCGTATTCAGCTTCGTTGTTGGTAACGTCAAAATCTAGCCGGAAGGCGTAGTTCAAGCTTTGTCCATCCGGCGCTTGCACTACTATTCCAGCTCCTGCCCCACTTTTGCATCGGGCTCCGTCAACCAAGATGACATATGGATTCTGGAGTTGTTTCTCTTCTTTGCAAAGTTTGTTTCTGTTATGAAGTCTGCCAAGGCTTGGGCTTTAATCACTGTTCTGGGCAAGAAGTGAATTTCATATTGCGTTAGCTCTACTGTCCAGCTCACCATCCGGCCGGAAGCATTTGGATTGTTCGCTATCTGCTTGAGTGGCCAATTGGTCCTGACAAAGATCCGATGTGACTGAAAGTAGGGCCGTAATTTCCTTGATGCCACTACCAATACGAACAGGATTTTCTCTATATTAGTATACCGTCCTTCAGCTGGGCTTAAAATTTTGCCGGTGTAGTAAACTGGTACCTCCTTTTTCTCCTCTATGATCAAGACAGCTGCAACTGCCCAATCTGTTGCGGATAAATAAAGGTAGAGGTCTTGGCCTGGGGTAGGCACGGCTAATTTAGGCAGATCCCAAAGCATTTCCTTGATTTTTTCGAACGCATCTATACATTCTTGTCCCCACTGGAATTTGTTGTTCTTCCTTAGAATATTGAAGAACGGGATTGGCTTTTCCTGAAGCTTGGAACAGAACCTGCTTAAAGTTGTGAGTCTCTAGTTTAGGGCTTGGACATCCTTTATATTTTTTGGAGGAGAAAGGTTGAGAATTGCTTGACTTTTTTCTGGATCGACTTCGATACCTCTCTGTCCAACAATGAAGCCAATAAATCTTCCTTTAGTCACACCAAATACACATTTCTCCGGGTTCAGCTTGATTTGGTATCTGTCCAGAGTATCGAATGTTTCCTCTAAATCTTTCATGTGCTGCTCCTTTGATGGGCTTTTTACGACTATATCGTCGACATAAGCTTCCACATTTCGGGTGAGTTGTTGATGAAATACCTTGTCAATCATTCGCTGAAAGGTAGCCCCTGCGTTTTTCAGGCCAAAACGCATTACCCTATAACAGAACGTTCCGGCTGAAGTGATAAAGGATGTTTTTTCTGAATCTTCGTTTTTCATCTTTATCTGATTATAGCCGGAGAACGCACCTAAAAAACTTAACATAGAGCTTTGAGCAGTTGAAACCACCAATCTATCTATTGATGGTAGGGGATAGAAATCTTTAGGACATGCTTTATTTAAATCTGTGAAATCCACACACATTCTCCACTTTCCGTTTGCTTTTTTTACCATGACAACGTTAGCTAGCCATCATGGGTATGCTACCTCCCTGATGAATCCGGCCTTGAGGAGCTTTTGGACCTCGGTTTGTGCAGCCAAATCTCTTTCTTCCCCTATTACCCTTTTCCTTTTCCTGACTGCCGGATGTTTCGGGTCTACCCCAAGTTCATGCCGGATAACGCTTGGGTCTATTCCAGACATTTCGTCCGTGCTCCAAGCGAATGTTTCCTTCTTTTTTCCAGGATCCTCATTAAGTGAGTTTGCTCTCCACTGTCAAACGCAGTTCCTATTTTAAAAAATTTAGAAGGGTCAGATTTTAAATGTACCTCTCTATGGGGGGCTTGAGTTGTTTGACATCCTTCCTTTTCTTGACTTGACTCCGGGGAAGAAGGTAGTTTTTCCCCTGAACTCCTTTTGTGATCCTACAGTTTTGACCATCTCTTCGCTAGGAAGACTGTCCATGATGCGGACTTCACCATTCGGGCCATCTTTTGGCTTCCCCTTATCGTAACCACCTTCCCGTTTGTGGTTAAATATTTCAATTTCAAGTGATTGTTGTGTATGGCCTTGAAAGCATTGATCCCTGGCCTTCCGAGATACATGTTATATCCAGACAGACCTGGCACAATAAAAGCTGTGAGTTTCTCCGTTCTCCTTCATCCCCTTACCACGGTCATTGTAAAATCTATACTGCCAGAGGACGTGGTCGAGACTCCTCCTACAAATCCTCCTAGAACCGCCGAATATGGCTTAATCTGGTCTTCAGGCACTTCCAACCTTCTAACCGCTTCGGCTGATATGACATTCGCTCCGGCTCTACTATAAATCAGGATCCCCTCCATCATTCGATCATTTACTTGTGCACGAATGAAAAGTGGATCGTTGTGTGGATATAGCACTCCATCTTCATCTTCGTCAGAGAAGAAAATTGGAGAAAATTTTCTTTTTTGGCGATCTTCCTTTCCGGGAGTTCCTGATGCACTTGATGAATATGCCATTTTCTTTCATTAGGAATTAGTGGTCCTACCTCCGAAAAAAGTCCTGTGAGTTTTCTTAGAGAAAGTTTTGTTAGCCTTCTTTTTTGGGAGAAGAGGAGGTTTGCTGTAAACAAAATGCAAAAAATGAAAATTATATTCCTCTCTTTTTGTGGGACTGGGATGCGGCCAACGACGTTGATGCGGCCAAGGAGGTTGATGCGGCCAAGGGAGTTGATGCGGCCAAGGAGTTGATGCGGCCAAGGAGTTGATGCAGCCAAGGAGTTGATGTGGCCAGGGAGTTGGTGCGGTCGTCGAATTGATGCGGCCAAGGAGTTGGTGCGGCCATCGAATTGATGCGGCCAAGGAGGTGGTGCGGCCATCGAATTGATGCGGCCAAGGAGGTGGTGCGGCAATCGAATTGATGCGGCCATCGAATTTGATCTTCTTGTGGACGAGATTTCTTGAAGTTGATGCTTCTGGGCCAGAGATTCCTTAGAGACTTGATCATCGTTCTCCGTGGACCAAGGAAAATCTGTTGCGGCCAAGGAGATCCGGCTGCCTTCCGGTCATGGACCGAGATGTGGTCAAGCTTGCGGTCGAGCTTCCTTCGGTACCTTGCAGTACGCGGGATTCTGCTTATCTTGGTATTTTTGTTGCTTATTGTTTCTTCTAGATTTTGAAGATTTCCCTTGGCTGGTCCGAGATCTGAACATGATCGACCTCAAATATCCGGCGTAGTTGTTCTTTTGAGTACAAACGAACGATTTGAGATCCATTGTCCCTAACTGTTCTTTGTCGCAATTCCTTAATCTTCCCCTTAATTTCCTATGCACCGGATTCTTTGTTGCTCGCCTTTTGCTCCAGTCCTCTTGTTGTGATTGCTGCCATCGAATTTGTTAACTTGTCCCGATTTCAGGCCCCTTCGGTCTCGTTGAGATTCCCCTGCTGTGATATCAAGGATCCTTGTTGCTTTAGTGTGAGATTTGCAATAATTAATAGAATTATAATCGCTAATATGATATTAATGACAAATGAATTCTGATTGTAGTGTGAAATAGTAAGTGAAGAGAGTTAGGGATTTTTGTTCTTCTGTTGCGATTCGCCGTCTCTTGAGGACTTTTGTGGATTGAGCAGAGTTGTAGATATTTTTCCTTCGTTGTTTCCCATCCCGGATTGAGATTTCAATGGCCTCTTGAACCTTCGTGGATTCATCTCCTATGGCTTAGTTGGAGTTTACTGCTTCTCTTCTTTCGACGCCCCTTTCACGATCTGTGGTCATCACCTCCCAACTTCGTCTTCTCTCTCAGGCGGAACTGGTCGATCAGGATTGTCAATTGTCCGATAATTATCTCAGCAGGCTCAACTACTTTGCTTTTCCATCACGAATTGAATTTTGCTCGAATTCGATGCAGAGATTTGCAGCGCTTTGGTCTTTGGACTTTCCGTTTTAACCAGGTTGTAGAGGGATCTTGAAATTCTGACTTCACCGACGGAATTTCTCCTACGAATCCTATTGAACCTTTCGATATAACCACCGATTTCCGGCCGTATTGATCCATTTTCCACCGCCTTTCTAAATATTGACTCAGTATCTCCCGAATGCTTCATTGATCGGTCTATACTTCGCTGCTGTGACATGCTTGAGTAAGGAGTGCTTCTTTTTCTTTAACGAAGATCGTATGAATTTCCACTGTTATAAACTCCGTTTCCTGCTCTCGACGAATTGAACGACCAAACCGTGGATTGTAAATTGTGGTTGTTGCTGTTCGTTTTGAATGAGCAACGATGGAATCAACTTCCGGTAACAGATCCTCTCAATCGTATTTGATTCTTTTTGAGCCTCGATTGTTCAACATGCCTTATCCTCTTAAATTTTCACCGAGAACCTCCTGTTTCGCTCTATCCGCTCCAAATTGCAAAACTCTGATTTCGCTCGTGGAGCGATGGATTATCTTGATCGAAATTCAATCGGAGCTTCTATTATCGATTCCTCATGGATGGATCCGTCGATCGTCTTTGATTGTGGCTAACTTTGCCGATGGCGTTTATTTTTCATAGATAACCTTCTTAAGGTTGTCGAAAGGGTGGATCGACTACTCTTACTGTAAATGACTTTTTCATTATCGACATAATCTTCTCTTTCTTCTTACAAGATTGTCGTACATCAAATCTCAAGAAATCAAGAACTTTGTAATGCAAGACTTTCCTCGAACATGTGGATGGATCGTGGTTGATGTCTGTTTCCCACAGATGGCGCCAAATGAAAATACATAATTTGGTTCCTCCAATCCCACAAACTAATAGAACACCGAGAGTTATAGTGGTTCGGCCAATGATCCGGCCTACATCCACTTCTAGACAATATCTTTATTCCTTCTTTTGATATTACAAGTTTAGAGAGCTTCTTGGATCTTTCTTTCTCCTCTAATATTGTCTCCCCTTACAAATGAGCCCCCTACCTCTATTTATAGACTTTCTAGGGTGAAGTCTATCTCTTAATCCTTGTACATGTGGTATTACTTTATTAGAGCAACCTTCTTAATTTTGTCACTTCTCTCCTTGTAAAGCCTTCCGGTCCCAAGTGTAGGATGCGGGATCCGGTCGTAGAGTACGTGGCCAGAATACGGGACCCGCTCATAGAATGCGGGGCCGGAATGCGGGACGTAGTCATAGGGCCTAGGACCTGGATTTGGTGCTTGGTGCCCAAATTGGAGCCCGAACAGGGTCCTGAAGGAGGCTTAGGGTCTGGGCCGGGGTCTAAGGTCTGGACCGCTTTGATTGCATCCTAATACAATCCGATCTAATTTACTATCCTACGTTATCTGGTCTCGATTACAAAATCTCGTAAGAGGGAGAGAGAGAGCCTTTAGTTAGAATTTAGTGTAAGTTTGATTGCCAAATGTTACGTGTCTTATTAAATGGGGGTACAGCCCTATTTATAGAGTCTTTAGGCCTGGTCTCATGCTGTCAGCCTGTATCTTACATGTATAAGTACGGTTTTGCCCTCCCTAACATCTTTGACCTACCACAGACGGCCGGCCGTACTATATTTTGCCTTGCCTAAGTCCTACTTTCGTCCAGCCGGAGATGGCCGAATGCCTTATGTATCCTTATTTCCACCCGGCTAGAAGCGGTCGGATGCTCCATATGTCTTGTTTGGCTTGGTACCATTTCTTCCCTTCTCAGCTTCCCTCATTCTTTCACTTGCCCATGTTGCTACACAACTCCAAATCAAAAACAAATTATATATTCTTGTTCCTCTCACCAAGATCTATCATTCTCTCTTTTCAAAATCTCAAAACCTTGAAGTTGGCCTCCATGGGTATACCCCATTGGTGAAGAAAATGGCATTTTTATGGAGCTTGGAGTCCCCTCTCTCATTTAAGGTAAAAACATTCAGGAAAAACTAATTTTTCTTCATCTCTTAGTGTGGTTGATTTTGTCCCCTCTTATGCCTTGTTCGTTTTCTTATTTTGAGATATTCTTCAAGCCTCCAATGGTGTATTAGAGCCCCTCCTTTGATTCTTGGAAAGAAACCATTTCTAGGGTTTCCAAGGTAATGTCAATCTTAGTGCTTTAAGCATCTCTTGGTAATCTTGAGTAATTAATGAGTTAAGTGCTTTTACTTAACTTAATTTCCTTATTTAATGTTGGGTTGGATAATGGGCAACTACCTTGCTTAATTGACCAAAATTGAGAAAGAGAAGATGAGACTTGAAATGGGAACTCGTGAGAATTTAAGGTAAGAAGCCTACCTTAACTACTACCTTGTTGTTTTCGAATGTTTGAGAATGGGAAAACCGAAAGAATGAACCAAAATTTGATGGAAATGTGCTTGGATTGGTTGGATGAGAAGTTTGTGGGTTGTTGTGTGAATTAAGGGCCTTAGAGCAAGTAATTTGAATATGCATTGATATTGTTGTTTGGTGAATTTTGATTGGAAATTTGAGTGCTGGTAGGACCCTTGTATGGGTGTGGATAGTTTAGGATTGATTTTGGTGAGAATGGATGAGTTTGGATATGTTAGGTTTATGGGAAACTATGGCGAAATTTTGGTAGAAAATAAGTGTTTGAGGTGACTTTATGAAATGGAGGACTTAGTTGTTTATGGGGTTGAGTAGAGATGTTTGATAACCTTAAAATGGTAGATGGAGAATGGATATGAGAGTGTGTAAAATCTGTAGCATATTGAGGTTTGGAGACTTGGAATTTCTAGAAAAAGAGTTAGTGTTTATAATCTTAGAAATGGAGGATGGACTTTGGTATAGTTAATGCAATTGTCTAGGATGAAATGGGAATGGTCAAAATGGGTGAGAACAAGAGGTAAACCACCAAGAGGAAGTTAAAAATGCACAAGTGTGCAAAATGTTACAGTGTGGATGGAAATTTGTAGAAATTGAGCAAGGATTTGAGTAGGGATTTGACCAATGATTTGAAGAGGTTTAGAGCATGTTCTAAGGTGTTTAAACATGTGGGAAATGTGTGGAAAGATTAGGGAATGATTAGGTGTGAATTAGGGGTTGAAAACTGGTCAAAAACTGTAAAAATTGATAATAAAAGGGTTGGTCCGGGTTTGCAAATCGGTACACAAACCCGGACACCCCAAAAATTAGGCAGAAAGTCACCCTAACGAGTGGTCCGGGTTTGTAAACCGGTACACAAACCCGTACCTATGCAAAAACATGGCAGAAATGAATTCCAGTGTTTGGTCCGGGTTTGTAACCCCGGACACAAACCTGGACCAAGGCAAAAATTGAACAGAAAGTGTTTTTGGTGACCTATAAAGGTCCTTGGAAGTGTAAACAAAGTTTAGAAGTGAATGAGAAGGTGTGAGTTTAAGAACACTTGAACAAAACTAAGGAATAACGGGATAACGGGATTGATTACGGGAGTATTAGTTTTACATACCGTAGTACCCTAAATTAATAGAAATGTTTGAAACGTTATCAGTGGATCAAGAGTAAACTGAGGAACATAAGGCGACCCGGTAAAGTTAAACCATGGTGTAATGTATGATTTTCTCATGCCCCATATGCTAACGGTGTTACTTTGATTTGTGTGCTTGTGTGCTTTGTGATCACCTAAACAAGATAAAAGCAAATCAGATTGATTGCACCTTCTTGTGCTAGTATTTATTGTTCCATGTTAGATTGTGTTTTGAATTTGAAGTTTGTATAATTCATGAAATGTGTGATTGTGGATGTAGTGCTTGAATGTTGAATGGGTGCTATAGTTCGACTCATAGTTGAGTCTTGTTTGATTAGCAACTCGAAGAAACAGTCATGATGTGAATTAATGAAAACGTGGTAACACACTAAAACTATCGAACCAAGACACGATAATGCAAACCTACGAACTCACTAGAATGTGAGAGAGTGTACGAGATTAGTAAACTCCCGATAACGGTTAGAGAACCAAATTGAATTAATCCACAAAACAACTAATAGTGGAAGAATGTAAGGAACCTCTAGTTAGAGGATTGATGATATTTCAAAGACATGAACTTTGAGAGAAGTAAAGAATGGTAAGGGATCACCAAACCCCTTAGAATAATAGTCGACCCACAATGAGATGATCCGGCTAATATAAACAATGTCCCAAACATGAGAGTATTCAATACGTTGGGGAAACCCTTAAATCTGAGAATACTAGGCATTGGTAATTCCCTTAGCTATTAGAGGATATCGAGAGAGATACTTCTAGGCTAATCCATAAGATTGTATTATAACTCCAAGAGAGGAGTGTACAGAATTTGAGTAGTCCGGTAGAGAAACGGACAGTTGAGTATTTAAGGAGCTAAGTGTATAGTTTTGTTTGTATCTGAAAGCCCGGTGGTGAGTCTTGTGTATGACTCCACCCGGAGGTCATGGGTAATGACTTAAAAGATACCTTTGAGTTTTGGAATTGAGTATTTGATTTAAGAATTGGGATTTTGAGCATTGAGAATTGAGTTGAGACTTGAGAGACTTGAGAAAGGGAGTTTGAGTAGAGAATTGAGTTTGAGTATTGTAGAACTTGCTTGAGGTTGAAAGTAAGAGAATTTGAGTAAGCGTAACCCAAAAGAGTGGGTAAGGCAATTAAAGAATTGATTAAGGCATAGTGAGGTAGAAACCCTCGAGGCCTAGGTGTAGCATAATATAAACTAACCTCTAGATGTGTGAGTTAGTGTTTGTATTCTATGCTGAACATTGGTTGTGTAATGTTCATGTATAATGTATGTAGTCTACATGTTGATTGAGTTAAAATGAATCGCATGTTCTCGACCAAAATAGTCGGCGTACCCCCGTTAGCACGCGGGGTATGCAGCAATTTGCTGAGCCCCTAGGGGCATCGTTTTTATTTTCTAGGAACATCGAAGCTGATCACCATCCAAGAGTGTAAGACGGGGTTGCTGTATAAGCATGGGTAGTTGGTTAGGAATGTTGTACTTATTGAAATATTGTATCGTGATCCCGATTTGTTAACGGCGGACTTGAGAATTGTAGATACTCGGTATAGTATTGAATGGATATTGTATTTGTACTGTATGGAATTGAAGTTCGTATTTGGATTGAGGGTTGATTAAGAATGGAATGTATAGTTGTATAGATTACTCGGTATATTCGTCATCAGATAGATATTGTAATTTGGATGGTTGTATTGTATTTGGATTGGTCTTGTTAGTCACGTGGGTGACTAACGGCATTGTATCACCCCCCCCCCCCGGTTGTATTGGAATTCCGCTGCTTGCGTATTGATAATTGAGTAAGATTAGGGGATAATGACTGGATTACCGGTAGGGGTGTTACAAAAAGTGGTATCAGAACGAAGTATCACTCTGATGGCTGAAATACCGAGTTTAGGAAAATACCAAGTTAGGAATTAGAGTCTTAGGGCTAAAGGTTGAGTGTCAGCGTGTGAGGTACGCTAGTTAGGAACTTCCGTGGAACCGGAAACCTACAATAACCAATCCCGCCCCCACATCCCCCATTATAAAGTTCGGATAAGAACGCCAGAGAGATGGAAAGACCTCTCTTACTCAGGAAAACCCGATTTGGTAGTTGTAAAATAAACTCTATAAGAGGAAGAGCCTGTCATACACTAGATTCCAAGAACTGGAAATCCCGGAGACGGTTCCCGTTGGAACAACAACAACCACACTTAACGGCAGAAGACTGAAGATCCTAAAAATAGAATAATGAAATTTGTGGCACCATGGGGTAACGTGCTTCACAGTCGCGAGGACCATGGGTAGCCAACAAGAAGGGAAGCATAACCGCGCAATGAAGCGAGGAAGACGGAATTACAAAACCCGAGACAAGAGAGCCTGCGGACTGTAAACGCTTGCTAATACCATCAATGGTATACAACCGACTAAGGAATTAGTCGAAGTTGGATTAACTCCAAATCTACAACGCCAAGAGGCCGTAATGACCGATCGACATAGTTCAGACGACTATGGAAGTATTCATGGAACATACACCTATTGTAACACCCCTACTGTAAACTTAACAATAGACCGAAACTGCAGCTGAAATTTATAACTTAAACAGCAACTAAACGAGTCGGTGTTACACGCCGTTAGCCACCCACATGACTAACAGGGCTGAATACATACATTAGTATCGGTCTGATGCGCAGACTCCCGAGCAAGTTACTAACATCCATAATTACAACCAACTATACCGAGTATATATTTACAAACCATCACTGTAAATCCGTTACTACCAAAATATATCACCACGGGAGCACAGGCGCATCCCGGGTCCAACATCCAAAAACTAACAAAAGTTTTTCATTACATTTAGGATCTAAAGCCACTCCGCTTCCTCGATCCTCATCCTGCAAAATGAAATATGGTGCCCCGAAGGGGCTCAGTAACCCATGGCTGGTATGGTTAACGTGCAGCCCGTCGGCTACCGGGATACACGCAACCAATTGTCATGATGACATGGCATTCATTTAACATACATCATACTTAAACATGGCACTAAACATTGCACATCAACTACAACACATAACATAACAGAAACGTTTCAATTTAGGAAACAAACCGAACATTAATTAGTCAACTTTGTAAGCCTAGAGAATGATCTCACTCTCATGTTAAGCTTGTTACATAACTCGTTAAAGTTCTGTTTGTCGAACGTATAACTTAACCCAAAGATGTGTCGGATATAGTGATCCAAGCACACCGTACATATAATCCCCCTAGTCAGATCAATAGTCAGATAGGTAAGCCTTGGTTAAGCTTGTGGGTGATTGTAATCCAAGAATGAGAAACAACCATAACATAAAGAGGGTCGAATCTGATCCAGATATCGACTCCCGTACATACACGCGTGACCGGAACGACCGGATTCCTCACCCTCCCCCCCCCCCCCCGGTTATACTCTTGTTAGTAGTCCCATTGTTGGAACTTAACACAATAAATCACAAGTAAGTGCTTAGGCCCAGTTAGGCACACAAGGGAGATGGGATACGCTTTAAACAACACAAACCACAACTAACTCATACATAGCCGTAGTTAGAACGTTCCTTAAGTTGAAATGTTAAACCGAGTACCACTCTCTTACATATCATAGTTTGGTTAACTAACGGGTCAGTACGTATTCGAGGTTGACGGTATCGGTACACACACACAATAATAACAACGACTGTAAACTCATTTCATGATTTAAGTCTTACAAAGTCATAAACATTCAGAAAACCAACAAACACACAAGCCGGCGTAAACCGGTAGCAAACAGGTTACAAGAAAACCATACCTTGGTCCCTGCGACGTTCGAGTTCCACCGAATGCAACTCCTATACATAATTAGTAATGTTGGTTAATTACCTTAGTTAACTCCTGTTTAACTAGGTATTACACAATTGTATGATATGTTTTCACACTTAACTTACACTTAATTATCCTCATTATACCCTCTAGGGTTTACTACATAAGCCACATTTCTTTTCTGTTTTTTTTTAACAAGTATGGGCCGATCGACCCACTGACCGACCTAACCCCTGGGTCGGTCCGTTCCAGTAACAATTCTGGGTTTGAAAATTCCACTCTGACCGACCTTGACATGGTCGGTCCCCAAGGTCGGTCCATTCCAGAAACATTTTTGTTCAGTGTTTTTAGCCCGACTGACCCACCAACCGACCCAACCCCCTAGGTCGATCAATTCCAGAAACATTTCCACCCAGTGTATTACAGTCCGACCGACCCAGGGGACCGTCCCTGGGTCGGTCGACTGCAGAAACCTCTCAAAATTTGTCAAACTTTCTCCAAACTTTTCCTCAAGTCTTCTAATGTGTTCTAACATTATTTAGCATAATAAAACCTTCATATAACATCCACCAAACTCATTATCTAGCTCATTCCTAAGTTCCTTAAACACTTACTCATTTCCTTACAAAATTCCTAACACTTGTAATATTTTCCTTTAGGTTTCTAGGTGGTAGTTTTATACCTATTACATCTACTAACCAAAGTGTTCTCCACAACATGATAACCACTCCTAAAGCATTATTTTGCATCTCAATAATTCCCTTTTCACAAGCTTCTCAAGTCTTTCTCACAAGTTCATTCTTACTCTTTTACAAGACATTACTCTTCTCTTGTTTACCAAAATTTGCACAAGACTTATCCACATTCTCACCATGTCTTTGGTGTATCTAGAATCACCCTTATTGATCTCTAAACCTCCAAGACAATGCCTAAGTCATTTTAACACCTAGGAACACTCTAATTCACTTTCTTCCACCAATCTAAGCCTTAACAATTCCTAGTACAACCTAGGTCACCAAACTTCATAGAAACAGCTAAAACTTCTTATTTACTCACTAAATTTTGCCATAGCTTCTCTAGCACATTATCACACCAAACACATAGTTTTTCATCCTTAAACAATCCAAGACCTTCATCTTCACAAAGAATGCTCTTTACACACAACTAAACCTTAAACTACACTACATCACAATATAGTGCATAAACTTAAATTACTTGGCACTTAGGCCCTTAAATAACATGGCTCTTAGGCCCTTAAATAACATGGCTCTTAGGCCCTTAAATTGCATTAATCTTAAACACTGAATTTCCCACATAATAAATGCCTTTGACCTACAAATACACACAACATCACATATGCCCTTAATAACCTCCTTGTGGGTACTTACTAACTCATTTACCCATTGGCTCTTTAGGTTATTTATTAAGCATTTTAAAGCTCAATTTCCTAACACACAAAACTACATTAGGTTAGGTTAATTACCTCTTTTCTTCAAGATTTCTTTCTTGGTTTCTTGGATTGAAAATCAGGAAGGAACTTGATCACTTGTCAATCTTCTAACCAATACACATATAAGGGTAATGAGCACTAAGTTTTATACCCAAACTTATGAATAAACCCTAGGTTTACATAAGTGTTTTAAAACACTAAAATGGAAGTTTACCTTGGATTTGAATGAGAATTTGATTAAGTAACAAGAGAGGACTCCACCTAGTCTTTTGAAGTTTGGAATGAAGCTAACAAAGAGCAAGAGAAGACACCATTAAGAGGTGATTTTTGGTCATGAACAAAAATGAAAGGAAATGTTATTTTTCTTTGGTTTTCCTTACCTAGAAGCAAAGGAGAATGACAAGGTAGAAAAATATGAGTTCTTGCTCCTTCAATGGTGGATCTCCATGGCACCGAAATGGTGCTTTTGAAGATTTGAAAAGACAAGGTTGAAGAGCTTGCTCTAACTAGAAGAATGGTGGTCTTGAAATAAATTTTGGAGCATGGAGCTAGAAGTTATAAGCAATCGAAGATCAAGAATGGTGAAGCGCTGTAGCAAAACCGGTTGGAGCTTGAGAGGATGAAGAAGGTGACGGTGGGGATGAGTGGGAATGAAGAAAGGAGGTGAGAGGTAATGTATTTGTTAAGACATTAAACTTATTAAAGGTAAACTTTTACTTTATTTTTCCTTCTTCTTTCTCATTGGCTAGGAAGTGGGGTGGGTCACACTTAAAAACTGGCCCCCTTATCCCTCTTGGGATATTTATGGTCTTGGTTGACCATCTAGTTAACGTATATTGACTTAATGCTAATTAAGCACAAATTAAGTACTATTCACAAACTAGTGCACATAATTGTGAAATTTTTGATTTCCCATTGATTTAGACTTCCTAGTGTGATACTAAGTAGTACACATGTTGAGTAAAGAGTAATGATGGGCATTTAGCCACTCAAAATCCATTTCCAAGACAATTTTTAAAAAATGTGCTTTAAGACTCCTTAAAGCACATTTTGTGTTTTAACTTGTTTTCAAGCTTGGTTTTCTTTAGTAATTGGTTTAACATGTCCATTAGTGTGTAAATAAAGTCTTCATAAGCTCTTTGAGGCTTAACCAAGGTTATCCCAAGCTTAGAGCATGTTTTTGCTCAAATTGTCTTTATAGTACTTTATTGTGTTTTCTATGGTTTAAATTGTTCACTAATGTTTCTAAGGAACTTTTTAGCCTTAATATACCATAGTTTAGTATTTAAAAAACATATCAAGGTTTAGGGTATTTCACCTATAGGACTACAACGTGGTTCCTAAGGATAAGTCAAGTCTCGATAACCACAGTGAAGGTGTGAGACACCCAGATTGACGACAACCATGACAAGGACACTGAGAAAAATGGCTCAGGAGACTGATCACCAAGATCAAAGGATCGAGGGAAGACCTAATAAAACCACCAAATGTGGATAGAAACGATATCGTAACCGGTATACGTTAACCTGAAAACCGACTTTCCCGCGCACTTGCTAAGGCAAGTGCAGCAATAGCAGGGTCAATGGAAAACTTTTGATAACCAATAAGTACTTACTAAAGTACCACCATGAAGATTGAAGCAAATATAGGATCACTAACCCTAAGAACTTGAAGAATCAAACCTTGGAAGGGCCCGACGGCCCAACTATCATAGTAACGAACATACCAGTCAGCAAGAAGCTAGACTTGGTCAATACCTCAGACATGGTAACACCATGAAAATTTTCTTTCAAAACCAAGATCTTTCTTTCAGACACAAACCTTTCTTTTAAAACCTAAACATTTCTTTTAAAACCTCAGATTTTTAAAACCAAGCCAGAAGAATCACGGTAAGTATCATGGAATGATACAAGAAGAGTTGACAATAGAATACTTCACCTAGGCGTGTGATGAGCACTATGAGTGTACCCAAATACATGATGTGGGATGACCGCACTCCGAAGAGCTTGTGGGCCTGACAAACCCTTTTGTGAGTTAGTCAGGTAAGTGGTAACATGCCAATAAGGTACCCCACGTATGTGTACAAGTATTGTACGGAACATGGGAAGTAGTCGACTCCGTTCTACGGACTGTAAGTAAATTCAAACCAGAACAGTTGGACACCTCGAACGATCTACAGAGCTCAGATAAGCTCACAAGCAAAAGGAGGCAAGAACTCACTCCAGGAGAATGATTAAGAGTTAAGAAGTACGAGAAGCACTAACAATTGAGTATAGACATTGGATATGTCTTGCAAATATTGAAGTAAATGCATGGAACAACTGGAATGGATACCCGGTCTAAACACAGTAAGGCAAATGCCTAACATGAACACGCCAATGTTCAATGGACAAGATAAAATACCCAGAGTGATCATCTAAGGTACCAGAGGATACCATTCATCACCGGAGAGAATATCAAACCAGTCAAAAACGTAAGAGAAGCATTCATGGTCTACCCTAAGGACAGGAGATGTTGTAACCCTAAACCGAACAATTTAAAATCCAGAACCGCAATGCGGAGTAAAACATAATGTATTCATAAGTTAGCCAAAGGTAATGGCGTAACTTGATAACACGCAGGAGCAATCCAAGTAGGGTGTCGAACTAAAGTAGTGACGAGAACACACAAGAATTAGCACGAACACCCGGTTAGCATACCGGAGAGATCCCGCTTACCAGGGGATACCCTACATAAATAAATGGTACCGATCAATACCAAGATACTTAAAGGGCCTCCCATAAATGGAAGCGTGATGCGATGATCTTATCACCGAGCCCAATACTACTTCCAAACCTTTTGATGGCATACGGAGAAGTAACCACTCGTGAACAGCCTAAGATGAGCAGAGCTCTAGGCAATGTAGCATGTAAGCCGTCCAACAACTACGAGATGTAGATACAAGTTGGAAAAACCTAACTGAAATCATGAGGAGAATTGCCAGTAATGGCACAGGTAAGATTGTTTAATAACTAACGATCAAAGATACCCCTCGTTATTGTGGTACCGCAAGAGTGGTGAACATACAGATCCCAAAGAAGAGGATACCATCAATAAATATCTGGAAACACATCTCTTTCATAACTACTAAGGTAGTGAAGCTTGAGCATACAATGGTTGCCAAGCAATATGGGAATAAGTTGTTATAGCAATTGTTGAAAACCAAAGAGTAACTGGTTTAGACGAAACATTGTAAGGGTATAACCTGAAGCGTAAAATCAATAACGCTCAAGGAGCTCAGAGATATAAAAGAATGTCATATTCTATAATCAGCCAAGTAAATGGCGAACCATTGTCTACATGGTAGAAACACATGAGTGGAAGCTAATGAAATAGCGGATGCCATGGAAACCAAGGTCGTAAGCAAATACGAACATGGTGCACAGTAAGCGACCAATGTACCTCAGTAATTACACAATGTTATGGAGTTGTTAAATACAAGATGACAGATAGACCAGACAACAAGCCAGGAGTCTGCACCAAGTGATGAAGCACCTCACAAAGGAAGCAATGTTCATTCCTATTGCAATTGCATAAGAGATTTACTGCCAAGAGTTTACGCCTCTGCACTCTGTAGGACTGAGTGTTTTGGTATTGCACTTGTGCAGTTAATAATCTAGTGGGATAGCTAGGAATATGGGAAAATGTCAATCATGGTAAATTCTTCCTTTCACCAATGAACATGGCACAAGCCAGTTAAGCCGAAGCTTTAAAATAAATTGTGCGGCCTAAGGCTAAAGAAGCACGAGGTGAATCCCATTGGAATAAAAACAGAAGGAAACCTATGAATATTTAGAGAACCGATGCATAGAAATGCAAGGTCGTACAAGTAAAAGGCCACGTGTACAGAACCAGATAAATGGGCATAATTCAGAAGCCACTGACAACAGAGGAAGCACTACAACCAAGTAGTGGCTCAACCTCAGCCGACAATAAGTCGGAGGAACCCAGTGAATAATCAGAAGTACACAATAGTATGCACATGGACTTCCAAAAGAGCTGGATAGAAAATCCGAAGCTCATTGAGTTCGCGTACGGTGAGAAATACCACGCTTGATTGATAAACCTTATTCCCAGGATAAAAGAGGATGAAAAGGGTGATGTATAACATAATAAGAATAACGGGAAGGGCGAACAAACCCTAAATTATCAGAGTCGCGCAGCAGAAGCTAGTGGACCCAAATTCTAAGGTTTAATACACCTAGTGAATAAATGACTAATTATCAATGTCTTGAAGCCTCTAAGGCTAGAACCGAACCCGGTTAAGAGTTGAATAACTCTAATGAAAATTCTTGATGAAGGGACTAACTGGTAATACGGTTAAGACCCTTTGATCAAGGAACATTGTATAATAGACCACATGGAAACTGAATTACTCCATGACGGCTGAACGCCTTAAACCAACGTCCAATGTTAACGCATGGTAGATTAAGGGGGTAGAGCGAAAACCACGAAGTGTATGTTTTACGTGATAAGTGCGTAAACTACAATGCGCATAGCGCAAAAGAATTTGTTTTGATGATTGGTACTCATGTTACATAAACGTTTGTAGTCACTCATTGTGTAAATTTTGGGTATTTGTGAGATTAGAAGTGGAAAAGAGTAGAGAAACTCCAGGGGAATGAGAACCCCGATTGAGGATAGTATGAGATATGAACCAGTATGAAACCGGTGTTGAGAAATGAGTATGTTTGAGAGATTTAATGAGTATAAATCAGTATGAAACATATGTTGAAGCTAGTGGGAATTGAGTCCCCTAGGTGACTTGATTTGACTTTAGTTGTGAATGATTGAAGAATAGGGAATTATTTGAGGATACACTATTGAATAACTTAGGTAAATTAATTGGAGTTATATTCTCGAATTTCTTAAGTAAGTATTTGGAGATAAATTGAGTAACAGTTAATGAGATAGGTAATAAGTGAGTAAAAGAATTCTAGAATTGGAAAATGCATGTCTTGGTGATTATGACTAGAAAGATTAAGAAGATAGAAAATGAAATAATGAAATACCCCAAACCTTCATATGTTGGTTAAATGTTAAACTATGGTATTCAAAGGCTAAAAAGTGCCTTAACAACATCAGTGAACAATTAAACCAAGCAAAATACAAGGAAACACCTTAAGGTCAATTTAAGCAAATAATTGCTCTAGACTTGGTTAACCTTGTATAAAACCTAAAGGTCATTTCTAGACCTTGGAAATATGTTAATGAACATATTAAATCAATTACTGAAGAAAACCAAGCTTGAAAACAAGTTAAAACACAAAATGTGCTTTAAGGAGTCTTAAAGCACATTTTTGGAAAATTGTCTTGTAAATGAGTTTTGAATGGCTAGGTGTCCATCATTACTCTTAAATAAATATGTGTACTAATTTGTAACACATTTGGAGGTCTAGGTCAATGGGAAATCAAAAATTTCACATCTATGTGCCTTGTTTTAGTGAATAGTAACTAAAATAAGCTAGTTTGTAACATATGTTACTATAAGTAATTAAATTGACAAATGAAGACTAAAATACCCCTAAGTTAAGATGGGGGCCGGTTTTTATCATGGTGAGTCACCAACATGTAAAAGGAAATCAAATAATGAAGGGTAGGAAGGTAAAAGAAGAAAGTTACCTTTTATAATGGAAATATCTTGTAAAAGCAAGACTTATCCTCATCTTCTCCTTTCCTTCTTCATTTCCCACGTAGCAAACCTCTCTTCTATCTTCTTCTTGCTCTCCATCGGTTATGCTACAGCAGCTTCACCATTTCTCAACTTCCATGGTTGGTATCTCCTAGCTCCATGGTCCAAATTCAGTTTCGAGACCACCGTTCTTCTAGTTGGAGCAAGCTCTACACTCCTACCTTTTCAAATCTTCAAAAGCCTCATTTTGGTGCCATGGAGATTCACCATTGAAGGAGCTTGAGCTCATATTTCAACATATTATTGTTCTCCTTTGCTTCTAGGTAAGGAATCTCAAAGGAAAATCAAGTTTCCTCTCCTTTTATACATGGCCGAAAATTTACCTTACCATGGTGTCTTTACCTTGCTTGTTCTAGCTTCATTTGAATCTTCCAAGGGCTTGGTGGAGTCCTCTCTTGATATATATTCAAGCTCTCTTTCCATTCCAAGGTAAAACAATCATTTTAATACCTTAAGATAATATATGTAACTAGGGTTTACAATGAGATGAAGCTTAAAGCTTGTATACTCATTATATTGTTGTATAATGTTTAGAAGTTGACAAGCAACTAAGCTTGGCCGATTTTTAAGCAAGGAAACAAGGAAGAAGTTTGTGTGGAAAAAGAGGTAAAAATACTATCTCAAAGTGGTTTAAATGCCTTAGGAAAATGAGCTTGATTTGCTTAATAAAATACCTAAGGAGCCAATGGTAAATGAGCTAGTGAAATGCTCTCAAAGAGATTATTAAGGGAATATGTTTTGTTGGGTGTATTTGCAGGTCAAAGGCAATATATACTTGTGGAAATTCAGTGTTTAAGGTTTATGTTATTTAAGGGCCTAAGTGCCAAGCAATTTAAGTTATGCACTATATTGTGTTGTGGTGTAATTTGGTGAAGGTTTGTGTGTGATGGTGTTCTTGGTGGATTTAGGTGATCTTGAATGTTTAAGGGTGAAACTATGAGTTTTGGAATGATGATATGCTAAGAGAACCTATGGCGAAAATTTGTAAAATGAATAAGGAGTCTTAAGTGTTTAAGTGAACTTTGGTGAACTAGGAAATGTAAGGGATGGGTAAATGTTTTGCTAAGGAATAAAACATGCATTAACGTGTTCTAAGGTGCTACAAGGACTTAGGCATTATCTTGGAAGTTTTAGAAATCTAATGGGTGTCTTAGGATGTGTTCAAGTCTTGGAGAAATTGGTTTAAGGTTTAGGTAATGTTGGTGAATATATAAGGAAATTGAGTAATAAGTTGAACATGAAACTAGGGATGTTTAAGATGATATTTTGGCATTAGAATATACCTAAGATCATTTGGTAAGTTTATACAATTAATGGAGGTGGAGAACTAAGGTAACAACCATTGAAAAATGACATTTTAACAATTCTGTAGGTTTGGTCCGGAACTTAGGTTATGGTTCAAGTCCAGGACCATATACCAAAAACAGGTCGAGGGTGGAGTACTGGCTTGGTCCGGGACTTGGGGTGAGTACAAGGTCCCGGACCACAATATGAAATACGCCGAAGAATGTTTGTAAGTGTTGGTCCGGGACTTAGGGTAAGGACCAAGTCCCGGACCACTCTAAAATTGTTGTTTAAGGTTGGAAAATGGTGTCTAATGATGGGGATTGATGGATAATGATGTTGTAAGGTTATTAAGGACATGTTTGGTGAGTTATAATGACAATTTGGTGGGTGGGAAGTTGGAATAATGTGATAGTAAATCAAGTTAAAAATGTTAAGTCATTTAACTAGTTAACGGGGATAACTACGGTCATTCGACGTTACACAAACATGTTACCCCAATGTTAATGAAAACAACTTTAATGTACCAGTTGTTCGAGAATTGTTCGAGGAACGTAAGTGGACATGGTGGAGTGGACTCCGGAGACAGGTATGGTTTTCTTGCAACCTGTGTCCTACCGGATTACACCGGCTTGAATGCCAATGTGTTTTTCTGAGTGTTTGCCACCTTGTAAGATAAAACATGTAATGAGTTTATAGTAATTCATTTATGTGGCGCAAATGGTCCCGGTACCGTTTAACCTCAAATAGGTGTTAAACCTTAGCTAACTAAATCTAGGGACACATGAGTTATCGGTATACGGATTTAACGGCCCAAACCTTGGGAACGTTCTAACCACGGCTATGCGTGAGTTAGTTGTGTGATGTTATTATGTGCAAGTGTGTGAACCTCCCTTGTGTGTTTAACTCGGTTTGATACCGTATGGTGTGTGGATGTGATAGGTTCCATAATGGAGCTCTAACTACTTAATTATAAGTATATGTGTACTAATGGGGGGTGAGGAGTCCGGTCATGTTCCGGCCACGCGTGTGATGGACGGGAGTCGATGTCATACCCGGTTCGACTCTCTTGGTGTATGTTTGGTTGTTTACTCATTGGGTTTCCAACCTTCCCTTTAGCTTAACCAAAGCTATATTACTGACTCACGTCGGTTTACTGGGGCATACAATGGTGGTTCGGTGTGCTTGGATGACTATATCCGACACACCGAACCACCATTGTATGCCCTAGTAAACCGACGTGAGTCAGTAATATAGCTTTGGTTAAGCTAAAGGGAAGGTTGGAAACCCAATGAGTAAACAACCAAACATACACCAAGAGAGTCGAACCGGGTATGACATCGACTCCCGTCCATCACACGCGTGGCCGGAACATGACCGGACTCCTCACCCCCCATTAGTACCATATACTTATAATTAAGTAGTTAGAGATCCATTATGGAACCTATCACATCCACACACCATACGTATCAAACCGAGTTAAACACACAAGGGAGGTTCACACACTTGCACATAATAACATCACACAACTAACTCACGCATAGCCGTGGTTAGAACGTTCCCAAGGTTTGGGCCGTTAAATCCGTATACCGATAACTCATGTGTCCCCTAGATTTAGTTAGCTAAGGTTTAACACCTATTTGAGGTTAAACGGTACCGGGACCATTTGCGCCACATAAATGAATTACTATAAACTCATACATGTTTTATCTTACAAGGTGCAAACACTCAGAAAAACACATTGGCATTCAGCCGGTGTAATCCGGTAGGACACAGGTTGCAAGAAAACCATACCTGTCTCCGGAGTCCACTCCACCATGTCCACTTACGTTCCTCGAACAATTCTCGAACAACTGGTACATTAAAGTTGTTTTCATTAACATTGGGGTAACATGTTTGTGTAACGTCGAATGACCGTAGTTATCCCCGTTAACTAGTTAAATGACTTAACATTTTTAACTTGATTTACTCTCACATTTTATTCCAACTTCCCACCCACCAAATTGTCATTATAACTCACCAAACATGTCCTTAATAACCTTACAACATCATTATCCATCAATCCCCATCATTAGACACCATTTTCCAACCTTAAACAACAATTTTAGAGTGGTCCGGGACTTGGTCCTTACCCTAAGTCCCGGACCAACACTTACAAACATTCTTCGGCGTATTTCATATTGTGGTCCGGGACCTTGTACTCACCCCAAGTCCCGGACCAAGCCAGTACTCCACCCTCGACCTGTTTTTGGTATATGGTCCTGGACTTGAACCATAACCTAAGTTCCGGACCAAACCTACAGAATTGTTAAAATGTCATTTTTCAATGGTTTTTACCTTAGTTCTCCACCTCCATTAATTGTATAAACTTACCAAATGATCTTAGGTATATTCTAATGCCAAAATATCATCTTAAACATCCCTAGTTTCATGTTCAACTTGTTACTCAATTTCCTTATATATTCACCAACATTACCTAAACCTTAAACCAATTTCTCCAAGACTTGAACACATCCTAAGAACACCCATTAGATTTCTAAAACTTCCAAGATAATGCCTAAGTCCTTGTAGCACCTTAGAACACGTTAATGCATGTTTTATTCCTTAGCAAAACATTTACCCATCCCTTACATTTCCTAGTTCACCAAAGTTCACTTAAACACTTAAGACTCCTTATTCATTTTACAAATTTTCGCCATAGGTTCTCTTAGCATATCATCATTCCAAAACTCATAGTTTCACCCTTAAACATTCAAGATCACCTAAATCCACCAAGAACACCATCACACACAAACCTTCACCAAATTACACCACAACACAATATAGTGCATAACTTAAATTGCTTGGCACTTAGGCCCTTAAATAACATAAACCTTAAACACTGAATTTCCACAAGTATATATTGCCTTTGACCTGCAAATACACCCAACAAAACATATTCCCTTAATAATCTCTTTGAGAGCATTTCACTAGCTCATTTACCATTGGCTCCTTAGGTATTTTATTAAGCAAATCAAGCTCATTTTCCTAAGGCATTTAAACCACTTTGAGATAGTATTTTTACCTCTTTTTCCACACAAACTTCTTCCTTGTTTCCTTGCTTAAAAATCGGCCAAGCTTAGTTGCTTGTCAACTTCTAAACATTATACAACAATATAATGAGTATACAAGCTTTAAGCTTCATCTCATTGTAAACCCTAGTTACATATATTATCTTAAGGTATTAAAATGATTGTTTTACCTTGGAATGGAAAGAGAGCTTGAATATATATCAAGAGAGGACTCCACCAAGCCCTTGGAAGATTCAAATGAAGCTAGAACAAGCAAGGTAAAGACACCATGGTAAGGTAAATTTTCGGCCATGTATAAAAGGAGAGGAAACTTGATTTTCCTTGAGATTCCTTACCTAGAAGCAAAGGAGAACAATAATATGTTGAAATATGAGCTCAAGCTCCTTCAATGGTGAATCTCCATGGCACCAAAATGAGGCTTTGAAGATTTGAAAAGGTAGGAGTGTAGAGCTTGCTCCAACTAGAAGAACGGTGGTCTCGAAACTGAATTTGGACCATGGAGCTAGGAGATACCAACCATGGAAGTTGAGAAATGGTGAAGCTGCTGTAGCATAACCGATGGAGAGCAAGAAGAAGATAGAAGAGAGGTTTGCTACGTGGGAAATGAAGAAGGAAAGGAGAAGATGAGGATAAGTCTTGCTTTTACAAGATATTTCCATTATAAAAGGTAACTTTCTTCTTTTACCTTCCTACCCTTCATTATTTGATTTCCTTTTACATGTTGGTGACTCACCATGATAAAAACCGGCCCCCATCTTAACTTAGGGGTATTTTAGTCTTCATTTGTCAATTTAATTACTTATAGTAACATATGTTACAAACTAGCTTATTTTAGTTACTATTCACTAAAACAAGGCACATAGATGTGAAATTTTTGATTTCCCATTGACCTAGACCTCCAAATGTGTTACAAATTAGTACACATATTTATTTAAGAGTAATGATGGACACCTAGCCATTCAAAACTCATTTACAAGACAATTTTCCAAAAATGTGCTTTAAGACTCCTTAAAGCACATTTGTGTTTTAACTTGTTTTCAAGCTTGGTTTTCTTCAGTAATTGATTTAATATGTTCATTAACATATTTCCAAGGTCTAGAAATGACCTTTAGGTTTTATACAAGGTTAACCAAGTCTAGAGCAATTATTTGCTTAAATTGACCTTAAGGTGTTTCCTTGTATTTTGCTTGGTTTAATTGTTCACTGATGTTGTTAAGGCACTTTTTAGCCTTTGAATACCATAGTTTAACATTTAACCAACATATGAAGGTTTGGGGTATTTCAATCTACCCCCCCTTAAAAGAACTTCATCTCGAAGTTCACATTTCCCAACACATCATTTGATTAGAATACGGGAATTACTTTCAAGATAAACTTCCATTACCAACACACCTTACACCACAACCTCGGACTTGACGGTCCGGGTACATATACCCATCCATCCAATACATTCATTCTCACATGATTACCTCGGACTCAATGGTCCGGGTACCTTAACAGTAATGTACTCACATAACAACCCTTAGACTCTCAGGTCTGGGTAACATAACCACCTTTGGACTCATAGGCCCAAGTAACATAATCATTTCAGAACTCAACCCTATTAAGACTCAAGGTCAAAGTAATATTTATTACTCGCACCACACAACATGCCTTAGCATGTATAACAACCAGAAATACCTTTTCCATCTCTTTATGGGCTCGAGTCCCATGTTGAGTACATATACACTGTGATCCCCGCAGAACCCGGTCGCGATGGACACCTTCTGGTCCCCGTTCCTTTGGGAGATCAAAACATTCACTTAAGTTTTAACATATGTACTTCTCATGTCACCGGTCTGAAGACAAAGGCTCATACGTCCTCAGCTCGTGAGCAAGTACTACAAAAAATATTCTTTACCAGGTTAAGTAAACAAGAGAATCCTTTATTCAAAATATCAATCCACTGTTCTGGAAATACCAATTGAAAACCCTTTTGAAAGTTCAATACAACTCCAAGTCCAAATTATGCTCTTTGCATCCTTTCTTAGTGGTGTGTTACTTGTGACCACTTATAGGGAGCTTCAAGAGTCATCCAACCCTGATGTGATCAGCATCAGTGTTGAACTATCCTTCCACCCCAATTTGTGTTCGGCTTCCCTTGATCCATGCAAATCAAGTTCCACCTCCCCACTTCATTTTCAGGATCAAATAATACCCACATTTCCCTTTTCTATCTTTTCAATCATTCTAATCATAATCATCACATCTCCAAGGGATAGAACTCAGTCCATCAATTATATCCATTTTCTAATCAAGTTACCTAGGGAATCTAATTCTTACTAGGTTCCATGTCAGTTTCATACCCTTCATAAATCACCACACTGTATATATATATACATATTTTTAATCAAAATACATACATCGTGTCACCGCATTTGGTATTATGCAAACACACACCATTGGGGTTTTAGTTCCCCCAGGGGTTTATTTACTCCTTAAACACTTGTACTAACTGTTAGCAGAAATATGTGACTATCTCTACCTAGCAGTGTACCTATCGTTTTGCGGGTTATAGTGATTAAGTGGGTTGTCGAACTCAGGGACCTCTTTCAATTAACTGACAAATTAAAATAACCTAATTGAGAAAACTAACATAAACTAATAAAACAGGAAATTGTCACTTTTTGAATGGGTTTCACTAGTCTAAATGAAGTTTAAATAAACAACGAAATCAGAAGAACAATAAAAAAACCAAAGAAAGCAGATTCAAAACAAACAACGGTTTTAAAATCTAATAATTAAAAGACGCTCCCCGAGTTGTTCTGCTCACCTAATTCTTCAGATTGTATTATTGACTTTTCCCCTAACTTTTTATAATTCACTCAGAAACTTTAAATAACTCGTCAACGGCTAAGTCTAACGAATCCTAACTAGTTGCTAGAACTAGCAGCAGGCTAATGCTCTAATCCGGACACAACTAATCGCATAAAGAACAGCTCTATATGGGAGTCCGATTACCTATAGGCGGGATCACGCTTCTAGTCATTAATCAGGTTCGACTTCCTATGTCTAGTTTACCATCTCAGCTCTCGCATGTTGATTAGAAAACCAAAAAATTATCTTAATTATTGGCCAGATAATTAAAACACTTTAAGAACAGGAATCAAACTAATTATAATAACAAAGTGTATGGAAAAATTATATAAAATATAATCGTCAAGAATTAGGCTCGCTTCCCAACTCGGGAAGCTAAAAAAATAAACTACTCACTCATAATTCTAGAATCAAAAGCAAAGATTAAACTTAACAAAAGATAACTCGTAACAAGAAACAATAATAAAGAACAAGTTCCAGAATTTCACTCCAGTTTTTATGTTGCCCTTGGTCTAATTCGGTTCGTCGTCCTCGGCTTCGCTTTTTACTTCGTCGTCGAACTGCTGCTCGCCTCGCCTGCTGTTCGTCGTGACGTAGAAGAATGGCTGCGGAAATAATATGGTGGAGCCGAAGCGTGGTGCGGTGGGGGTTTGATGATGTGGAAAGATGGTTGAGTCGATGGGATAAAGATGGCTGGGGTGATTTGCGGATGGGATAATGTAGGCGGTGAGTGAGGATGATGGTCGGTGTGGTGGGTATGGTTGTTGATGATGATGGTTGAGCGTGTGATATTGATGGCGCGCTCCAGAATGTCCCAAGCAATCGAACCGTCCGAAGTCTAGGGCTTTTAGGGCGTATGTTAGAGAATGATCATAAATTAATCGGTCCATCCCCTGACTGAATAATCCCCCCTCTCTTTTATCTTTTTCCTGTGAGGCGGTGCTCCCCAAAAATCTCGACAACTGATAGATATTTCTCGTTTAATAATAAAACCTCATCTCAATATCTTCCTCCCATGTAGCGTACCAAAATAAAGAAAATGAATAGCCCAAATCATCTCCACTGACTGCAAGGCCACGTACCAAAGTGTAGTAGGCTTGTTTCTTTTCCTTATTTTTTTATTATGTTTCAGCCCATTGTCGTGGTACTAATGGTACGAATAGCAATGGTGTATGTGACAATGTATAGCAGCATAAAATCTTCTCAAAGTGGCAAGCGCCCCCTTGTCTCCTTTGCTATAACAAAAAGAATGACCGTCCACAATATAATATATATATATTATATGTATGTATTATATTATTATATAATACATATATTTAGATATATATTACTATATGTATTGTTTGTTGTTTGTAGTCTTTATGAGATAAAGAATGAAATTTGAGACTTTTTTCCTGCATTTGACATGTAAAATATATCAGCTATCATCTAAATGTAATATTAGAAAACTATAAGATAAGAGTGAAATATAAGTCAATTCATCATGAATATTAAATAAAATAAACCGTTAAAAGTATATATATATTCACACTTCTCAAACTTCCTCACACTTAGTTTTTGCTTGTCCTCAAGCAAATATAGAATATAACTACTTTTAAGGGCCGTTGTAGAAAACTCAGGATCAAACAACTGCTGATGGAAAATGAGCAAAATGACAATCAAAAGAATAGTTCTGCTATTTGCTGTAGGTTTTCGGCAATCAGTGAAAAAGAGTGGAGTTAAAAAGCATGGAGAAGTTAGATTATATAGAAACTGAAACAGAATAGTTTGGGACCTTCCACCGTTTCTTTCTCTAACCTTTGGATGACAAGGGTGTGAAGTAACGCCTTATTCCGCGATACCTTTCAACAACCACGTACTCATGATCAAAATAAGCAAAATTGAATTACACTTTTAACTTTTCAAAGTTCCTTTTCCTCAACATTCTATTTTGCTATTTGCATATCAATTCATCCCCTCAGACTTTTCTCTTCACCGTGTAGCGGCTTGGGCCTTCTATCCCAGATCAGATGACCTTAGGTAGATGGTTGATGAAGCACCCCAAGGACTTAATAACCGAATGAAGAGGCCGTTTTTGGTTCAGAAATTTTAATTCAGATCAGCGGAGTACCTTGCCTTATCCTTTTCATACCAAACTTTCTCATCATTCCCAAAATCCCAAACTAGACTAATTCAGTTTTTATAATCAGCTAATCCACCAATTTCAGTGAAAATAGATTTAGTTTGGATAAAAACTATACATACAAACAGCCAAAAGCAGAAAGATTCTTGAGGTGGTCATCAGGCTTGTTTTCAAAACCTCAACAAAAATTTTCACCTGAATTCAATATTTATTGGCACTTAAAAGAAGCAATTCTCTCAAAACAAAAGGACAATCAAAAGTTATGTGGCATTAAGTGCAATAACAATATTTAGAAAGTACTCCTACTTCCTCACACTTAAGAGGAGCAATGTCCTCATTGTGCACAAATTCAAACCAAGAAGAGGACTTTCTAAATAGTGCAATTCATCAAGTTAACTAAAGATCTCATGGACTTGATGCATGCAAAGCGTAAGCTGGACTTAAAATAAGAGTGAAAGGACACGAAAACTCCCCTGATATCTTCAGATTGAGGAAGGGCACCTTCCTCACACTTAGGTCCTTTACCGGTGTAGAAATCTTCAGATTGAGGAAGGGTACCTTCCTCACACTTAAGTCCTTCACCGGGGTGGTAATCTTCTCGTACTTGCTGTGAAGCAAGTGTTCGGCCGAGTGGAGTGTCTATGATCACCACACTACAAGCAATCTCAGAAAAAAACAAGAATTGACGCTAAAAGCATCTCATTAAATGCATGGGCATTAGAAACCTCGAGTGAGTAAACTGGACAATAAGAAACTCAATAAAATTAAAAGTACTACAAATCACAAAGAAAATTGGAAACTAAAAAACTACCAGGGTTGCCTCCCAGTCAGCCGCCCTTCTTTATAGTCTTTGGCTAGACTTTACCTCGACTACGTCGTTCCATTGTAACATGTGTGAATCAGGAGGGTTACGCTTACTAGGATCCACTAGACATCTTCTATTTGGTTGAAGGATCCGCTTAATCCGCCAAACTTTTTCAACTTTCTTCTTTTGTCGTACTCGTTTGGGGGTGTGCCTTCCATAATGAAAGTTGTTCGGATAAGCAAAATAAATATGATCATTACCTTTGTCCGGCGCCTCAGTCATGTGGGCAGCAAAAAGAATGTTTCTTCTTGACTAGCACCTTAGTTCTCTTACATGTCTTGGTGATCTTGGAAAAGTTTTCGGTACCTTAGGCTCTCTCTGCAATCCTATCTCCTGCACTGAAGAGTCAACAATAGCTATACCAGAACAAAACTGAACTCCTGCAAGATTTCTCTTATTAGGAGTCATATCAAAAGAGACCTGCTCATTATGGTATCGCCATATTATTTTCCCTTCTTCCGCATCTATTAAAATACGAGCAGTGCGCATAAAGGTCTACCTAAAATAACAGGTACTTCTGAATCCTCCTCCATGTCTACAACGATAAAATCAGCAGGAACAGAAATTTTCCTACTGTCACTATTAAGTCCTCCACCTTACCCTTTGGACAAACTATGGAGCGGTCAGCCAATTCAGCCAATTACAATCGAATGGAAGTAGGGGAAACATTGACCAACTCCTAGTTTATTAAAAAACTAATAAAGGCATTAAGTTGATGCTAGCACCTAGATCGCACAAACCTTTACCACAATTTACCTTTTCAATAGAGCAAGGTATGATGGGGAGTCCAGGATCACCAAGCTTAGGAGGGAGCTTCTTTAGAAGGACTGCTGAGACCGTCTCTGTTAACTCCACTGTCTCCTGCTCCTGCAAATTATGCTTATCAAATCTGGGATTCTTCAAAAATTTAGCATAATTGGGCATCCTAGTACAAATATATTCAAAAGAATACTTAGCAGTTAATGGTTCCATGAAGCTCAGAAATTTCTCAAATGGTTTATCATAATCACTCATTAAAAAAGGAACAGGATATGGCAATGATTTTATTAATGCAATTCGAGAATCAGAAAAAGAAAATAAAGTAGTGTTGAGTTTCAGGAGACTCCTCCTCCTCCTTGGATTTTTCTCTACTTTGCTGTCGGAGTCCTCAACTTCTATAATTTCATGCCTCAGAGTTTCTTTTGCAGCTTCAATAGCACTAGGTTCTGGTCGCTTCTCACCGTCCAATGTTATTGATTTACATGTGCTACCGGATTTGGTTTCGGTTGATTAAAAGCGGACCCTGCTTGCATTTTGCTAACTGCTGTGACATTTGACTCAACTGCCCTCTCTACACTCTGATTTATGTTGGCTTGGTCAGCAAATTTGGCCTCCAAGTCTGTAATTCTGGAATTAGTAGTCTGGCCCTGTTTCAGCAACTCTGCAAACATGCTCTCAATCTTGTTGCTTCCTTCCTGGGGATCCTGAACATGTTCCTGCTGTCTGTCTATTAAAATGAGATTGTCTATTATTCTGATTATAAGAATTATTGCCCATACACTGATCATTACCTCGCCACTGAGACTGTTGATTATTTTCTCCAACTAATTTGACCATAAGCATTAGGAAAAGAGTTACCTGGTCGGTGTGTAGAATTTACCTCCTCTGGATTTCCAGCAAAACCAGGTCCCTCGCAGTTGAAGGTCTCATGGGCTCCACCATAGATATCACAACACGGATTCAGATACTGGGAAGATGTAGTACTGCCTTCACCGTTTGTTGTGTGGTTGATTCAAGGTAAGCTTCTCAATAGCTTTTGCTAAATGCTGATAAACTGAGCTGAAAACATGATCGCTGTGGGGGAAAACTGTGAATTCCAGCTTCTCCCTCTCCCCTTATTCTATTCTTGCACCACTGTCTGGTGCTCTCGGTCATCGAATCCAGGAGCTCAATTGCTTCTGCACCTGTCTTACTCATAAAATTTCCTCCAGAAGCAGAATTTAGCAAAGCTTATTAGAATCACTTAAACCATTAAAGAATGACAAAACAAGGTCCCTATCACTCATACCGTGGTGTGGGCATGCAATTTGGAGTTCTTTGAATCTATCCCAAGAATCATAAAGTGACTCACCTGGTTCCTGACAAAATTAATCTAATCTCATCGTATCTTTTCTCTGGTCTTGGACGGTGGATAATATTTGGCCAGGAACTTACTTGCTAGATCAGCCCAAGTATGAACGCTACGAGGTTGCAGACTTCTTAACCACCTAGAGGCTCCATCTCTCAAAGAATAGGGAAATAATTGTAGACGGATGCGCTCGTTTAAATTCTCTGTTTATAAATGAACCACAAAATTCTAGGAATGGAAGAAATATGATGTTGGAGCATCATCCGAGTCTAGCCCACTGAATTGCCCCTGGTGGTAAAGTGTGGTAATGATAACTTGTTTTAATTGCCAGGAATCTAATTCAGCTGCTGTAACCTGTGGGGAGAACCATGAGAGAAGGTCTTCCCTCAATGACGGTTGCAGATTCACTCAAGTCTTCCGTCAAATGATCGCGGGTTGCTGATTCACTCCTCTTCTGCCTGTCTGATATGAGAAAATAAAATAAAAAGGGAATTGCTAAAACTAAGAAAAATAACAGAAACATTAAATAAAAAAAAAAAAAAATAAGATAAAAGATAGAAAAAACAAAAAAAAAACAGAGAATAAATCAGAGAAAAATGAAATCGTGATCACAACTAAAATTAAAAAAAATTAAAGTAAAAGAAAATAAGAAAATCAAAAACAAAAACAAAAAGATAATCGTACATATGAAATTCACATACAGCAAAAGCGATGTAAAGCAAATCAAATCAAATCAAATTTGAACGGAATAAAATTAATACGAAAAAAAAAAAACTAAACTAAAATAATAAAAATAAAACAAAAACTAATCAACCTAGAATAACAACTAACTAACGAAGCCTAATACTATTCACTAACCAAATCGTAAACAAAATATAGCCTAGTAAAAATAAGCGAACCAAGATTAATAAACAATACAAAAACAAATTAAAATAACTCAGAAACAACAACTAAACTAAATCTCAATTAAATAATATAAAATTGTCAATTAACCGTGCAGAGGTCCCCGGCAACGGCGCTAAAAACTTGTTAAACGAAATATGAAATATGTGACTATCTCTACCTAGGCAGTGTACCTATCGTTTTGCGGGTATAGTGATTAAGTGGGTTGTCGAACTCAGGGACCTCTTTCAATTAACTGACAAATTAAAATAACCTAATTGAGAAAACTAACATAAACTAATAAAACAGGAAATTGTCACTTTTTGAATGGGTTTCACTAGTCTAAATGAAGTTTAAATAAACAACGAAATCAGAAGAACAATAAAAACCAAAGAAAGCAGATTCAAACAAACAACGGTTTAAAATCTAATAATTAAAAGACGCTCCCCGAGTTGTTCTGCTCACCTAATTCTTCAGATTGTATTATTGACTTTTCCCCTAACTTTTTATAATTCACTCAGAAACTTTAAATAACTCGTCAACGGCTAAGTCTAACGAATCCTAACTAGTTGCTAGAACTAGCAGCAGGCTAATGCTCGCTAATCCGGACACAACTAATCGCATAAAGAACAGCTTCTATGTGAGTCCGATTAACCTATAGGCGGGATCACGCTTCTAGTCATTAATCAGGTTCGACTTCCTATGTCTAGTTTACCATCTCAGCTCTCGCATGTTGATTAGAAAACTACAAAAATTATCTTAATTATTGGCCAGATAATTAAAACACTTTAAGAACAGGAATCAAACTAATTATAATAACAAAGTTGTATGGAAAAATTATAAATATAATCGTCAAGAATTAGGCTCGCTTCCCAACTCGGGAAGCTAAAAAATAAACTACTCACTCATAATTCTAGAATCAAAAGCAAAGATTAAAATTAACAAAAGATAACTCGTAACAAGAAACAAATAATAAAGAACAAGTTCCAGAATTTCACTCCAGTTTTACTGTTGCCCTGGTCTAATTCGGTTCGTCCTCGGCTTCGCTTTTTACTTCGTCGTCGAACTGCTGCTCGCCTCGCCTGCTGTTCGTCGTGACGTAGAAGAATGGCTGCGGAAATAATATGGTGGAGCCGAAGCGTGGTGCGGTGGGGGTTTGATGATGGGAAAGATGGTTGAGTCGATGGGATAAAGATGGCTGGGGTGATTTGCGGATGGGAGATAATGTAGGCGGTGAGTGAGGATGATGGTCGGTGGGGTGGTATGGTTTGTTGATGATGATGGTAGAGCGGTGATATTAGATGGCGGCGCTCCAGAATTCCCAAGCAATCGAACCGTCCGAAGTCTAGGGCTTTTAGGGCGTATGTTAGAGAATGATCATAAATTAATCGGTCCATCCCCTTGAATAATAACCTCCTCTTTTATCTTTTTCCTGTGAGGCGGTGCTCCCCAAAAATCTCGACACTGATAGATATTTCTCGTTTAATAATAAACCTCATCTCAATATCTTCCTCCCATGTAGCGTACCAAAATAAAGAAAATGAATAGCCCAAATCATCTCCACTGACTGCAAGGCCACGTACCAAAGTGTGTGTAGGCTTGTTTCTTTTCCTTATTTTTTTATTATGTTTCAGCCCATTGTCGTGGTACTAATGGTACGAATAGCAATGGTGTATGTGACAATGTATAGCAGCATAAAATCTTCTCAAAGTGCAAGCGCCCCCTTGTCTCCTTTGCTATAACACAAAGAATGACCGTCCACAATATAATATATATATATATATGTATGTATTATATTTATTATATAAGACATATATATTATATATATACATGTATCTATGTCTGTTTGTTGTGTTGTAGTCTTTATGAGATAAAGAATGAAATTTGAGACTTTTTCCTGCATTTGACATGTAAAATATATCAGCTATCATCTAAATGTAATATTAGAAAAACTATAAGATAAGAGTGAAATATAAGTCAATTCATCATGAATATTAAATAAAATAAACCGTTAAAAGTATATATATTTCACACTTATCACTAACCCACACCACCATTAACAGGGTAGTCTCACATACCCACAACGGTATTTCGCATCTTCTGTGCGCAAATACCACCATTTAACCAAACCAACCATCATAACCAATTATTAACCATGCCAACAATCATAACAAATTATTTTTGTGCTATGCACAACATAGTTCACGTACACTTGTACGGTAAAACACACTAAGCGGCTTTGCGCTCTACCCCCCTTAAAAGGGATTACGCCCACGTAATCAATCACTGAACTTGGCTTAAAATGTTCTGCCCGTCGTGAAGTGTTTTAAAACTCACCGCGGTCTGTTAAAGGATCTTGACCATATTAGCGGTTTAGTTCCTTTACCAAGAATTCTCATTGGAGTTTTCTTAACTCCTAACCAGTTTCAATTTTGGCCTGTCCATTCGTTATTCATACTGTATTGTACACCTCCAATTCTTTACCTTTATCTTGGTAACCATGGTTTCTCAACCAACGCGTGGTATCTCTTACCGTGCGCGATTTCGGTGAGTTACGAACTTTCTATTCACCTCCACAGTAGTTTACTGTGTATACTGCTATGTATTTCACAATGATTGCCTCAATTCCTTTCGACTTACTGTCGGTTGAGGTTGAGCTACCACCTAATGTGTAGTGCTCTTTCAGCTATTTCCTACACCTGAGGTACATTTCATAACCGATCTTTGATATTTAGTGCTACTGTAGTCACTTATTGCCAGTCTCTACTTCCACATTTAATTCTGCCCTGTATCATTTCATTGATATGACCTTGCATTTCATACGCTTCAGTCTTATAGTGTTATAATTCTCTTTGTTCGCCTTCCACCATTATCATCTTCCAAATCCTAGCTATCCCACTCGATCATTACTGCGCAAACGCAATACCAAAACACTCAGTCATACAGAGTGCAGAGGCGTAAACTCTTGGCAGTAAATCTCTCATGCAATTGCAATAGGAATTCACACTGTGTTCCACTGAGATTCTTATCTCATAATACTGGCTACTGGCTTACTGTCCAGTTATTTTCTATCACTTCCCATTGTATCTGTACTGGGTTTAACACATCACTACGCTTTTTGTCATACCATCACTTAATCAATACATATACAACGGTCGCTTTCTGCGTACCGTGTTCTTTTTCCTTGCACAACACTAACTTACATGGTATTCACTGTCATATTAGTTTCCAACATATACTTGCATCATCCTCATGGATGACTACTGAATGCTCCTTGAGCGTTGCTCACTTTGAGTTATAAACCGGCGTTACTCAGCTCGGTGCTCCACGTTATACCTACATGCTAGTAAACTAGCTGTTCTTCCACAATAATAACATGGTCCATCCTTAATATATTTCTTAAACTTGGTTCACACAGCTACCGCTCCTGCGGTTTCACAATATTAAGAGGTATCCCCACTCTTAAGCAGTGGTTCGTTCTCCGCTTTATTTTCTTGTGTAACACAAACTTCCACAATTGATTCAATTTGACATAACATTCCTTGCTTGTGGCTTATAAGCCACTGCCTCGAGCTCTGCTCACTAAAGGCTACTTCCACACATTTACTTTTCTGCACGACATTACATGGTTTAACAAGGTCGTCACATCTCGATTCCTTCCAAGTTGTCTCTTTGGCAACTTAGGGTCCTATGTTAAGTGGGTTCTCTTCGGTGTTTAACCCGAGTAATTATTTCAACTCTTGAGTTTCTGTTACATTGTCTCATTCGACAATGTTTGATCCAACACCCCTCAAGGATTGCTCCTGGGTGTTGCTAAGGTTTGCCATTACATTTGGCTTGCACTCATGGGTGCTTTCAGTAAACTTCGCCTTCTTATGTTCTTAGCTGGGTATTCGTTCCAGCTACCATGTCTCATTCCTTCAGCTTCCTAAGACATATGTGATGTCTTTACATAACCACCGTGCTCTTCGCACTTCCTAACTCTACACATTCTCTTGGACGAATTTACTAAATTCCTTTAGTCTTCTTAACTGGGTTCCTTTACTTCAACCATTCGTGGTAATCCATTGCTCTCATTTGACTTTTACTGCTGACCGTAGTATGGAGTTGACTACTCCCCGTGTTCGGACTCTTCTCGTATACATATATGGGGTATCATACTGATACATTACTACTTACCCGACTAACCCATAAGTAGTAGGTCTGGCCCACATGCTCCTATCGGAGTGCGGTCGTCCCACAACACAGTTGGTACACTCGTAGTGTCCTTACACGCCTAGGTGAAGTATTCTGTTGTCAACTCCCTTGTATTGTCTTATGACAATATACTTCCGTGCTTCCGAACCTCATTCAAGGGAAGGTTTATCCAACCGTTGTACTATTCTGAACTCCATCCATACCGTCGGGTTGGTACCCCCGGTTCACGGTTTTCGTCCGTTATTCAAAGGTAAACTGGTTTGAAAGAAGGGTAAAAGAAGTATTGGTTTAAAAGAGAATTTGGTTTGAAAGAAAAGAGTTTGAACTAAATCTGAGTTTGAAAGAAATTTTCCCTGGTTTCACAACACCTTCTTGTCTTAACCAACGTCTAGCTTCTTGCGACTGGTATATTCTCATTTACAAAGGTTAGGCTGTTAAGCCCTTCCACGGTTACGATGATACACTTTAAATTTCTGGGTACTTTACTTAGTAGTTTGTAGTTGTCAAATTTTTTTTTTCTTCTTCGAACAGCCCTGTTATAAGCTGCGCACTTGCCACGCAAGTGCGCCCTGTTAACAGGCTGTCGGTCAACATGTACCGGTTTTGCGGTACTGTTTTTGTCTGCACCGTATTCAGTGGCCTCATGATGGGTCCTTACTTGGATACTCTAATTGGTAACTAATCTCCTGCACAACTTCTTATTGTCCTCCTCTAATAATCATTAACTAGGGTGTTTCCCATTCTGGGAGACCCCTTTTTACTTATTATTGTATCCTCTTCGTAGCCCATTCCACGCATTTGTCGTGGTTACTGAGACTTGTCTCTTGTCTGGGTACTACGTTGTAGTTTTTGTCGGTTGGTATACCGCTGGTGCCATTACCTAACATTTGCCATCCCGTAGACTCTCGTCTCGGGTTTTATTATTCTCTCTTGCCTGTTGCAAGCTGGTAGTTTTCGACTGCTCGGCATGTCGACCCAGGTTGCCGGAAATTTCATTCCTCTATACACAAGATTCTCCATTCTTCGCTATGAAATGCGGTTAACATTATGCAGATGGGAACCGTCTCCGGGATTCCCACTTTTCGGGATTACCGTGTGACAGGTTCTCCATACCTACAAGATAGTTAATAACAGCCAGACCGGGTCTTCCCGGGTAAGAGAGGGCTTTCATCTCTCTGGCGTTCCTTCCCAAGTCATAAAATAGGGGTTGTGGAGGGCGGGATGGATATAGTAGGTTTCCAGTATTCACTGGCAGTTCCTAACTAGCGTATCACTCACGCTATCCCTCAACCCTTAACCCAAAGTACTAAAATTTTAACTCGGTACTTCCTAGGCTCGGTAATTCAGTCATCAGAGCGATACTTCGCTCTGATACCACTTTTTGTAACACCCCAACCACAACAACACACTTTATAACCATCTGCAGCGGAAAACATAAACCAACACAACACTTAATCCATTGGTGTTACACGCCGTTAACCACCCACGTGGCTAACAAGGCTAATACATACACATTGTATCGGTCTGATGGACTAGATTCCCGAGCAACTACATAATACAATCCTTATTCCATTTCCAACAACTATTTTACATATACATCCCCACCGTACCGAGTATTCATTAACCAATGCCGATAACAAATTCGGTCTTACTACACCTATAATACATACACCCATTAAAAAGCTACCCATGTATAAACAACCACCCGTCCTACTCTCGAACGGCTTCCAGCTCCTTGTACCTGAAATAGAAAAGGAAGAAAAGGGTGGCCCCAAGGGGCTCAGCACCTTTGCTGGTATGGTAATCCCGCAGCCCGCATGCTACCGGCCACGCACAACTAATTGTCGTCTTAGCATGCAGTTGATTATATTTAAATCACGCATGTAAACCATAAACACACAACACATTGCATACTCCCAACTATAGGGCTCAACAATACCAACACATCCACACATCCACACATAACAAACCATCCATTATTACCTTAACCTTAAAGTGGCTCTCCTCTAAACGGAGATACTTCCTTAATAGACGACACTTACCCAGTAATCGGGTTATTCTTAGACACCTTTTATTTAAACTATGTTTCATATCCATGACCACATATTCCATAATTTACAACCTATAGCACCGCATCGCTATAGCGATTGCAGTACAACACAACACATAACATAACGGGTACGGTCCTCTTAGGAACCGTCCCTACCATAATTAGTTTACTGTAGAGCCTAGAGAATATTGTCAAACTCATGATAAGCTCGTTACATACCTTGTTACCGTCCTGTTATATGGAACGGTTAACTTAAACCCCAAGGTGTGTCGGATATAGTCATCCAAGCACACCGAACCACCATTGTATGCCCCAGTAAACCGACGTGAGTCAGTAATATAGCTTTGGTTAAGCTAAAGGGAAGGTTGGAAACCCAATGAGTAAACAACCAAACATACACCAAGAGAGTCGAACCGGGTATGACATCGACTCCCGTCCATCACACGCGTGGCCGGAACATGACCGGTCTCCTCACCCCCCATTAGTACACAAAACCTTATAATTAAGTAATTAGAGCTCCTTTATGGAACCTATCACATCCACACACCATACGGTATCAACCGAGTTAAACACGCAAGGGAGGTTCACACACTTGCAAACAATAACCATACACAACTAACTCACGCATAGCCGTGGTTAGAACGTTCCAAGGTTTGGGTCGTTAAATCCGTATACCGATAACTCATGTGTCCCTAGATTTAGTTAGCTAAGGTTTAACACTTATTGAGGTTAAACGGTATCGGGACCAATTGCGCCACATAAATGAATTACTATAAACTCATTCCATGTTTTATCTTACAAGGTGGCAAACACTCAGAAAAACACATTGGCATTCAAGCCGGTGTAATCCGGTAGGACACAGGTTGCAAGAAAACCATACCTGTCTCCGGAGTCCACTCCACCATGTCCACTTACGTTCCTCGAACAATTCTCGAACAACTGGTACATTAAAGTTGTTTTCATTAACATTGGGGCAACATGTTTGTGTAACGTCGAATGACCGTAGTTATCCCCGTTAACTAGTTAAATGACTTAACATTTTTAACTTGATTTACTCTCACCTTTTATTCCAACTTCCCACCCACCAATTGTCATTATAACTCACCAAACATGTCCTTAATAACCTTACAACATCATTATCCATCAATCCCCATCATTAGACACCATTTCCAACCTTAAACAACAATTTTAGAGTGGTCCGGGACTTGGTCCTTACCCTAAGTCCCGGACCAACACTTACAAACATTCTTCGGCGTATTTCATATTGTGGTCCGGGACCTTGTACTCACCCCAAGTCCCGGACCAAGCCAGTACTCCACCCTCGACCTGTTTTTGGTATATGGTCCTGGACTTGAACCATAACCTAAGTTCCGGACCAAACCTACAGAATTGTTAAAATGTCATTTTTCAATGGTTGTTACCTTAGTTCTCCACCTCCATTAATTGTATAAACTTACCAAATGATCTTAGGTATATTCTAATGCCAAAATATCATCTTAAACATCCCTAGTTTCATGTTCAACTTGTTACTCAATTTCCTTATATATTCACCAACATTACCTAAACCTTAAACCAATTTCTCCAAGACTTGAACACATCCTAAGAACACCCATTAGATTTCTAAAACTTCCAAGATAATGCCTAAGTCCTTGTAGCACCTTAGAACACCTAATGCATGTTTTCTTCCTTAGCAAAACATTTACCCATTCCTTACATTTCCTAGTTCACCAAAGTTCACTTAAACACTTAAGACTCCTTATTCATTTTACAAATTTTCGCCATAGGTTCTCTTAGCATATCATCATTCCAAAACTCATAGTTTCACCCTTAAACATTCAAGATCACCTAAATCCATCAAGAACACCATCACACACAAACCTTCACCAAATTACACCACAACACAATATAGTGCATAACTTAAATTGCTTGGCACTTAGGCCCTAAATAACATAAACCTTAAACACTGAATTTCCACAAGTATATATTGCCTTTGACCTGCAAATACACCCAACAAAACATATCCCTTAATAATCTTTGAGAGCATTTCACTAGCTCATTTACCATTGGCTCCTTAGGTATTTTATTAAGCAAATCAAGCTCATTTCCTAAGGCATTTAAACCACTTTGAGATAGTATTTTTACTCTTTTTCCACCAAACTTCTTCCTTGTTTCCTTGCTTAAAAATCGGCCAAGCTTAGTTGCTTGTCAACTTCTAAACATTATACACAATATAATGAGTATACAAGCTTTAAGCTTCATCTCATTGTAAACCCTAGTTACATATATTATCTTAAGGTATTAAAATGATTGTTTTACCTTGGAATGGAAAGAGAGCTTGAATATATATCAAGAGAGGACTCCACCAAGCCCTTGGAAGATTCAAATGAAGCTAGAACAAGCAAGGTAAAGACACCATGGTAAGGTAAATTTTCGGCCATGTATAAAAGGAGAGGAAACTTGATTTTCCTTTGAGATTCCTTACCTAGAAGCAAAGGAGAACAATATATGTTGAAATATGAGCTCAAGCTCCTTCAATGGTGAATCTCCATGGCACCAAAATGAGGCTTTTGAAGATTTGAGAAGGTAGGAGTGTAGAGCTTGCTCCAACTAGAAGAACGGTGGTCTCGAAACTGAATTTGGACCATGGAGCTAGGAGATACCAACCATGGAAGTTGAGAATTGGTGAAGCTGTTGTAGCATAACCGATGGAGAGCAAGAAGAAGATAGAAGAGAGATTTGCTACGTGGGAAATGAAGAAGGAAAGGAGAAGATGAGGATAAGTCTTGCTTTTACATGATATTTCCATTATAAAAGGTAACTTTCTTCTTTTACCTTCCTACCCTTCATTATTGATTTCCTTTTACATGTTGGTGACTCACCATGATAAAAACCGGCCCCCATCTTAACTTAGGGGTATTTTAGTCTTCATTGTCAATTTAATTACTTATAGTAACATATGTTACAAACTAGCTTATTTTAGTTACTATTCACTAAAACAAGGCACATAGATGTGAAATTTTGATTTCCCATTGACCTAGACCTCCAAATGTGTTACAAATTAGTACACATATTTATTTAAGAGTAATGATGGACCTAGCCATTCAAAACTCATTTACAAGACAATTTTCCAAAAATGTGCTTTAAGACTCCTTAAAGCACATTTTGGTTTTAACTTGTTTTCAAGCTTGATTCTTCAGTAATTGATTTAATATGTTCATTAACATATTTCCAAGGTCTAGAAATGACCTTTAGGTTTTATACAAGGTTAACCAAGTCTAGAGCAATTATTGCTTAAATTGACCTTAAGGTGTTTCCTTGTATTTTGCTTGGTTTAATTGTTCACTGATGTTGTTAAGGCACTTTTTAGCCTTTGAATACCATAGTTTAACATTTAACCAACATATGAAGGTTTGGGGTATTTCACTTGGGCTTGGGCCGACATTGGGCTTGGCCTCGAAATGGGTTAGGCTTTGAAAATGGTTGTTTGGGCCTCGAAATGGGCTTAGGCCTTACCCTAACCTGGGCCTCTTTTTTCTTTATTTTTTTTGAATTTGGGCTTTTTAGACTTGTTTTTTTTAGGCTTTGAAGGTGTGAGCCAAGATGGGCTTTTGAGCCTGATGGCTTTGGATCTGATTTGGGCCTGATGAGCTTTTGGGCCAAGGTGGACTGATGGGCCAAGTTGGGTTGGACTCGATTTAGGCCTTGAATGGGCTTTAGAATGGGCCTTGAATTGGACTCTGAATTGAGCTCAAATTGGGCCATTTTTTTTGTTTACAATTGGGCTGAAAATTGTTTTTGGACTAAATTGACCTTTTAGGATTGATTTGGGCCTGTTTATTTTGGGATGTTGGGCTTTATTTTATTTGAATTGGATTGATGTTTGGATTCTTGCAATTGAATGATTTTTGGAATGAAATTTGATGATTTTTTATTAGAATTGGAATGTTGATTGTGCATTTTATTATGACATTAAGGGATGATTGAAAAGTTTTGAGGAAAACAGGTATTCCTCACATGGACCGTGTCTAGGACCCGTATGCATTGAGGATACCCCAAACCTAATGCTTTTCTACAAAGGGGTGACCTAGGGCTAACTAGAACTTCCTAGGTTTTGGACCTCTATATTGGGCTGGGCCCAACAATTACTAAGCTAGTCTATAACAAGTAACATGTGATGGAAGCAAATAATATACAATAAAAAAAAACGAAGATAGAAGATGATAACAAAACAATATAATATGAAAGTCAGGCTCAAAGTTTCCAAGTTGAAACACACCTCTATTGATTTTTAGTCAAAGTTCTGAACTAACAGAGTGCTTAATCAAAACCTGGTTCGCATATTATCAAGCCCAAAAATGGTTACAAGCTGTTTGCTACCTTATTCTGCATTTACCTAGCAACTCCAACTTAAACCCGAGAAAGATAAACTGAAATTTCGCATCTGAGTTTAGTTAAAAATAAAATGAAAGTCACAAAATTGCAACCACGATTACTAGTTCACATACTACTCAAAACGATTGAAAAATAAATGATAATGAGTGTCTTAAACAACTAGCAACTTAGGTTTCCCGTTACACCTCTCGATTAGTCAAAACAATTTCGAGAGAGATGGCAAATCGCATGAGACAAGATATAGTACATGCTTCTGTGTTTGCCGCGAACAAAGTGTATAATCCAAAAGCAGGAATGAATATAGAAGGCACGAATACACACAAGACATGTTTCTGTTGACAAGATGAGTTCAAGCAGATTGAGTATTGGCCAGAGTTAGGATATGGTACCGAGAGAGGGGTGGACAGAGACTCCTCAAATTTGTAACCTATTGTTGATCAGAACCTGGAGATTCAAATTAGTTGTAATAACAACCCAAACAAAACGGCATACAGATTTACACACCCAGAGAACCATTAGCTGCACCCTGATTAACACTCAAACCAAATGATAAGTAAACATATAAAACCGCATTGAAAAAATGAATGCTGGAATTTTGAACTTAAAAGAGATTGGAGTCGGTTTTGTACGGGGTTGCACCCTCGATGAAAAGGGGGTAAGAGCTATTGCTTCAATGTCTAGTAACAACGAGCGGCTCCCATTCGACGAACATCAAAGATGAAATACTTCAAACAGAGCAAGTTAATATCATAGGAAGCACCGAAAAAGGGAAGAAGAAAACAACCATGAACCTTCAGAGTTTTGTATGTCTCTTGTACGTTGATGAAGAGAGGTGAGCTTGTATGTTCCTCGTTTAGTTTGGGTTGCAAAATGAACTAGAATTGGACAAGGAAAAGAGGTGCAGAGAGCCATATGCTTCTTGGTTTCGCCAGTTTTGGTCGTAAAATTACCGGCGTAAGAGAATGAAGAGAGCAGAGCTCGTATTTCCTCCGCAACACCGACAGAAGATAGGAAGAGAGGTGGAGTTGTTGCTCCCTGGTCGCCGGTGTGCGTGAATGAAGAGAATGAAGGAGTTTTGAGCAGAGGTATTTTGTTCTGGCGTTCTTCTATTTTTTAGAAAGAGAGGTTCATCGAGATTTCAGGGTTGGGATTTTTAGTGAAGGAGAAAGTAGGAAAGTAGGAGGAGATGAGAGAAATAGTGGTGGCTGTATCTCGTTGTTGTGGCGGTTCGACTCGGAAGATGAAGGGAGGAAGAAGGGGGTTGAAGGTTTCGGTTGAATCTCAGAGGAAGGGGTAGTAGTAGAAGATGAAGTGATAGCCGATGGAGGAGGCTGTGATGGTGGTCGTTTCTGGTTGAGACGACGACATTTGGATGGAAAAGGAGGAAGTGATGCTTTCTTCTCTGATCGTTCGGTTCGAAGAAGAAAGGAATAGAGCCAGAGCAGAGAGGAAGGATCAGGCGGGTGTTGTTGTTGGTTGAAGCAGAAAACCCAGGCGAGCCGAGATTGGAGGTCGGCTACTGTTGGTATATGGAGGCCATCGAGAGATGAAGATGACTGTAACGGGGAGAGAGGGCTGGGTTTTTTTTGGGAAGGGAATGGGGCGAATCGAGAAGAAGAAACTAACAGAGGGGTATGGCGAATGGAGTGATTACACCGATCGAGAGAGAGGACCCATGTTAGGTTTTTTCAAGATATGGGCCGACAGAAGAGAATGTTGGGGGGATAATTGGCTCTTTCAAAAAAAAATACCCATACTGTAGCCTTTTTTTGGTTATAATGTGACGTATGAGGTGGGTAGACATGTGGCACACTAGGGTTTTTCTGTTTAGACTAGACAACAAAACGGGCCTTACTAGATAGCTTTGGGGCTTTATTAGAGACCGAAATGAGAACAGAAATCCAGTCCAATATTAGTAAACCAAGATGAAATCGGGCACTACAAAATAAAAGGCTCCTTTGCTATTCCCAGAATTCAAACCCTGAGCAGTTGCCCCCCCCCTAGAGTACACTACCCAGTCACACTATGATAGAACTCATTATTCCAATGTCAAAAGTAAGACTAGAGGTCTACTGCATGCTGAAAGGGAAAATGAAAACGCCCATGCCCTTTGCAAGATTCGAACCCCAGACCTAGAGGCTCGTAAGTGAGCACTCTAGCCAGTTTGGCTATGCTAGAATTCGGTATATACATGCAAGAAATAAACTAAAAGCTCGAGTTCCAGTCATATAATGTTTCTAAAAAAAGAAATCTATTTTTTTCAAATGGAAATATACAGTGAAACGAAGAATGTGTAAATAATAACATGAAAATGTGATAAAGTATGAAATAAAGTTATGGTAAATACATGAAATAATAAAGATAATACCCGTTAAGAAGATAAAACGCTCGTGACTACGAACAAATCAAATATGTACAGGCGGCGAAATATACTAACATAGACGGAAAAAGTAGTAAGGCACATAAAATGATAGAAATAATAATAAAAATGAAGGTGAAAATAAAATAATAGTAAATGCTAGAAAATAATTTAAAAGTAGCAATAAATATGATAAAATAAAAATAGGAAAAATGAAAATAAAAGATAACTGAATAAATAAACAAATAAGCAATAATAGATGAGTGAATAAAACAAAAGGGACTGGTTTAAAACCATATTTTTGTTGTGGAAATTCATTTTCAAGGAATTGCGTTTTTCTGAAATGCTTTGAAAAATGATTTAAGAATTTTGTCATAAAACGATGGATCGTTTTGGCACGCACATCAATACATTTTGTCAAAGAAAGGCGACGACCCCTCTTATTGTGTTTCTTATTCTAGAATTTGCTTTATGGGGTGAGAATTTTTGGTGTCTACACATGCTACAACAATACAATCAACCATACTTACATACATACATACATAAGGTTCTTTACCTACCAAGGAAGGCAATTGTTAGTCAACCGTTCATTTAGTTATTTGTTCATCCGGTTTCCATCGGATTCTCTCTTCTCCTTACTCGGGTTCACAGCTTACACCAGGCTTAATCTTACGTACTCGTTGTTTACTCACACTACGCTCACTACCTTACTCATTAATTACTCATGCTCTTCTCAGGACTCACTACTACTATTACTTACTCTTACTCATTACTCATCACTTACTCTCGCATACTCAATGCCCATACTCGTCTCCTTACGTACTTACTCATTTCTCGCTACTCGTTACGTACTCATACTTACTCATTACTCATTACTCATTACTCATTACTTTACTCATACATACGCAATACTCAATACTCATTACTTTTGGTCTCTGGGCGGAGTCAAAACAAGACTCGCCACCGGCCTACAAATTCAAAGGCTATACACTTAGCTCCTTAAATATACAAGTGTCCATTTTTACCGGACTAATCAAATTCCCAACACTCCTCTCTCGGAGTATCTCACATCTCATGGATTAGCCTAGAAGTATCTCTCAAGATAACCTTCACTAGCTTAGGGATTACCAACGTCTCGTATTCTCAGATTTAAGGGGTTTCTCCAACGTATCGAATACTCTCATGTCGGGACATACTTACATCAGTCGGGTCCTCTCATAGAGGGTCGACTTGTTGCTAAGGGGTTGAAGATCCCTAATCATTCTTTACTACTCTCATGGTTCATGACTTGCACCAACATTAATTCCTCTGTAGGGTTTATTTATATACTTCCACTACTTATTGTTTGTGGATTATTCATTTCGGTTCTCCTACCGTTATCGGGGGTTACTACTCCCGTGCACTCTCCCTCATTCTAGTGAGTTCATGGGTTTGTGTTATATTTGTTGGTTCGCTAGTTTAGTGGTTTCTACGTTCCCGTTAGTTCACAACATGACTCTTACTACGAGTCATAAACACAGACTCATCTATGAGTCGGTCTACGCACTAAGTGAAGCCACACAATCAATCAAGAGGGGTTAGCTCATACAATACAAAAAGACATACAATGAAAGGCAAAAACCGTTTTCATGCTTTAGTCTTGATTAGCCGGCATACAACACACAAATCAACGTAACTCGGTTAGCATACGGGCATGAGAAAATCATACCTTTCACGGAGTTAGCTTTACCATGTGTTCCCTTGTTCCTTGGTTACACTTGTTCCACTGGTAATGTTTCAACATTGTTATTAATGCTATGCTCATACGGTACATCAATAACTACTACTCCCGTACTACCCCGTTTCCCGGTATACTTAGTTTCACTCATGTCAAACTACGTCCTTACTTCCCATTCATTTCCTACACTTGTTTACACTTCTTAGGACCTTTAAGTATCACCAAAAAAGGCCTTAATAACTTATAAAATCATTACCCATCAATCCCGCATGTTCTAGACACTTTAAACACTTTCTGGGATTTTTAGGGGTGGTCCGGGACTTGGTCCGGACCCTAAGTCCCGGACCAACACTTATCTTGACTTCCGGCCTGATTTTCACCTGGTCCTGGACTTGGTCCTGGACTTATGTCACGGACCAATTCCTGCATTCACTCTCGGACCTTTTTTGGAAGCGGTCCGGGACTTGGTGCATATCTTAAGTCCCGACCCTGCAAAAACTACTATTAAGGTCATTTTTCAACCCCAAATCAACCCTTAATCCACCCCTAATCATTCCATAAGTTTCCAAAAGTTTCCTACATAATTAAACACCTCAAAACACTCCTTAAAACCACCTCAATTCCCTGGTCCAATCCATACTCAACTTCTTGCCCAATTTCTACAAATTTCCATTCTCATTTCACAACAAACTGCACACTCGTGTATTTCTACACTCCCCTTTGCACTTTGCATCTTGTCCTAACTTCATTTTACCTTACTAATTCTTCCTAGACATATGCACTACCTATACATAAGTCAAATCTCCATCTTCAAGATTACAAACACTAACTTTTTCTCTTGTTTTCCAATGCATTTCACATGCTATTTGCTACAGATTTTACACCCTTTTAGTCTCCTCCTACAACTACCATACCTTGGTTACTAAACATCTCTATTCAACCCAATACACCACCTTGGTTCTCCCATTCACCAGTCATCCAAAATGCTTATTTTCTACTACAATTTTGCCATAGTTTGCTCACAACCTAGCATATCAAATCCATTCCTTCTCACAAAATAATTCCTAAACTAGCCACACCCATACAAGGGTCCTACCATCACTCAAAGCAATATCAATTATCAATACTTCCTCAAACAACAATACCAATACACATACTCAAATTACTTGGCTCTAAGGCCTCCAATACAAACAACATTCACAAAGTTCCTCATACTAAACCTAATACACTTTAGCAAGGTTTTTGTTTCATTTATTGATTTACCCATCCCAACATCCTAGTACATATAAGGTATATATTAAGGTAGGGTTTCTTACCTTAGATTTCTCATAATTCCTATTTTGCTCCCTTCTTTCTCCTCTCTTCATTCGGTCAAATGAGGCACTGGGGTTGCCAAACCCCAACTCAACATTCACGAAACACAAAGTGAAATAATTAAACTCCTTAACCCATTGAATAATTCTAATCCAATGAAAGGCTTAAATGCCATAAGTTAGGGTTTTACCTTGGAGTTTCAAGAGAGGTTTTTAAGCCTGAATACAAAGGAGAGTTCCTCTACCATTGGAGAGTTGAACAAGCTCAAATCAAGAAGAAGACAAGGCATACAAAGGGGGCAAAAGTCGGCCATATAGGGAGTAAAGAAAAAAAATGCATTTTTCTTTGAACTTTTTACCTTAGAAGGAAGGGGAGACTCCAAGCTTCAAAATGGTGCCATTTTCTCTTCAAATGCCAAAAACCCATGGAGGTAGGAAACTTCTTCATTTTGAGAGATTTTGAAAAGATAGAATTGTAGAGCTTGAGGAGGGGAGTTCAAATATGGGGTTTATTTCTCATTTGGAGTTTCGGTGGAGCTTGAGCATGGAAGAGAATGTTGGGTTGCCATGGAAGCCATGGGAGAGCTTCAGAAATCGGCTGCAAGGGGGGAGAAGAGGAGTCTCACATTGGGGGAAGGGAAGAATAGGAGAGAGAGGAGGAAATAAGAGGAGAGAGAGGCCTTTTCACTTTTTGTACTTTTTTACTTTTGACTTTTTTTCAACCCCTTAAATTAATAGATTAGTCTAATGTGTGTGAGAGGGATGTTTACACTAGTAAAAACCGGCCACTAATATATACACACTGGAGCGTTTTTCGTCTTTTACAGAAAACCTCGTTAATTTACCCGGTTTTAGCACTATTCACTAACCGGGCCCGTTTTCTGGAATTTTCTCGTTTCTTTAATTTTAATGGTTATTAAGCTTCCATTAATATTTATTTATAGTTATTTAATGAACTATAATTTTTACGGGTTCGTTTGACCACTCAAAGTCACGTTTTCGGGTTTCCTCGAAAAACGTGCGCTGAAAGCTTTATTAGCGTTTTAATTCATTATTTGGATCTGTTTTCTTCGGGAATCGTTCCCATATATTATTTTAGCATGAGTAAGCCTTAGGAATCCATATAATACTCTAACCGAGGTCTCGTACCTCCTATGGTTATATAACGCTTATTTTAGTGTTTTTTCGCTTTTCTCATTTCTTTTGGATTTATCTTACCAAAATTACTTAGCCACTATTAGGCCCTTAAATACCATATTAGAATAATTTAATCACCATATTTAAGTTCGAGGTATTTCAATCTACCCCCCTTAAAGAACTTTGCCCTCAAAGTTGGTGAATCTAATATTGTTACTCGTATAAGCACTCTATGCTAAGGTTATGACCTCTACATATAACTTGTCAAACTCCAAGTGTCTGACTCGATGTATACTACACATCCAAACAGCATGTCACTGCATGCATAGCAATCAAAAATATCCGTTACAAGCTCTCCATGGGGTCCGTCCGCGGATAAATGAGGTACCATCCTCTCCCATGTCGAGCGATCCCTCAGGTACTGGTCACGTTTGAACACTTACGCTTTCTGGTTCACGGCCGTCATGACTTGAGCACTTACACTTTCTGGTTCTACGGTCCTTTGGTTCAGATCAAATTCATTTGCACATATAGAGATCCTCAGGCACTTACTCATACTTACTCATACTTACTCGGGACTACGCTGCCCTAGTGCCCTTGGAAAAATACAAAACACACACTATCACCGCACGAACGGTGTAGTGGTTTCAAAACTAATCAACACTTCCACTGACTCAAAACTAGCTTCACCTCATATGGTTTCGACCGAATACCCGTGCCTAGGCATGGAAGATCCACTAGCGCCCGTGGAAGCGGTTTCAAAACCGATCCTCATTCTCAAGTTTGAAGAAAACATTGTACTAAATTAGTTTTAGACATTCATTTTGAAAATTTGCATACATCTCCCAAATTCCATTTATGATGATTATACCTATTACTAGTGTTATTACTGTGACCACTTAAGGGAAGCTTCCAGAGTCCTACAACCCCAATGTGATCAGCATTGGTCTTGAATTGTCCTTCCACCCCAATTTGTGTCGGTTTCCCCTGATCGCTAGCAAATCAAGTTCCACCTCCCACCTCCGTTCAAAGACAGCTCGTCAAACATTATTCGTTTTCTATCTTTTTAATCTTGCTACTCATAATCACACATATACATTTTCCAATTTATATGATTCACTTACTTACTTACTAATCATCTCATCAATTATTACTACATCATCTCCAACTACTATACTTAAGAAATTCATGGGTATAATATCCCATTAATTTACTATACTCCAATTTATACTCATAAAATACATCGGTTTTATACCGATTTATACTCATTACATACATTGGTTCCATACTGATTTGCACTCCTCAAGTCTCCCATACATACTCATTCCTCATACTATTACTAATCGGGGATCTCATTCCCCTGGAGTTTCTCTACTCCTTTTTCTATACTTACTTCTCAAATTACCATAATTACACATGAGTGAATATAAATGTTTATGTAACATAAGTATCAATCATCAAAATAAATCCTTTTGCGCTATGCGCATTGTAGTTTACACACCTATCACGTAAAACATACATTTCGCGGTTTTCGCTCTACCCCCCTTAAAAGGGATTACACCCACGTAATCTACCATGTGTCAACATTGGACATTGGTCGAAGGCATTCAGCCGTCATGGAGTGGTTCAGCTTCCATGCGGTCTATTATACAATGTTCCTTGATCAGTGGGTCTTAACCGTATCACCGGTTAGCCCCTCCATCAAGAATTTTCATCGGAGTTTATTTAACTCTTAACCGGGTTCGGTTCTAGCTTAAATGGCTTTAAGGCATTGATGATTAACCTCTTATTCATTAGGTGTATTTCACTTGGAATTCTGAGCCCACTAGCTTCTGCTGCGCGACCCTGATAGCTTGGGTTATTCGCCCCTTTTTGTTATCTTAAACGTGCTATACATCACCTTTTTATCCCCCTTATTGTGGGAATAAGGTTTATTCCATCGGGTGTGGTATTCTTTTACCGTGCGCGAGCTCAATGAGTTTTAGGTTTATAACCGGCTCTCTGGCAATCTATATGTATACTGTTGTATTTTGTAGTGATCATTCACTTGGTCCTCCGACTTATTGTCGGGTGAGGTTAAGCCACTACTTAGTTGTAGTGATTCCTCTATTGTCAGTGGATTTTGAATTATGCCAGTTTCTCTGGTTCAGTACAAGTGTTCTTTATTTGTATGACCTTGCATTTTCTATGCATCGGTCCTAGTGACTTTCTTAAGTCTCCTTTCACTTTTTATTCTCATGGAATTCACATCTCGTGATTATTAGTGTATTTCACACTCTTTGTGCTTCCTTGGCCTTAGGCCGCACGATTTGTTTCTAAGCTTTTGCTTAAATGGCTTATGCCACGTTCGTTGGTGAAAGGAAGAATTTACCACGATTTACATTTTCTATATTCCTAGCTATCCCACCAGATCATTAACTGCACAAGTGCAATACCAAAACACTCAGTCCTACAGAGTGCAGAGGCGTAAACTCTTGGCAGTAACTCTCTTATGTGATCGCGATAGAAATGAGTATTACTTCTTTGTGTGGTGCTTCATTATTTGGTGCAGACTCTTGGTTTGTTGCCCGGTCTGTCCCACTATCTTGTATTAACAATCTCGTAGCATAGGGTGATTATTCACATACACTGGTCGCCTGCTGCGCACCATGTCCTTACTGATTCTACAGTATTGGTTTACATGGCATCCGCTATTGCTAGCTTTGGCTCATGCATTCCCACCATTTATACCATGGTTCAGTGTTTATACTTCTGAGCTCCTTGAGCGTTATTTACTTATACTTTACGTTCCCACATATCGTGTAGCTTCTGAACCAATTACTCCTTGTTTGTCAACAATTGATGTTAAAGCTTATTTTACATTGCTTGGCAATAATTGTATGCTCAAGCTTTACTACATTAGTAGTTCTGAAAGGGATATATTTTCAGACATTCATTGATGGTATCCTCTTCTTGGAATCTGTATGTTAACCGCTCTTGCAGTACCACAATAACGAGGGGTATCTTTGCTCGTTAGTTATATAACCATCTCACTGGTGTCGTTCTTGGCAACTCTTCATATGGTTCACAATGGGTTTTGCAACCGTTTAATTATGCATGGTAATAGTTTCATGGCCTACTAGCCATATTGCCTAGAGCCCTGAATATCATAGGTTGTTCCTAAGTGGTTATTTCTCTGTAAGCCACTGTCACTGGGTTGGCGGTGATACTGGGCTCCATGATAAGATCAGTGCAACACGCTTCCGTTTGTTGGAGACCCTTTAAGTATCTTGGTATTGCTCGGTACCATTTATTAATTTGGGGTATCCCCTGTAAGTGGGATCCCTTCGGTGTTCTAACTAAATGTTCGTTCCAATTGTGGTGTTCTTATCACGACGTTTCGTTCAACTGTGTTGACTTGATAACCTTTATGGATTGCTCCTAGGTGTTATTGATTATGCTATAGCATCTGGCTGACATTTATGAGTATGTTCAGTTGTTATCCTACCTTGCGGTTCTGGATCTGAGTTATCACGCTGAGGGTTATAAAGTCTCTCGTTCTTAGGGTAGACCATGGGTGCTTTTCCTTGTGTTTTTAACCGGTTTGATATTTTCTTCAGTGGTGAATGGTATTTTCCGGTACCTTATAAGATCACTCTGATATTTCATTTTGTCCATCGAACATTGGAGTGTTCATGTTAGGCATTTTCCTTACCGGGTTTAGACTGGGTATTCACCCCGGCTATCCCATATTTTTTTAAGATTTCTTGAGACATACCCAATGTCTTTACTCAATTGTTAGTGCTTCTCGCACTTCATTACTCTTAATGGTTTTCCTGGAGTGAGTTCATGACTCCTTTAGCTTGTAAGCTTATCTGAGTTTCCTTTGCTCGTTCGAGGTGTCCAACTCTTCGGGTTTGAATTTAGTTATGGTCCGTAGAACGGAGTTGACTACTTCCCGTGTTTCGTACACTACATGTATACATATGTGGGGTACCTTGTTGGTACGTTACCACTTACCTGACTCTTTGTCGGGCCCGCAAGCTCCTTCGGAGTGTGGTCGTCCCACATCCCGTATTTGGGTACACTCATAGTGTTCGTCACACGCCTAGGTGAAGTATTCTATTGTCAACTCTTCTTGTATCATTCTATGATACTCACCGAAATTCTATCGTTTTGGTTTTAAAAATCCTAGGTTTAAAAGAAGGGTTTGTGGTTCTGAAAGAAAATTTGAGTTTTGAAATAATAGTTCAGTGTTAAAGAAGTTCTTCATGGTGTCGCCATGTCTGAGGTCTCGACCAAGTCCAGCTTCTTGCTGACTGGTATGTTCTTGATACAATGGTCGGGCCGTTAGGCCTTTCCAAGGTTTCATTGTTTCAATTTCTTAGGATTGGTAATCCTATATTTGCTCCATTCGTCATATCGGTACTTTAGCAAGTATTTGCGGGTTGTTAAAAGTCTTCCAACCGTCTTGTAGTTGCTGCACTTGCCCTGGGCAAGTGCGCGGGTAGGTTGTTTTTCGGTTAACGTATACCGGTTACGGTATCGTTTCCATCCATATTTGGTGGTCTTATTAGATCTTCCTTTGATCTTTTAATCTTGGTGATCAATCTCTTGAGTTGGTTCTCAGTGTACTTGACATGGTTGTCATCAATTCGGGTGTCTCACACCTTCACTGTGGTTAACGAGACTTGGCTTATCCTTAGGAACCACGTTGTAGTCCTATAGGTGTATGTTCTATAATACTTTCATTGTTATCTGAACTTTGTTGTTCGAGTATTACGGCCTCTTGGCGTGTAGGTTTGGTGTTAACCCAACCTTGACTACTTCTTTAGTCGGTTTGTATACCGTTATTGGTATTATCAAACATTAGAGTCCGTAGACTCTCTGGTCTCGGTTTTGTTACTCTATCTTCCTCGCTTTATTGCACGGCTGTGCTCCTCTTCTAGCTGGCTACTCATGGTTCTTGCGACTGCGAAGCACGTCGCCCCATGGTGCCATAAATTTCATTATCGTATAGTTAGGATCTTTGATCTGCGATCATTAAATACGGCTGTTGTTGTTCCCACGGGAACCGTCTTAGGGACTTCCAGTTCTTGGACTCTACCGTATGATAGGTTCTTCTTCTAATAAGGTTGTTTTTACAACTACCAGATCGGGTGTTACCTGAGTGTGAGAGTGAAATACCCTATAAATTAATTTAAATTAATTTAGGGGATTTCTTTTAGTAAACCCTAAATGATACTATTAAATATTAATTTATTATATGGTATTATGAATTTAATAGTGAGATTTATAAGTCAATAAATATTGGGGAAATTTCAAGACACTCCAATTATATTATAAAGATTTTAGAAATATTTTCAACATTGATTTAAGGCTTAAAAGTCAAAATAAAATCATGGAAACCTTAAAGCTTCAAAAGCCTTGCTAGGATTGACTTTTTTAGAATGGTCAAATCAGGTCATGAAAAGTATACCAATAAAAAGGTTATGGAAAACCAAGAAGATTGATAAAAAGAACGTTAAAAACGGATCATCCTAGCCAAAGTTATGATAAATTGAAGTTTAGAGCCAAAATTTTGGAGGTTGCTGACGTGTCCAGGGCCAACTGACTCAGCCGCACGCCTCGGGACATGTGTCGCGCCCAGTCAGCACCAGAGTTAGCTAAATCGATTGAGTTTCTTTAAGTTTTGGCATGTCATGGGTCGATCTTTAGACGCCTATATCTCTTTCTCTACTCCACCATTTGGTATGCCGTTTGTTTCATTTGATTCTCCTATCTTTCCTCTTTCCAACTTTAATACCCCGGATCTAAAAATGGCGATTAAATTACTCTAATATGATTATAAAAGGCCTAATGGTGCCTAAAGAGTATTGGTAAAAAGAATAAAACCAAAAGAAAAGAGAAAACGCTTGAAAAGCGAAAAACGCTAAAATGCGCGTTAAATGAGTATAAGAGATATATGATCTCGAGAGGGTCCGAGATGGATTCCTAAGGCTTAGTTAGGCCTAATAAGTATACGGGAATGATTCCCGAAGAAAACGGATCCAAATAATGGATTAAAACGCTAATTAAGCATAAAAGCACGTTTTTCGAGAAAACCCGAAAACGTGACTTTAAGTGGTCAAATGGACCCGTAAAAATTATAGTTGATTAAATAACTATAATTAAGTATTAATGGAAGCTTAATAGCCATTAAAATAAAGAAATAAGAAAAATCCGAAAAACGGACCCGGTAAGTGAATAGTGACGAAACCGGGAGACGAGACGCGTATAATTCGAAAGTCGAAAAACGACCCGGGCTATTAATTAATGTGGGCCGGTTTTAATTAATATGTATACACTTACTAATAGCTTGCTAGCTACTAAGTAATAAGAGGACAAATAAGTAAATAGAGTAAATAGTATAAAGTTAAAAAGTAAAGTACTCACCCTCTCACCTTCTCCTTTCTCCATTTTCACGTATGCTTTGCCCAGCTCTGTAAACTCCTTCTTCTTCCACGCGATTCAGAACAGCACACATCCCTCACCTTGCCTCACCTCTATCTTGTTCATTTCTCCACCAAATCACAAAAAATTATACCGTTAGATTCGTATCGGCGAGGGCTACGTTTTCTACCCCTCAAAGTCTTGATTCCTCCACCTTCACTTCCATGGGTGTTTTGTCTTTTGGAGCTTAAGGAGATGATTTTGACTCTCCTTCACCACCTTGATGCTCTAAGGTAATAATATGTAAGAGTTTAGACCATTTCAAGCTAGTTTTGCAAGTTTGGAGAATTTTTCCCCACGTTAAAAATTTCTTACCGTTTCAGCCGAACCACCTTGTTTTTGTGGGGTGTTGGAAACTTCTCCAATTGATTGCCAAGCCAACCATTTGGGTTCTCTAAGGTAAAATCTAGATTAACTTTGAAAACTAGCTCTTAAAATATATATATGGTTTTGTGGAGGAAAAACAAATTGATTGTTGAATGTGTGTGATGGGCGGTGGTTGTAGTTGGCAACCAATAGCCTTGTGTGGTGTGGAAAACAAGAAGAGAAAGAGAGAACAAGATAAAGAGGAAGAAGAGGAGTGAAAACTGGAAGTGAAACAAGGTAAAAAGCTTACCTTGTATTGGTGTTATCTCCTTGTGAAAATTGAGGTGGGTGTTGAATAAATAACTCTGAGCTTGTGAAGCCTTGGTACTGCAATATTGTATTTGAAACAGAAGGTGTTAATGTGTTTGAGGGTGAAAAACAAACCTTGAAGTTATGTTGTTTAACATATGTGAGCAAGTGGAATTTTGATGTGTTATATGTGTTTAAACCAAACAGATGGGGAATAAGTGTTGTGAACCTTTGTAGTGTGGTGATAATGCTTAGGGAAGTAAATAGGTGCTGTCAAAATTCACCTAGGAATGCATAGTTTGAGTGTTCTGTTTTAAAGAAAGAAATTAGGTTGTTCAAGAAGGTTAAGATGAGTGGTTAATGTTTTGAGTGCCCAACTAAGAAGAAGAGTGTTCCATGGGGATAATGTCATTTGGGAGTTAGGTATGGCATCAGTATGTGAGGTTTGAATGGTAAAAGAGGGTACCAAAATCTGTTACAACTTAGAAGAACAAGAGAACTAGTTATGATATATAAGTGATTTTGAGGAAGAATTTGGGTAAGGGTTTAACCCATGATTTGAAGTGGTTTAGAGCATGTTTTAAGGTGATAAAACATGTAGGAATCTTGTGGAAAGATTAGGGAAAGATTGGGTGTGGATTAAGGATTGAATTGGGGTTGAAAAATGATGTATGTTGCAGGTTTTAGCAGGGTCCGGGACCTAGTCCATGGACAAGGACCCGGACCACCCCCTATTTTTATGTCGAGAGTGCACATACATGTTGGTCCGGGACTTGGGATAGGGACAAGGTCCCGGACCATAGCAAAAATTGGGCCGAGAGTTGTATCTTCAGTTGGTCCGGGACTTAGGGTAAGGAACAAGTCCCGGACCACCCCCAGAATTGCCCCGTGAGTGTTTTAAAGGTTGCTAATGATGGGGGTTTGAATGCTAATGATGTTATAAGATGTTAAGGCCTTGTTTGGTGACATGTAAAGGCCCTAAGAAGTGTAAGAAAGTATTAGAAGAGAGTGAGAAATGAGAACTCAAATTAACAAGTGTAAAACCGAGATAACGGGATAAACGGGGTTAAGTACGGGAGTATTAGTTTTACATACCGTAATGCTTTGATGTTAATAAAACATTTGAATGTTATCAGAGAGTCGTGCGTGACCCGAGCATGGTGAGATGCCACGGTAAAGTAAAAACCCCGGTGAAAGGTATGATTTTCTCATGCCCCGTATGCTAACCGAGTTACTCTGATTTGTGTGTTTGTTTGCCGGCTTAATCAAGATTAAAGCATGAAAATAATTCCTTGTTTGATTAAGTATGCCTTACTGTATGTTGTATGAACTAACATACTTGTATGCCGGTGTGGTCTAACATAGTGCATAGACCGACTCATAGAGAGTAGTGATTGACTAGAAACCCGTAGATCGGGTAGTCTCACGAAACAATGGTAACATGCAAACACACACTATCGATTAAAGAATAACGATAACGCAAACATATGAACTCCCTAGAACGTGAGGAGATGTACGGGTTGAGTAAATACCCGATAACGGTTAGGAAACCTTATTGCAACAATCCACGAAATAAATATGAGTGGAGGGATAAACGAACCTCCATCGAGAGGATCGAAGTTAGTCCAATAATGTAAACATATAAGAAAGGTAAAAGAGACCTAAGGGACTATGTGACTCCCTTGAGATACGGTCGACCTCTTATATGAGGAATTTTACCCGGTATAAGAAAATATCCTAATGTATGATCATATGATTGTGAGGGTAACCCTTAAACCTAAGATTACCCGAAATTAAGTAAAGTTCCCAAGGTCATTAGAAACATCGAGAATGATGCTTCTAGACTAATATACATGATATTATTATAACTCCGAGAGAGGAGTGTATGGGAACGAGAGTAGTCCGAGAGTAGTCGGACCTAAGTAAAAGAGATAGGAACTAAGAGAGAGTTCCGTGAGCTAGTTGAACCTTCCCACCATGCTAGACCCAGAGTAGGGTCGAAACCGGGGAAGTAAGACTATGCTAGAGAGCCATGAGTTTTGGCTTAAGTATGTAATAAGAGTAACAAGCGTGACATAGGAGACCTGTAGTGTCTCGGGAATCTACAAGAGCTTGAGCATGAATAACCCAAGAGTGGGTGAGATAATGAGTATAAATAACCCGAGAGAAAGGGGTGAGTATATGAATGTGTAACCCGAGAGAATGGGTAAGTATAAGAATGAGTAGCCCAAGAGAATGGGTGTGTATACGAATAAGTAACCCGAGAGAGCGGGTGAGGTATCGAATAAGTAAACAAGGCATAGTGAGGAATAACCCTCAATGTAAGAGTAACCAGTTACCACTAACAACATTGTTATGTTAGTTAGGAATCGTGTTCCGTGATTGGATGTAGATTCCTTGTGTGATATACATATATATATTGTATTGCCATGATGCATGTTGTTTGATTAAAATGAACTCCATGTATATCCGACCCAAAGTAGTCGGCGTACCGCGGTTAGCACGCGGTATATGCGAATTTCATGCGCAGCGTAAGCTGACCCCCTAGGGGGAACGTTTTTAGTGTGTAGGTACTTGAAGCTGACCACCGTTCGAGAGAGTAGGACGGGGACTGCTGTGAGCATGGGTAGTTAGATTGTAATTACTTATGCGTTTGAATGAGGTGTAAGTCCGAGTATGTTACCGGCATCCGTATATTGTAGACTCGGTATAGTAGAGATATGAATTGAGTATTGTATTTGTATGAAGTACTCGGTTGTTCCAGTTCATCAGACCGTTACTGTATGTAAGAAAGGCCTGGTTAGCCACATGGGTGGCTAACGGCGTTGTTTCACCCCTCGTTGTAATTAGAGTTCCGCTTCGTGAGTAGGAGTAATTAGTAACAGTTTAAGAGGTAATGACGAGATTAATGGTTGGGGTGTTACACCAACCATTACTCACACATAATCTAACTCCTTCTACAATGACCGGAAAGTTGATCCAAAGTTGCCTCCTTGCGAGTTCGTAACCCAGAATTCCAGTGTTTCCTGAAATCAGGTAAACTTCGTCTCGCCATAACTTCTTCGTTTCTCAGCCAAATTTCGTGTTCTTCAGCTTGTTTTGAAGATCTCTAATCCCTCTACGACTGTCATGTTAATGGCCAAGGCTGATTCGCACTGGTTTGGAGATAAATCTGTCTAAAGTTGCCTACTCGATCACGGTGGTATTTCTGCCCAGTTTATTCCGAAACCAACTAGGTAAACACAGATCTTGTGAGATCTGTAACTTTCTCCCTAGTTCATAAAATTCAATGATTCTTCCACTAACATCTAGAGTTACATGTCTAGTTTGGATTGTGATAGGTTCCATGAATCAAATCCCTCTCAGTTGGCGCGAGTTGATTCGAGAAGAGGCGTACCCGAACCGTACATAGAATAACGAGTTCCAGAACTTCCGATTTTGATTCTCCCCGTTAATGCAATTCCGGTGAGTTTCTGATCAAATTGCTCCATTGATGCCAATCGTAACATCATTACCGGTCAAACCCACATGCCAATTTAGTCTATTACGGATTACAATAGGGGAATTTGTTGAATTCAAATCGAAACTGGAATATGAACCCTAACTTCGAACCCAGATTCGAAACTATTCAATTCTACATGATAATTGGGGAAATCGGTACCATTAGAACCGGGATTTGATTTCAAATCGATAGGAACAAGAATCATCGAATTTCGTTCTGTAGATTGTGAGATATCGAGTGATTAGTACTCGGGTGCGAATTGGGAAATCCTGATGAACTCGCGAGTTGTGGGCCATCCGATCTCGGTTAATAAAAATCGACGGCCGAGATTAGATCGTGGGGGTTTAAGTTGTAATAAGTCAATATGTTTTCCAGAATAAAGTCCTAACTTGCTAGATTTATTTAATGGCCTTCCCAATGTATTTTGACTTGCAATTTTAACCATAGATTTCTTATAAAATCTAGTTTATTGTGATGTAAATTAATATGGGTTTTGAGTTTTTAAACGTAAGTTATGATTTTTGCAAGTTACGAGTATTATGGAATTATTTGGATAATTTAAAAAGATATTTTTATGAAATAAAATTTTTATAATATATCTAAAATGTCATAGTTACTATATACTTAATTTGGGAATTTTTGGACAAGGGGAAATAGGTTTAAAAATTGTAATGCTAAGGTTTTTCATAAGTTATCTTATAATATAAGGTTTTTAATGTAACGAAAATTAAAGTATAGTCTGTTAATAAACTTTTTAGGTTGGGAAAAATATGAGAAGACTAAGTTAACATCTAATAGCAGAATGTTGATTAATAATTTGGGTATTAACTTTAAGCGAAGTAAAAATTGTTACGTATATATATATATATTCTTATATGAGAGCAATAAAATAGAAACTTTTGTTGAATCAAGGAATTAAACTAAGCTGCATTTTATGGAGGTTAATATGCTTAATTAAAACTAGGAAAAAAAAATACTTTATTTTACAAACCATATATCAGTTGTGGTTATGTCTAAAAGTTATTAAAAATGAAATACAATAAGAATTTCTTAAAGAATGTTTGGATAAATCCTAAGGAAAATATAAGTGTATATAAATACATTTGAAGTAAATAAAAAAAGTAACATACCTTATGGGAAACATAATAAGAGGGAAAAATTAAGATAAACCTAACTCATACATGACAATTAAAAATATTAATTGTTAATGTGACATCTAGGTGGACTATTAGGGGGAAATACATATCCTAAACCTTAAATAGGTGTTGAAATAGTTAGCCAAGCGTAGCTATAGAGTTTAAATAAGCTAAACCTATATTCAGGATGGGTAAATGGAACAAGTTAAAATGTGCATTAAAGATTTAATTACGAGATCTAGCCAGACCCTTAGGAGAGAGTAACTGTAAACCAAAACTGTAGACTAGTAAGAATGAAAGATGCGTAGCATTATAGTGCCTTAACTAATCAATGCTTGGAATACTTTAATTATAGGTGAATAGAGGAAGTAGTTCGCATTTTCAAGTTTGGTTACTGCTTCTACATATACCAGGTACGATTTCTCGTACTCAGATGCTTTTGGTAACGAACTTTATGGAATGATTGGAAACACTAACTAGCTTGAATGAATCTCAGAAAGGAAATTGTTTATGTGACTAACTCAGCTTGATGTGACTAACTGAGCCTTGAATGTACGACTCACATGATCATTGGTTCCTCTTATCTGGTTGTCTCACTAGATATTAACTGTTGAGGGTTTCCGCCTCTGCACTCTGTAGGACTGAGTGTTTTGGTATTGCACTTGTGCAGTTATTAATCTAGTGGGAATATGGGAAAATGTCAATCTTGGTAAATTCTTCTGTTGACTCTAGATATTGTTCAACCATGAGCTGAGTCTTTGTTGTGATGTGCGCACATCTTCACCGGTAAACAGCGAGGGGTTGTATATCCCCTGTCCAATCAGACGTTGTAAACAGCGAGGGGCTGTATATCCCCTGTCCCAAAAGGGACGTAATTGGCAGCGGAGCCATCTCTTCCAACTGGTTTCATTCCACTCTTGAGTTGTTGGTTCTTGGATTTCTTCTTTTCCTTTCCTAGTTTTTGTGACTAGTTGGGTCTTTTTATTGTTAACTGGAACTTAATCTAACTTAAGCATGGGATGTTCACTAACTCCTGGTGTGGTTTTAATTGACTAACTTTATCTTTTCTGTTGGCTATCTCTATTCCTTGCTTATACTTTGACTTGGTGGTTTCGAAGTGCCTTGTTCCTCTGTTTTGTTTTTAAGTGTTTCTTTCCAAGTTTCTATATTGTTTAAAGATTATGTTTTAATTTCCGTTATGAGGATTGTACCAGTTCCATTCCAGGGAACTTACTCACCCCTCCCGGGGTGGGCTGCTTGGTTTTATCTTGCAGGTATGAGTTGTTATACAGGTGGCCACGAAGAGAGTGAGTGATTGGGATGGGAATTAGGATTTGTGGAGCGTTGGCGTATTTTTCTATTGTTAGGTTTATGTTATGTTTTCCCGAGTTCAGACCGTAGCATTTGTATTGTTCTAGGTAAAAATTGGTGAGGTTTGGGGCCGGGTGTTTGGAACCCGATGATCTGTAATCGCCTTAGTATTTTATTTCCGCTGCATTTTGTTAAATAGGGGCGTTACAGAGAGGTCTTTCCATCTCTCCCGCGTTCTTCTCCCAACTTATACCGGGGGTTGCGGAGGGCGGGTATGGTTGTTGTAGGTTTCCGGTTCACACGGAAATTCCTATCTAGCGTACCTCACACGCTAACACTCAACCCTTAGCCCTAAGTCTCTAATTCCTAACTCGGTATTCCTAAACTCGGTATTTCATCCATCAGAGCGATACTTCGCTCTGATACCACTTTTTGGTAAAACCCCTACCGCTAATACTGTCATTACTGTACAACGCTTACCTTCGCAGCGGATAATACATACACGACGGCGGGTGTACAATGCCGCTAGTCACCCACGTGACTAACAAGGCCAGATACACTACTACATACTATCGGTCTGATGAATTGAACATACCGAGTACTCTACACAATACAATACTTTCCCTTGCATACTCCACCATAATTCAATTACAACTCCAATACAATACTATACCGAGTCTACTACAATCCTAAATTACCAATACAGTTTGGACTTCCAATTCACAATACATTACAAATACAATCCCTATTATACAACTACCCATGCTTACATAGCAGTCCCCGTCCTACTCTCTCGAACGGTGGTCAGCTTCGAATACTTGCACACTAAAAACGTTCCCCCTTGGGGGTCAGCTTACGCTGCATATGAAATTCGCATATACCGCATGCTAACCACGGTACGCCGACTACTTTGGGTCGGATATACATGGAGTTCATTTTACATGCATACATACATACTCATGCTACAACAATACAATCAACCATACTTACATACATACATAAGGTTCTTTACCTACCAAGGAAGGCAATTTCTTAGTCACCATTCATTTAGTTATTCGTTCATCCGGTTCCATCGGATTCTCTCTTTCTCCTTACTCGGGTTCACAAGCTTACACCAGGCTTAATCTTACGTACTCGTTGTTTACTCACACTACGCTCACTACCTTACTCATTAATTACTCATGCTCTTCTCAGGACTCACTACTACTATTACTTACTCTTACTCAGTACTCATCACTTACTCTTGCATACTCAGTACCCATACTCTTCTCCTTACTCGTATTTACTCATTTCTCGCTACTCGTTACGTACTCATACTTACTCATTACTCATTACTTTACTCATACATACGCAATACTCAATACTCATTACTTTGGTCTCTGGGCGAAGTCATACACAAGACTCGCCACCGGGCCTACAAATTCAAAGGCTATACACTTAGCTCCTTAAATATACAAGTGTCCATTTTTACCGGACTAATCAAATTCCCAACACTCCTCTCTCAGAGTATCTCCAATCTCATGGATTAGCCTAGAAGTATCTATCTCGATAACCTCCATTAGCTTAGGGAATTACCAACGTCTAGTATTCTCAGATTTAAGGGTTTCCCCAACATATCGAATACTCTCATGTTCGGGACATTACTTACATCAGTCGGGTCCTCTCATAGAGGGTCGACTTGTTGCTAAGGGGTTTGAAGATCCCTCATCATTCTTTACTAGTCTCATGGTTCATGACTTGCACCAACATTAATTCCTCTAGTAGGGTTTATTTATATACTTCCACTACTTATTGTTTGGATTATTCATTTCGGTTCTCCTACCGTTATCGGGAGGTTACTACTCCCGTGCACTCTCTCACATTCTAGTGAGTTCATTGGTTTGCGTTATCGTTACATGACTCTGACTACGAGTCACTAAACATAAGACTCATCTATGAGTCAGTCTACGCACTAAGTGAAGCCACACAATCAATCAAGAGGGGTTAGCTCATACAACATACAAAAAGACATACAATGAAAGACAATAAACCGTTTTCATGCTTTAGTCTTGATTAGCCGGCATACAACACACAAGTCAACGTAACTCGGTTAGCATACGGGGCATGAGAAAATCATACCTTTCACCGGAGTTAGCTTTACCATGTGTTCCCTTGTCCTTGGTTCACACTTGTTCCACTGGTAATGTTTCAAACATTGTTATTAATGCTATGCTCATACAGTACATCAACAACTACTACTCCCGTACTACCCCGTTGTCCCGGTATACTTAGTTTCACTCATGTCAAACTATGTCCTTACTTCCCATTCATTTCCTACACTTGTTTACACTTCTTAGGACCTTTAAGTATCACCAAACAAGGCCTTAATAACTTCTAAAACCATTACCAATCAATCCCCCATGTTCTAGACACTTTAAAACACTTTCTGGGCATTTTTGGGTGGTCCGGGACTTGGTCCGGACCCTAAGTCCCGAACCAACACTTATCTTGACTTTCGGTCTGATTTTTCACCTGGTCCTGGATTTAAGTCCCGGACCAATTCCTGCATTCACTCTCGGGCCTTTTTTTTAAGCGGTCCGGGACTTGGTACATATCCTAAGTCCCGGACCCTGCTAAAAACTATTATTATGGTCATTTTTCAACCCCAAATCAACCCTTAATCCACCCCTAATCATTCCATAAAGTTTCCACAAGTTTCCTACATAATTAAACACCTCAAAACACTCCTTAAACCACCTCAAATCCCTGGTCCAATCCATACTCAACTTGTTGCCCAATTTCTACAAATTTCCATTCTCATTTCTACAAATGCACACTTGTGTATTTCTACACTACCCTTTGCACTTTGCATCTTGTCTTAACTTCATTTTACCTTACCAATTCATTCCTAGACATATGCACTACCTATACCCAAGTCAAATCTCCATCTTCAAGATTACAAACACTAACTCTTTCTCTTGTTTTTCCAATGCATTTCACATGCTATTTACCACAGATTTTACACCCTTTTATTCTCATCCTACAACTACCATACCTTGGTTACTAAACATCTCTACTCAACCCAATACACACCTTGGTTCTCCATTCACCAAGTCATCCAAAAATGCTTATTTTTCTACAATTTTTGCCATAGTTTGCCTATAAACCTAGCATATCCAAATCCATTCTTTCTTATCAAAATAATTCCTAAACTAGCCACAGGTCCTACCAGCACTCAAAGAAATATCAATTTATCAATACTTCCTAAAACAACAATACCAATAGACATACTCAAATTACTTGGCTCTAAGGCCTCCAATACAAACAACATTCACAAAGTCCTCATACTACAACCTAATACACTTCTAGCAAGGTTTTGGTTTCGTTTATTGATTTACCCATCCCAACATTAGTACATATAAGGTATACATTAAGGTAGGGTTTCTTACCTTAGATTTTCTCATAATTCCTCTTTTGCTCCCTTCTTTCTCCTCTCTTCATTTCGGTCAAATTGAGCAATGGGTTGCCAAACCCCAACTCAACATCAAGAAACACAAAGTGAATATAATTAAACTCCTTAACCCATTGAATAATTCTAATCCAATGAAAGGGCTTAAATGCCATAAGTTAGTGTTTTACCTTGGAGTTTCAAGAGAGGTTTTTAAGCCTTGAATACAAAGGAGAGTTCCTCCTCCATTGGAGAGTTGAACCAAGCTCAAATCAAGAAGAAGACAAGGCATTACAAAGGGGGCAAAAATCGGCCACTATAGAGAGTAAAGAAAAAAATGGGTTTTTCTTGGAACTTTTTACCTTAGAAGGAATGGGAGACTCCAAGCTTCAAAATGGTGCCATTTTCTATTCAATGCCCCAAACCCATGGAGGTAAACTTCTTCATTTTTAGATTTTGAAAAGATAGAAGTGTAGAGCTTGAGGAGGGGAGTTCAAATATGTGGTTTATTTCTCATTTGGAGTTTCGGTGGAGCTTGAGCATGGAAGGAATGTTGGGTAGCCATGGAAGCCATGGGAGAGCTTCAGAAATCGACTGCAAGGGGGAGAAGAGGAGTCTCACGATGGGGAAGGGAAGAATAGGAGAGAGAGGAGGAAATGAGAGGAGAGAGAGGCCTTTTCACTTTTTGTATTTTTTTTACTTTTGACTTTTCAACCCCTTAAATTAATAGATTAGTCTAGTGTGTGAGAGGGCTGTTTACACATAGTAAAACCGGCCCACTAATATACACACTGGAGCGTTTTTCGTCTTTTACAGGAACGCTCGTAAATTTACCCGGTTTTAGCACTATTCACTAACCAGGCCCGTTTTCTAGAATTTTCTCGTTTCTTTAATTTTAATGGTTATTAAGCTTTCATTAATATTTATTTATTGTTATTTAATGAACTATATTTTTACGGGTTCGTTTGACCACTCAAAGTTACGTTTTCGGGTTTCCTCAAAAAACGTGCGCTAAAGCTTTATTAGCGTTTTATTCATTATTTGGATCCGTTTTCTTTGGGAATCATTCCCATATATTATTTTAGCATGAATAAGCCTTAGGAATCCATATAATACTCTAACCGAGGTCTCGTACCTCCTATGGTTATATAACGCTTATTTTAGTGTTTTTTCACTTTTTAAGCGTTTTCTCATTTCTTTTGGATTTATAGTCCTTACCAAAATTACTTAGGAACTATTAGGCCCTTAAATACCATATTATAATAATTTAATCACCATATTTAAGTTCGGGATATTTTAGGACTCGTCGCCTAGATTCGACTAATAGACAACCACCATGGATGAACAGTTCGAGGTGGGAGGCAAATTCAGCTGGCGCAGGAGGGTCAAGCCTACACCCCTCATAATTTAAGAAATATTATTTATTTAAACTAGTGGAGCTGATAACTCACTAGCTAGGGTTAATAACAACCCGACAAATAAACAACGAACTAAGGTACAATCAGTTCTAATTAAAGAACGGTTGTCTTAATTGAGATAAGATTGAGATAAGGATTAAGATTGAGGTAATATAAGAATTGACTAACATTAAGAGAAATCATATCTTAAGGAGTTAAATGATTAACTCACTTATTAAGGGAACGCTTTTAAGTCGTTCATTGTGTGTGAACTATGTATGTTCATATGTGGCTTGTTGTTTATTGCACTTCTTACTTATGTTGTGTAGCTAATCAATTTCATGCTATCGACAATTAGTTGTCGTAGCCCCGTTAGCTTGGGGGCTATAAGAGAATCGTACCAACAAAGGTGCTGACCCCCTCGGGGGCAACTGTTTATTTTGCAGGTGAATAGCAGAAGACGACCATCCTGAGAGTAGGAACGGGTAGAGTACTTCAGGTTGCTTTTACATTTGTTACACGAGTTGTGCATGTACACTCGTTTAGTAACAGATGAGATTTAGTATGATGTATTAGGATATGAGATACTCGGTATAAGTTGTGGTTATGGATTGTATTGTATAGATGTTCGAGTTATTATCAGGTTAGTCAGACTGTGACTTGTAAGAAAATAGGCCTAGTTGGTCAAGTGGGTGACTAACGGCGGTAACACCAATTTATAGAACTTTTCTGCTGCGTTGTTAATGAACGAGATCGACTTAGGGCGACGATCATTGTATTTGGAGTTGGGGTGTTACAAAAAGTGGTATCAGAGCGTAGTTACGCTCTGATGACTGGAAATTACCGAGCTTAGGAATTACCGAGTTTGGAATAGTAGACTTTGGGATAAGGGTTGAGTATTAGTGCGAGAGGTGCGTTAATTAGGATTTCCCGATGTGTATCGGATATCTATAATACCTGACCCGCCCTGCGCGCCCCTGGTTCTAAGATACCGGAAATGAACGCTAGAGAGATGACAAGCTTTCTATTACTCGGGAAAATCCAATCTGGCAATTACTTACATTATGCAATACGAGAAGCACCTCGTTATGCAATAGTCTTCCAAGAGTTGAAGGTCCTAATTGGAGCGCAACGTTGAAACAGGCGCTACCCACGGAATCCGACCAATGAGAGAATAATAATTACCGGCAACTCGGGTCGACATGCTACGCAGTCGATATATCCCCCGCCATACCAGTAAGAAGAAAAGCACTACGTATGCAATGAGAGGACAAGAGAAGTGACAGAATCACCGGACAACAGTCCAAGGGAGCAATAACAGTGGGATAATACCGCGCAAGAGCATAGGGACTACCTAAAAGTCAATTATGCAGCGGATAACTCCGAACCTACACAAAAAAGTGGTTGTAAAGACCTGACTGCAATAGCTCAGACGACTACGAATGCATTTGCAAGTCATACTCCAAGATAGGACTACGACATAGTGCCTAAGGAGAGTCAATACTCGATAACCACGATGAAGGTGTGGAAACGAGAGTGAGAACCAAGGCGAAAGCAAACGAAAAAGGGTCCCCTCAGAAAGAGGAATACATTGATAAGTAACTATACTAACAAAACCAGTCAGGAAGTTGCCCAGATAACAATTAACCAAAGCCAAAAAGGGCAAAGAAGGTGTCCCATCGACTACCACCTACATGGAGTTTAGGAGAATGTACCATTACCGACGTACACATACCGATAGCCCATCTTGCATGGCGCACTTGTCTTGCAAGTGCTGCCGCAATGAAGCTATACGGGAAGCCTTGAAGACCAAATGGTAAAAACCACGGATATAATACATATTAGCACTGGATTACAATTCCTTAAGACTGAAAGCGAAACATTGGGAGGGCCTGACGGCCTGACCATGACAACTAAATCGATATACCAGTCAGCAGGGAGCTGGACCTGGTCAGGAAACTAAACGACATGAGCATCAACAACCAGACAACCGACATTACAGGTAAGAACATCAGCCAAAACCATGCCTAACCTTGAATGGAAGAACCGAAGAGATTACTCAACAATGTGAGAAGACCAGATGTAAGTAATAACCTACAAGGAAGGTATTACGCATACAATGAAGACGGATGACATAACAACTTTCAATAAAAACGAGATGAACTCCCAGAAATACCATTAACAAACAACACTCTTCATTGAAGATGTTGATAACCCTAGAAACAGAATCAGAGAAAACAAATTTAAGCAATGACCTACCTAGGATCAAAGACGTGCACTCACGAAGGACATAACCTCAAAAGGACTACACCATAGAGTTGTATAGTTGAGCAAAAAAGGAACCATAACTATGGTTTGTATTGCTTGCCTAACTCATTAACCCCCAAGTATGATTAGTCATTAACGGGTGGTGTAGTCAATGAAAGTTGAACAAGTATTGAAATGGCAGCACATGATAGCCAGGGTAAATATCCGACTTAGACAACCGGAAGGCAGAGGCCTAATGAAAACGAATCCTTAATTGCTAAAAGATGCAAGTCTATGAGAGCGGGTATTGTCACAGACACCGATTAACATCGGATTACCTAAGCGAACTTCCGCACGGAAGCGAGATAACAACAACTTATTGTGAAACCCAATAGTACCTTCAATGATGTGACCCAACATTGACAGAGTTCAGAGAACAAGAGAATTACGTGGATAACCAACAGATGATTAAGAATACCACAATGAACCGAACACCGGCTCTCACTTGAGATAAATCAAGCATTAAGGGCCTACGAGCCAAGGATGTTAAATACATCAGAGCTCGAGGCGCAGGAAAGCATAAAAAGGCTATCTAGGACATGAATGAACTACAACTCGTACCTACGAGTGGTTATAAAAACCTATACTAAATGAGGAGGAATTGCCAGAAAAGGGCACCAATGAGAATAGAGAGAATAATATAAATGACGGGGGCGGAGAACGAACAACTCCTTGAGGGTGGGCATACCTCTCCTTGTTATGAGAATTTGAGTGAAATAACCTGCAATTTGAAGCAATTATCTTCGAGCTGAATGATAACAATCTTACAGTATGATGCGACAACCGCCTTACATCAAACCTGGGGAACTCCCAATGTGTTTGCACCAGAAAGGGATTAAAAATAAGACAAGACATTGAAGTAAAATGACCGAAGAATCACGCCATCAATGGACAATATAAGAAAGCTAAAGCTACATCGGTAGTGGAGGCCTTGAGAATAATACCTGTTAAGTGGATAAAGTTATGGTGCGCAGCAAGGCGACCATTGCATATTTAAGCCATCAAATATTGACACGGAAGCAATCAGATTTATGAATAAAAGCCCGATGTAAGTAAGGTGATGGAATGGGAGCCAGACTGTGTAGTAACGCCAGTAGTCTGGACCATGTGATGAAAGGTTTCACACGAAGCACACTGTCCATTCCGTAAGGAACTGGAAGTTCATTCCTAGTGGATCGACATGAGAAATGAGATAAGAGGCTCAAAGGAAAGTGTTGAGACAACAAAGTGTTCCAGAGATAGCCAATCACCTCGATAGAGTCAATCATCCTCAACCAAACACAAAGAGCGAGCTACTGCAAGAGAGTCCATGCAACTAAGGAAACATCACAGACTCTCCCATGTCGTTGCGAAAACTAAGGAGCGAACTCATGAATGCTTCAACACTGCAACGGTCATGCAGCCTCCCCATCACATCCGAAGTTCGTGGCCCAAGTCAGGAGACCACCTAAGGACGTTGCCCACTAAGTTAGTTCCGACAATTTCGGAACTAACTCCCTCGACCTGCTGCTTCTAGTGCTAGTATAAATAAGTATTGTAATAGCTAGTTTTACGTGCGTTTTCATCGAGAAATATTACAGAGCTTAGAGAGAGAGAAAGAAATTGTCTTTGTAAGTCAGAGAGAGAATACGTACCAAATTAGTTAGTGCAATCTAGATAGACTCTGCCTAGGAAGATCCTAGTTTTGCTACACTTACCACTGTTCTGATCAGAATGTGTATTGGGTGAGTGAGTGAAAAACCGCTAAGTAGATCTCCTCTACTTAATGGACATTTGTAAGTTGTTTTATTTTGACTAGAGAATAAAATAGCTTATTTGTGCATCTTGTTGAGCTCCAAAGAGTCTGTCTATCTTTCAAGCATTATTTCGTTTCAGTTTCTTCAAGTCTTCTGCACGCTTTCTTTAACCAGTTCGATTGAGTGCCTCTACATCCCAAAGTGTTTCTTACTCTCAAAGACCGATTGAGTCAAACCAACTCTTGGACTCACACCTTGAGTTGGTTTAAGTTAGCCACCCTATCCTACACGTGGTATCAGAGCCTTGCTTAGGCTGACAGTCAATCAACGAACAATGGCAGACCTCTTCGCCAATCAAAACAACAAAATGCACTTCGATCACCCCAGACTCACCTCCACCAACTACGACCACTGGAAAAACGAGATCGAGCAACACATTGAGTCAGTCAACTCTGAACTTTGGGAGATAGTCACTGGAGGAGACCTCACAGTCAATCCAGATCGATCCACATGGACTGCTGCAGATCGCAAAAGGTATGAGCTAAATCGACAAGCATCCCGCGTAATATACACTTGTCTGTCCATTCCAGAACAAAGAAGAGTCAACCACTGCAAGTCTGCAAACAGATATGGACTCTCCTTCAAACTACCCACGAAGGAGTAACTGAACTCAAGAAATGCAAAGCTCAAGAACATCGAATGGACTATGAAACTTTTCTGCAAAAACCCGGTGAGTCTCTGTAAGAAGTGCTTGATCATTTTTATTTAGTAACTACTACTATGCAGGAAGTTAACATCTTACCGGATAGAGAGAGTGTCTTGCATAAGCTGCTGGATAGTCTCAGAGAAGAATGGGCAGAGACGGTAATTGAAATACCCCAAGTTAGAAAGAAACCCTAATGTCCCGGAAGTCCCGGAAACGCGAGAAACCCTAATTCCCGAAAGTCCCGGAAATCCTAGGAACCCTAGCTCCTGAAAATCCCGGAAGTCTTGGAAACTCCATAAACGACCTTAGAAACTTTAGGAAAGCCTTGGAAACTCGATATGACCCTAGGAAAGCCTAATACCAGAGATGGAAGCCCTAGAAAATTCTACAAGACCCGGTAAAATTCTAGTAGCTGGAAATGCCCCCATAGCTAGTTTTACTCCATCATAATTACTTTGCTCCTTAGGAAACTTCTTAAACAGCTTGGTAATCATGAGGTGGAGACCTAGTTAAGGTAAGCACAAGGTGGCGACCTAGTTGGTAGGAAGCATGAGGTGGCAACCTAGTTAACCTAAGCACGAGGTGTCAGGAAGCACGAGGTGTCGAGATGCACGAGGTGTCGCGAAACGATTGGTTAAAAGTTATCCACACAAGATAGCAAGCAAGTAGGGAGGTGAAGCAAGCTAGTAGGAGGTGTCACAAGGTCATTAGCTAGATTTTAAGTCAAAGTAAAACAACATGTTACTTATTTGCTCTTAAAACACCTTAAATAAACTTTAATGTAATTTATTACATATTATCATTAGTTTTCAGCCCATGATGGCTTCTCCTTTAGATGACCACGACCCAGCCTTGTCACCACATATGTGTCATGTTTAAACATAGCCAAATCAATAGCCAATAAGCGGAGGATGGGTGCTAAGCTAGGTGTCACCCTTATAAGCCTTTCCTTAGTCTTAAGACTTCTTCCCTTTGCCTATAAGAAGAGAGCCACGACCTGGACTACTACCACACCTCAATATACTTCTTACCTCCATAAACACGGAGAAACTCGAATTAAAAGGGTATATCAAGCCAGCCACCCAAGAACACTAAAACAGAAGCCAATTACCTTCCCAGTGCATAATCCATGTAAAGGTGAGAGGATTTGGAGGCCTTCCCAAGTGAATATCTAGGAGTTCTTGGTATCCCCACGTAGCTATTTTAAGTACCTACCTGCTGGTGAAGAGAGATGGCGAGAAGGAGCCAAGTAGTTCCCGTGCTCCACCAAGCTTTCCTCATGTGTCAAATCTGGTGACGCTTTCTGTTTGTGCTCTTTTCGGCAATTTATACTGCATATCTATTCTAACTCTTTTCATGGTGTGAACGTAGACTCTTCAATGGTGATTTTGATGTATAATAAGCCCGAGAAGTTCTGGGAAACTTGGTGAACAAACCTTGAACTTTTGATGTCATATTCTGTGAATTTGGTGCTTTAACTTGGAGCCAGCTTGGTTGTAATTTTCGTGAATAACTTCCGTGGGTTTTTAGCTAAAAAGGATGAGTACTTATCCCTTTACAATATTCCAGTTCGTGGGTAAGTTCTCCAGTTGAGTTTTTATGAGTTAAAGGTAAGACAAGACCTAAAAATGCTTTAAGACCTTTCTGGTCTCTATTCAAATTATGAAGTGGTTTTCGAAGGTCTCTTGCTTTGTTTTCATGACCAAATACTCATAAGATGTTGATATTGAACTGGTTAAAAGATGGGTCGAATTTATATAGAGGTAAGACCTTAAACAAGGGGTTGTTCTTAAGGTATTTTCAAGGTGTTTATGATGTGTCCTAACTTGGTTTTGATATGGTTAATGGTTGATATGTGCTTTGATTCTTTTTGGTATGTTGTGTGGATGATTTATTAAGGTTAAGGACGTGGTTGTACTGCTTAATCACTTGGTACTCACTTTGGAATCTGGACACAAGTTTATGAGCCCTCGGAGGCCAGACACTGATTTTTCCCACTACCAATGAATTGTGGGCAAGCCATCATGATCCACTCTATAGGCTGATGATCTATAGGGGGTGTGCACACTTAAGGACATGGGGTGAGGTAGAAGAAATAATTGTCCAAGGGGCCGAGAGCCTTAGTGCTCTTTGTCGAAAGACCGGTGTGCCCGAGGATTGGTGGAAGGACTAAAATGGACTAAAGTTTGGTGGTATTATCTTGGTTGGTATTTGGTTTGTATTTTGGTAAAGTGGTTAGATGGTTCCTGATTTGTTTGATTACTTGTGTGTTATTATGTTATTTTAAAGTGTTTTCTTGAACTAAATGTATTTTACATGTGGTGGCAAGAATTACTCAGCTTTGCTGATGTTTATTTTCTGGCATGTGCCTGTGGTCTTTTCTCTGTGATTGTATGACTGACCACAGGAACAGGTTAGGAAGTAGCATGAGAGAGAGGAGCTAAAGAGACCAGAGAATGAAGTTAGAAGACGACGTAGTATTTTAATTAAGTTCGGTTGTAATAGGTTTAAACACTTTTGTATAAGCTAGTAAAGTTGGTGTAAGTTAATACCTAGTTCTGAAAGATGTTAGTCGATGTTAGAGAGTAAGGTTATGGTTGATTTTTGAATATATATATATAATGGTTAAGAGTTTAACTTAATTTGGTATAGTAGTGGTATCTAGCCTTAGCATCCACAGTGAGTGTGGGTGTGGCTGTAGCACCCCGGGTAGTGTAGTCAGACTTCCGCTGTATTGTTAAAAAAAAGCTAGGTAAAGTGGGGTGTTACATTGTGGTATCAGGGCAATAGGTTATAGATCGGGGAAAGAATAGTTGATCATTGTCTGAATATTTGTGTGTGAATGCTTGTGTATGAATGTTTGATTGTTTATGATTTTGTGACTAATGTATATATGTGTGTAGAATGGTGAACATCCAGGAAGGGAGGCCGATAGGGGCCAGCTTGAAACCCTAAGGGATCTAGCCCTTAGCATGGGTAAGATTTTAGAAAATCAAGTGGAAAGAGCAGAGATTCCCAAGGACTTCTCCAGAAGGATTGCCGCGATGAAACCAAGTACCTTTTCCGGTGTAGAAGACCCTGTAATCCTGGAGGACTAGATAAGAGAGTTTGACAAGATATTCGACATCACTGATTGTCCTGAAGAGAAGCGGGTAAGTGGAGCTGTTTATTATTTCAAGGGTGAGGCTGACCTGTGGTGGACTGCGGAACAAGAAAAATTACAAGGAGAACCTGACTTTGGATGGGGAGTTCTCAAGGCTGCCATGAGAAGAAGATTCTATCCGGAGCATGTTCGCATGCAGAAATTCCACAAGTTTACTGAGCTAAAGCAACTACAAGATGATGTGAAGACTTACCATTCCAAGTACATAGAACTAGCAAGGTTTGCATCAAACATGGTGCCTGATGAAGCTGCGAAGGTTCAACGTTTCATTGGAGGCTTAAACTGGAGTTTACAAGAGCATTAAGTGTTGTTTCAGTGGCTACTTTACAAGATGCGTACAGTAGGGCAGCAAAACTCTATCGTATACAACAAAGAAGGAAAGAAGCACAGACGGGCCAGAAGAGGAAATTTGAGTCAAGCGAGGGAGGAGATTCAGAAAAGAGAAGTATAATGGAAACCAAACAGGAAGTAAAATGCTTGGGGATAAAATTGCTAGACATCATTTCTGTAAGCAGTGCGAAAGAAATCATCCGGGGAAGACTGTGAAGGAAGTGAGATGTTATAATTGTGGTATCGTAGGCCATAGAGCCTATGAGTGTAGGAAAAGAAAGACTAGTGGAGGTGGGAACAGTGGAAGGGCAAATCAGAGTGGCGTAGCGGAAGCGTCGTGGACCCATAACCAGAGGAAAGACACTGGAAATGGTAAAGGTACTTTGGAATCATCACGGGATCCAGGAAGTCACTTCGGTTGAGGTTAGTTATCAAGTTTCAGAAGAAACTTTCTTTTAAGGAGGGGAGAGCATAAGATAAAATTGGAATAGAAATTAATTGTTTGATGATTTGTTGCTAATATGTGCCTTGGTATGTTTGAGAATATTGGAAGCATGTTTTAGGTTAAGTTATTAGGAATCATTATTTTATGTGATAATGTTTTTTATGGTGTAAGTGGAACTTGTGTGTTAGTGGTAAATGTTGTGTGGTTTCTGTGATAGCTTAACCTTCGGGGACAAAGCTTTGTTTAAGAAGGGGAGAATGAAATACCCCAAGTTAGAAATAAACCCTATTATCCCGGAAGTCCCGGAAATGCGAGAAACCCTAATTCCCGAAAGTCCCGGAAATCCTAGGAACCCTAGCTCCTGAAAATCCCGGAAGTCTTGGAAACTCCATAAACGACCTTAGAAACTTTAGGAAATCCTTGGAAACTCGATATGACCCTAGGAAAGCCTAATACCAGAGATGGGAAGCCCTAGAAACTTCTACAAGACCCGGTAAAATTCTAGTAGCCGGAAATGCCCCCATAGCTAGTTTTACTCCATCATAATTACTTTTCTCCTTAGGAAACTTCTTAAACAGCTTGGTAAGCATGAGGTGGAGACCTAGTTAAGGTAAGCACGAGGTGTCGGGAAGCACGAGGTGTCGAGAAGCACGAGGTGTCACGAAACGATTGGTTAAAAGTTGTCCACACAAGCTAGCAAGCAAGTAGGGAGGTGAAGCAAGCTAGTAGGAGGTGTCACAAGGTCATTAGCTAGATTTTAAGTCAAAGTAAAACAACATGTTACTTATTTGCTCTTAAAACACCTTAAATAAACTTTAATGTAATTTATTACATATTATCATTAGTTTTCAGCCCATGATGGCTCCTCCTTTGGATGACCACGACCCAGCCTTGTCACCACATATGTGTCATGTTTAAACATAGCCAAATCAATAGCCAATAAGATGAGGATGGGTGTTAAGCTAGGTGTCACCCTTATAAGCCTTTCCTTAGTCTTAAGACCTCTTCCCTTTGCCTATAAGAGAGAGCCAGGACCTGGACTACTACCACACCTCAATATACTTCTATTACCTCCATAAACACAGAGAACTCGAATTAAAAGGGTATATCAAGCCAGCCACCCAAGAACACTAAAACAGAAGCCAATTACCTTCCCAGTGCAGAATCCATGTAAAGGTGAGAGGATTTGGAGGCCTTCCCAAGCGAATCTCTGGGAGTTCTTGGTATCCCCACGTAGCTATTTTAAGTACATAACTGCTGGTGAAGAGAGATGGCGAGAAGGAGCCAGGTAGTTCCCGTGCTCCACCAATCTTTCCTCATGTGTCAAATCTGGCGACGCTTTCTGTTTGTGCTCTTTGGCAATTTATACTGCGTATCTCTTCTAACTCTTTTCATGGTGTGAACGTAGACTCTTCAATGGTGATTTTGATGTATAATAAGCCCGAGAAGTTCTGGGAAACTTGGTGAACAAACCTTGAACTTTTGATGTCAGATTCTGTGAATTTGGTGCTTAACTTGGAGCCAGCTTGGTGTGTGATTTTCGTGAATAACTTCCGTGGGTTTTTAGCTAAAAATGATGAGTACTTATCCCTTTACAATATTCCAGTTCGTGGGTATGTTCTCCAGTTCAGTTGTTATGAGTTAAAGGTAAGACAAGACCTAAAAACGTGCTTTAAGACCTTTCTGGTCTCTATTCAAATTATGAAGTGGTTTTCGAAGGTCTATTGCTTTGGTTTCATGACCAAATACTAATAAGTTGATATTGAACTGGTTAAAAGATGGGTCGAATTTATATAGAGGTAAGACCTTAAACAAGGGGTTGTTCTTAAGGTATTTTCAAGGTGTTTATGATGTGTCCTAACTTGGTTTTGATATGGTTAATGGTTGAATGTGCTTTGATTCTTTTTGGTATGTTGTGTGGATGATTTATTAAGGTTAAGGACGTGGTTGTACTGCTCAATCACTTGGTACTCACTTTGGAATCTGGGTACACAAGTTTATGAGGCCTTGGAGGCCAGACACTGATTTTCCCACTACCAATGAATTGTGGGCAAGCCATCATGATCTACTCTAAAGGCTGATGATCTATAGGGGGTGTGCACACTTAAGGACATGGGGTGAGGTAGAAGAAATAATTGTCCAAGGGGCCGAGAGCCTTAGTGCTCTTTGTCGAAAGACCGGTGTGCCCGAGGATTGGTGGAAGGACTAAAATGGACTAAAGTTTGGTGGTATTATCTTGGTTGGTATTTGGTTTGTATTTTGGTAAATGGTTAGATGGTTCCTGATTTGTTTGATTACTTGTGTGTTATTATGTTATTTTAAAGTGTTTTCTTGAACTAAATGTATTTTACATGTGGTGGCAAGAATTACTCAGCTTTGCTGATGTTTGTTTTCTGGCATGTGCCTGTGGTCTTTTCTCTGTGATTGTATGGCTGACCACAGGAACAGGTTAGGAAGTAGCATGAGAGAGAGGAGCTAAAGAGACCAGAGAATGAAGTTAGAAGACGAGGTAGTATTTTAATTAAGTTCGGTTGTAATAGGTTTAAACACTTTTGTATATGCTAGTAAAGTTGGTGTAAGTTAATACCTAGTTCTGAAAGATGTTAGTCGATGTTAGAGAGTAAGGTTATGGTTGATTTTTGAATATATATATAATGGTTAAGAGTTTAACTTAATTTGGTATAGTAGTGGTATCTAGCCTTAGCATCCACAGTGAGTGGGTGTGGCTGTAGCACCCGGGTAGTGTAGTCAGACTTCCGCTGTATTGTTACAAAAAAAGCTAGGTAAAGTGGTGTTACATTGTGGTATCAGGGCAATAGGTTATAGATCGGGGAAAGAATAGTTGATCATTGTCTGAATATTTGTGTGAATGCTTGTGTATGAATGTTTGATTGTTTATGATTTTGTGACTAATGTATATATGTGTGTAGAATGGTGAACATCCAGGAAGAGAGGCCGATAGGGGCCAGCGTGAAACCCTAAGGGATCTAGCCCTTAGCATGGGTAAGATTTTAGAAAATCAAGTGGAAAGAGCAGAGATTCCCAAGGACTTCTCCAGAAGGATTGCCGCGATGAAACCAAGTACCTTTTCCGGTGTAGAAGACCCTGTAATCCTGGAGGACTAGATAAGAGAGTTTGACAAGATATTCGACATCACTGATTGTCCTAAAGAGAAGCGGGTAAGTGGAGCTGTTTATTATTTCAAGGGTGAGGCTGACCTGTGGTGGACTGCGGAACAAGAAAAATTACAAGGAGAACCTGACTTTGGATGGGGAGTTCTCAAGGCTGCCATGAGAAGAAGATTCTATCCGGAGCATGTTCGCATGCAGAAATTCCACAAGTTTATTGAGCTAAAGCAACTACAAGATGATGTGAAGACTTACCATTCCAAGTACATAGAACTAGCAAGGTTTGCATCAAACATGGTGCCTGATGAAGCTGTGAAGGTTCAACGTTTCATTGGAGGCTTAAACTGGAGTTTACAAGAGGCATTAAGTGTTGTTTCAGTGGCTACTTTACAAGATGCGTACAGTAGGGCAGCAAAACTCTATTGTATACAACAAAGAAGGAAAGCACAGACGGGCCAGAAGAGGAAATTTGAGTCAAGCGAGGGAGGAGATTCAGAAAAGAGGACGAAGTACAATGGAAACCAAACAGGAAGTAAAATGCTTGGGGATAAAATTGCTAGACATCATTTCTGTAAGCAGTGCGAAAGAAATCATCCGGGGGAAGACTGTGAAGGAAGGCAAGTGAGATGTTATAATTGTGGTATCGTAGGCCATAAAGCCTATGAGTGTAGGAAAAGAAAGACTAGTGGAGGTGGGAACAGTGGAAGGGCAAATCAGAGTGGCGTAGCGGAAGCGTCGTGGACCCATAACCAGAGGAAAGACACTGGAAATGGTAAAGGTACTTTGGAATCATCACGGGATCCAGGAAGTCACTTCGGTTGAGGTTAGTTATCAAGTTTCAGAAGAAACTTTCTTTTAAGGAGGGGAGAGCATAAGATAAAATTGGAATAGAAATTAATTGTTTGATGATTTGTTGCTAATATGTGCCTTGGTATGTTTGAGAATATTGGAAGCATGTTTTAGGTTAAGTTATTAGGAATCATTATTTTATGTGATAATGTTATTTTATGGTGTAAGTGGAACTTGTGTGTTAGTGGTAAATGTTGTGTGGTTTCTGTAACACCCCATCCAAAGCCTATCGTGGTTATCGCAATCTGAACACTTAATCGAAAACGTCGCAGCGGAAATAAACAACACGTGGACCTTGCCACGGTCTGATCGTTAGAAATACCGGCTTAATATATACATTACTTAACCAAAATACTATCCAGCTCAAAACATTAACATCCACAATCCCACGACCAACCGAGTACTAGTATCTCAATCATAATCTCAACTTACAACAATTTAATATGAACAGTCGGGTGCACAGGCGCAACCCGAATTCAAAAGAAATGTCCCCTCCTAAGTCTAACCGCTCATACTCTCGTAGTGCGTCCTCATCGGCCTCCTACCTGCAAGTGTAAAAATAGCCCCCGAGGGGTCAGCACGAATGCTGGTACACCCTCTCATGGCCCCCAAGCTAACGGGCTACGACGACTAATTGTCGATAGCATGGAAATTGATTACATACACAAACATAATATGAAGTGCAATAACAATAACCACAGATGAACATATATAGTTCACAAGCATTGAACGACTCAACGTTCCCTTAACAAGTGGGTTAGTAACCCCCTCCTTAGTCCTCATTTCCTTAATCTCAGTTCCTTACCTTACCTCAATCTTAATCTCAATCTCAATCTTAATCTTAATCGCAGTATACAAACCTTTCCTGGAAGGGATTGGTTGTAGCTTAATTCGAACCTGGGATTTAGGTGATCCCACCGCACCATCTTAATGCCACCTACTCTGGACGGGAGTCCAGCGTAGCTGAGCCGGCAACCGGCCCTAGGCTACAAGTCGAAGACAAGTCCTTAAGCGGAGGGCGGATCTGATTCAGATACCGTCCCCCTTTTTCCTTAGCATGCATGACCGGAGATCGGTCCCGGGTTTCCTCACTCAAGTTCCAGTTAGTACACCTTAAACACCATGTGCTAGCTAAGCCTTAACGGGCATTAACCAACAACCATCAAACTTGACTCTTATTCTTAACTTAGTAAGTACTAAACTTGGTTAGTAACATTCTCAAGCCCGCGGGGTTAGTGTAAATATAACACAAACACAACGAGAATAATATAACCGGTTGCATGCTTTCTTTGTTTTAGTCATAGCATAAAAACAGATAGCACACAAGCCGAGGGACACCTCGTTAGCAAGCAGGTCACGAAAAGGATTGTACCGTTCACCGTCGATCGTTGTTTGTTTAACCTTCTTCGGGGTCCCAATTCACAAACCTAAACATTCATTCATTTTTAGGTTATTAGTTATTGCACCTTACTCAACTCACTTAGTCCCTAAGGACTTCCATTCAATAACCTCTCAAGTCTTTATCACTTAATCTTACAAACTTAACTTTAAACATTAAAACTTATACTTAATCTTAACTTAATTCCTCAAGTTCTTAGGGTCCCAATCATTCTACCCTACCAAGGGCATACCTCATTACCCATTACCATTTTTAGAAATTGAAATTTCTTTTTTTTTTTTTTTTTTTTTTAGGCTCGACCGGACTTACCGACCGGACTTGCCAAGTCCGGTCCATTCCAGTACCTTTTACCGTTGGAAAATTTACTCCAACCGGACTACATGTCCGGTCCTATGTCCGGTCGATTCCAGAGACTTATAATCCGTACTAAATTCATGCCGACCGGACTTGACAAGTCCGGTCCCATGTCCGGTCCATTCCAGAAACATTTTCCCTCTCACAAAACAAGCCCGACCGGACTTGTAAGTCCGGTCCCCCAAGTCGGTCGATTCCAGAAACATTTTCCGGTAGTATAACAGAGCCTGACCGACCTTGCAAGTCCGGTCCTAAGGCCGGTCGGCTCTAAAAACTTGTTTCTAAATTCCTTTTCAACTCCAAACTTCTCCTCATATATCCTAATATGTTATAACCTCATTTGGGCACCTCAAATACACCTTAAGCCCTCCTTAAAATACCTTAAATCATCCACCAAAATCCATCTTAGTCATTAGCATTTTCCTTGTAATAATGCTAACACTTGTAATGTTTTTCCTCTAGGTTTCTTTGTGGTGGTTCATACCTAATGTAACCACTATGCCAAATGTTTTCTTCACCACTATTACATGATCTCCCAAGCATCTCTCACTATCTAAACTCTTTTAGCATTCACTTAAAGTTCCTTAACAAGTTTAAACTTCCATCACCATCACATTATTTCCTTCCTAGTTGTGCACCAACATTTGCCTAAGTCCTAATACTCAAATACATTCTTTTGATTTCCAAACATTCCATGGTGATACCTAAGTCATCATAAGTCATTAAAACATCTTAACTTCACCCTTTTTCATCAGACAACCCATAGAACTCTCCTAGTACTTTCTTAATCATTAAATCCCCTTAGGATATCTTAAACACTTAAACTCTCCTTTAAATTTTGCCATAGGTTCTCTAGTATATAGTACTTCCTAACACATGGTTTTTCTTCATCAAACAACCAATACCACACAAATTCTCATCACAACACCTTAACACCCAATTACACTAAAACTTCACCACATCAATATAGTGCTTAAGCTTAAATGCTTGGCACTTAGGCCCTTAAATAACAATAATCTTAACCACTGAATTTCCACATATATATGCCTTCAACCTGCGAATACACTCAACAAGGCTCCATTGAAATAAAATGCTTCTTGTACTTCACCTTTATATTCTTAAACTATCTCTTTTCTCATTTGCTCCTTAGTCACAAGTTCACAAGAGTAGTCATTGTTTCTCCTAGTTTTTAATACCACCTTCCCAATATAAACTCTACACCAAACTCATCATATACCCTATCTCATTCCCTTAAACACAAGACAACTTAAGGTAAGTAATTTACCTTGTTTCTCACAAGCTTACAAGCTTTTCTCCTTAGGTTTTCTTTGTTCAATCTCGGTCACCAATGTGATTCTCCTTGCCAATGTTCTAACCAATATCCAATGACTCCAATGAGTACTAGATAACACATTAACCCTAAGGAACAAACCCTAGGTTTAAAAATATGTTTTAAGGTATTAATGTGATTGTTTTACCTTGGTTTTCTCAAGACAACTTGGATGTGAAGCAAGAAGGACCTCCTCTCTCCTCCTTAAGAGTAGAAACAAGCTAGAACAAGGCATAAACATGGAGTCCCATGAGTATATATTTTCGGTCAAGTGAAGAAATGGTGGAAACCTAGATTTTCTTACACTTTCTTTACCTTAAGAGAATGGAGATGCCAATGGAGTCTCCAAACTTGAATTCCTCCTCTAATGGTGGTTTGACTTGGCACCAAATGAAGCTCTTGAAGTTTTGAAAAGATAGAAAGGAGGAGCTTGAGCTAACTAAGAAAATATGTATTGTTTGGATTTGGAGCTAAAATGAGCAAGATATGTGCAAGAGAAGATGGAGCTAGCATGGAGAGGTGCTTCACGTTAATGGAGAAGAGAAAGAGAGCAAGAAACCGTGTGAACAATAAAGAATGAAGAAGTGAGAGAGAGAATCACTAAAGGTGAGATATTATGTAAAAAGGTGAATAGTACTTTAGGCTTTAAAAGACTTATTTGCTTTCTTAATCACTTAATGAGTCATGAAGGTGGTGACTCACTCCTTAAGAAACCGGCCCCCTTTTAGTAATGAGGGTAGTTTAGTCTTTGTTGACCAAATGTCTCACTTATATAGACTTGTGTTATAAACTAGCTTAATAAATTCACTATTCATCAAAACAAGGCACATTGTTGTGAAATTTTTGATTTCCCATTGATATAGACCTCCAAATGTGATACTATATAGTACACATATAATTAAAGAGTAATGATGGACATTTAGCCATTCAAACTCATTTACAAGACAATTTTCAAAAACGTGCTTTAAGACTCCTTAAAGCACATTTGTGTTTTAACTTGTTTTCAAGCTTGGTTTTCTTTGGTAATTGACAAAATGACCATTAGGATATACTACGGTCTTAGAACAATATTTGGGTACTCTCCCATGTCTCTCCAAGCTTAGAGCACGTTTTTGCTTAAACTGCTCTTTTGGTGGTTCCTTATATTTTCTTTGATTAGAAATGTTTCTTAATGTTTCTAAGGCATTATTTAGCCCCCTTATATCTAGTTTCATTTGAACACCATATCTAAGTTTGGGGTATTTCAATCTACCCCCCTTAAAAGAACTTTGTCCTCAAAGTTCAACATGTGTTTAACCATTCACGGTACACAGTTTCTTAATCTTAATACCACATCTTATATTCACATTCATACATCTCAAGACTCAAAGGTCGATCTCAAATACAATACATAAGTATCAACATAACTCAGACTTACACCGAAGTGTAGCAACTTACACAAATCCACATCTTAAACAACCAAACAAACGACAAACATGATCGTTTCCTAACTCAAAAGCGAGGAAGCTCTACCCCCCTTAAAAAGGGGTACGCCCCGTACCCTATACAGACGATCTAGTCAGTAAATAAAGAAGGGCACTTCGCCCTCATCTATCCTCTAATTCCCACGTGGCCTCTTCGACATCCTGGTTAGACCAGAGAACCTTCACCAGTCGCACTGACTTGTGGCGAGTGTCCCTAGTCTTACTGTCCAAGATTCTCTGAGGAGTCTCACGGATCTCATATTGGTTCTAAAGTCAACCTCTCAGGTTCTAACACATGGGAGGGTGGTGCATGTATTTCTTTAGCTGTGAAACATGAAAAACATCATGCACTTTACCCAGCTCAGCAGGTAAGTTTAACCTGTAAGCAACCGGGCCCACCCGCTCCGTAATCTCATAAGGACCAACAAATTTTGGGCTTAACTTGCCCTTCTGCCCAAACCTGAATACACCCTTCATCGGTGATACTCGCAGAAATACCTGGTCGCCCACTGCGAACTCTAGGTCTCGTCGTCGAACATCAGCATACGACTTCTGCCTATCTGAGTAGCTTTCATGTTTTCCCTGATTTGCTGAACTTCAGCCTGAACTTGTTCTAAGTATTCTGGTCCTATAATGACCGTCTCACTCGACTCATCCCAGCAGAGCGGTGTACGACATGGTCTACCGTACAACGCTTGAAAAGGTGCCATCTTGATCGAAGCGTGATAGCTGTTGTTGTATGAAAACTCGATCAGATGCAATCTGTCAATCCAACTGCCCTGGAAGTCTAAGGCACATGCTCTCAGCATGTCCTCGAGTGTCTGAATAGTACGCTCAGTCTGACCATCTGTCTGAGGATGGAACGCGGTACTCAGTTTGAGTTCTGTACCCAACGCTTCTCTGGTAGCTCTCCAGTACCTCGAAAGGAATCTGGTATCTCTATCTGACACTATGGTCTTTGGTATGCCGTGATGTCTCATGATTTCTTTCTCAAATAACTCAGCTAATTGGTCACCTTCCAAGTATCCTTCATCGGTATGAATCGGGCTACTTTGGTAAGGCGATCCACCACCCCCCATATCATGTTGAGACCTCCCCTAGCAGGTGGAAGCCCAACTACGAAGTCCATGGAGATATCATGGAACTTCCACTCGGAACTGGCATCGACTGTACCATTCCGCCCGGCGTCTATGCTCGAATTTCACCTTCTGGCATGTGAGACACCTCAAGACGAAACTCAGAACATCTGTCTTCATCCCCGACCACCAGAAGTATCTCTTCATGTCTTATAACATTTTAGAGGCTCCGATGGATGGAACTGAAGAACAGTGGATTCTCTAAGTATACGGCTTCAGATCCGTGTTACTCGCGGTATGCATAATCGGCCTTAAGTCTGATCAGATCATCATCATGAAGTCTGAAGTCTTTCTGACTCTCAAAGGTACCATCTGTCAGCTTCTGTCTGACCTCTTCATATACTCATCAGTCCTCTGAGCCTCTCGCACCTCATCAACCAAGCTGGAGAAAGAAACTAGCGAATGGAGTGAATGTGCTCGACGGCTCAGGGGCATCTGCTACAACATGGCCTTCCCTTCTTTGTATTGGAGGTCAATGTCATAGTCTTTCAGAAATTCTAACCATCTCCTCTGTCGAAGATTTAACTCCTTCTGAGTGAATATGTATTTCAAACTCTTGTGATCTGTGTAGATCGTGACACTAACCCCATATAAGTAGTGCGCCATACTTCAAAGCGAAGACTACAGCTCCCAGCTCTAACATGTGTGGGTAGTTTCTCCTCATGTTTCTTCCAACTGGCGTGAGGCATATGCCACCACCTTGCCATGTTGCATGAGCACGAACCCAGCCCTCTGCCGGATGCATCACAATAAACCTCAAAGCCCTCGTACCGTCTGGAATGGTCAGTACCGGTGCAGTGGTCATGAGTCCTTCAAGCGCTGAAAAGATTTCTCACAGTCAACTGTCCATAGAAATGGTGCACGTTTCTTCATCAGACTGGTCATCGGCTTCGCGACCTTGCTGAAATCTCTAACAAATCTCCTGTAGTAACCTGCCAGACGAGAAAGCTCCGGATGTCGGTAACAGTCTTCGGCCTTGGCCAGGTACGTACGCATCAATCTTTGCTGGATCCACTGCGATCCAGCATCTGAGATGACAGACCTAGGAAAGAGACCTGGTCAGCCAAAACTCACACTGGAGAACTTAGCATATAGTTGGTTCTCCCTTAATATTTCCACACCCCCTCAAATTTCCTCATGCTCAACCTTAGACTTTGAATATATCAGAATATCATCAATGAAAACCACAACCGACTTGTCCAGCGCTCCGGAACAAAGCGGTTCAATCAGATCCATAAACTTCGCTGGGCGCGTTCGACAAACCGAACGGCATCACTGTAAACTCATAGTGGACCGTATCGTGTCCGAATGCCGTCTTCTCAATATCTCCCTCTTAATGGTTATCTGATGATACCCCGATCTGAGATCAATCGTGGAAACACAGATGCTCCTTCAACTGATCGAACAGATCGTCAATGCGGGGTAGTGGGTACTTATTCTTCACTGTTACTGCATTCAGCTCTCTGTAGTCGATGCAGAGGCGAGACTACCATCCTTCTCTCCGAAGAGGACTGCGCTCCCCATGGTGACACGCCTTGGTCTAATGAATCCCTTTCCAACAAATCTTTCAATTGTTCTTTTAACTCAGTCATTTCTGCCGGAGCCATACGGTATGGTGCTTTGGCTATCGGTCCGGTACCAGGTAGCAGCTCAATGGTGAACTCTACCTCCCGAGTGGGTGGCATGCCGGGCAGTTCCCGTGGGAATAGATCGGGGAACTCCGACACTACCGGTACGTCGGGTCGAACTCAGGGTCTCTCTCTATGTCCTGTACATAGCAGAGGTATACTTCTTCCTTTCTCTTATTCTCTGTACATTGCCATGGCGGTGATGATCTTAGTCGAAGGCTCCTTGGCCGCTGGCGGTTGATATTTGTTACCCCAGACGGGCTCCTGAGCAGCAATCTATGCTCGGCGCAGAGGATACGTCCCTTGTGCCGCTCCAACCAGTTCATCCCGAAGATAACATCAAATCCTAGCTTACTGAACTCAATGAAACTGACTGGGAAGTCTTCCCCCTTAATTCTGATGGTGGCTCCTCGGTAGTAACGAGTGCAACGAACCTTCTCCTTAGACGGGAGCGTAACCGTGAAGTCGGGTAGCTCATCAGCGTCTAGCCCCAACCTGCTCGCAAATGATGCAGAGACAAAGGTATGCGAGGCCCCTGAGTCGAAGAGAACTGATGCCTCAATTCCATTGATCGGAAAGGTGCCGGTGAGGATAGTACCGCTAGCGTCGGCCTGTGCCTCTGTGAGTATGCTTAGTGCACCTTCCGTACCGAGTCCATACCTAATTGTGTTCACAAGCTCCATGAGTATTGATGGTATAACAAGAGTCGTAACAATTTATATGAACAACACTGTTATTTTATTTATGACCATCCTGTTTACAACATGTGCTTCAATCTTACATCTCATTTCTCATCTCATTCTAACATTACATGGCTAATATTGTCTAAAGGTTAGGTTTAATCTTCCTGGTCTCATATGCGTCGCATTGATTACTGCTGACGGTGCTGTATTCAGCTTGATTCTCTTAATCCCATGGTACAACATCCTTGATTCTCCTCCCAAAATTAATACATCACCTGACTTAAGTATTATCTTATCTGCACGGTCCGCACGCTTCTGCTCGCCGTATAAAAACTCCGCATCATCTCCAATGGACCAAGACACTACGGGTATCCCTCTTTCGAGAGACTCCGTTGTCTCGTCCTTATCCTGGTGTAGTCCCAGTTTCCCATCTTTTTCGTAGAAGTTTACAATGCAAATGTCTGGCTGGATGTCTGGAATCGGTTCAGCTTCCAACTGCTGAGCGATTTCCATGACTTGTGTAATAACTGGATGGAACTCTTCGGGTATCCCCGGTGGTGAGACTCCATCTTGCTCCCTTGTGGTTTGGTAATTCTTGGCATACGGATTCCAATCCTTGCCCAAGCTCATCATCTTTAATTTCATCCTTGCTCCCCCTGGGTATTCCGGTGTGTAAAAACCTCCCGGTCCCATTCCTAGTTGATTGCATCTCCTGATGATGGCTATTTGTGCGTCGGGTGTCAGGTATCCCCTTAATAAAATCATACCTGGGCGGATAACCTGACATTGTTCGGTTGGAAAGTGTGTGGTTTCGATGTCGGTGTGCTCCGGGTTAGATGTAGATGGTATAGGGTAGCAGATGTTGAATCTTCCTAAAGTGGTAGTAGGTTATTATTCTTACTTAGTTCTAATCTCATCTTATTTTCACTTAACTCATATATTCACCAAACATGCATGATAATGCGGTAAGCAGGTAGTTTTATTACTAAATGGTTATAGTGGTACCTGGCCTCGATGAGGGCTCAGGCTCATCGTCCCGATCCACCATGTGTAGAGTGGGCCCCGTCTTCTGGGTCGCCCGTGGGTTTTTGTCCGCCGGCTGCTGCACTTTCCTCTGACCGTCAGATCCAGCTCCCTGATCGGTCTTGCCCTTGCCCCTGGTGTCGGGCCTATAGGCTCTGCTAGCAGGGTTCCGGTAACACTCGTACGCCCGGTGTCCATACACTCCGCAGAAGTTGCACTCCACTTTGTTTCCCTTACAGTCGAGCCCGGGGTGGTCCTTGTGACACCATCTACAGATGAAGCGTCGCTGGTAGCCACCACCCCCCTCTCCCTCTCAGTCTCAGATCCTGATGATTCATATTGTCAATTCTCATATCTCAACGTTACTAATTTATTTCTTAACTCATTCAATACTCATTTTCTCTCTTTCCCCCTTGGCCTTAGAGCGCAGTGTGTAGCTGCAATAGCATAGGTCAGCTTCAATGGCTCTTCCGAAGCCTTCTCTTCCTTTTCCTCCTTCCCTTTCGGGTTCTGATTCTTCTGGGCCTGAGGCTGGTACTTGTTTCTTGTACCCTCCTTGCCCTTGACTCTCTGAGCTTTCCGCACTCTTCCCTTTGCATTCTCCTCGTCCCTCAGCTGGACGGTAATCTCAACCTTAGCAGCGGCATGATAGCACTCCTGCTTTTCCATAGTATTAGTCTCACTTATTTCTCATAATCTAAATCTTATTCACCACTTACTCAAATTTCAATCATTCTTATTACCTGCAAGGTAGTGTAACTCGTCGGCCCCATGCCGTAGCGGAGTCGATGGCTAAGCCCGCCATAGAAGCGGTCTACCAAGATCTGGTCAGAATACCCTAGACCTGGCAGAAGACGGAGCAAGGCGGTGAACTCTGAGTAATACTCGTCCACCGTCATCTTGTCCGACTGCTTAAGCGCATCCAACTGCAAGCGCTTCTTCGTCTGGACATGGGCGGGGTAGTACTTTGCCCGTAGCAAGGCGGTGTACTGCTCCCAGCCGAACTCTGGGTTGGCCACATGCTCGGCCCTCACCAGCTTCCACCAATCGCCCGCCGCCCCCTTCAGGTAGAAAGCAGCTAAGCGCACCTTGATCCCAGCAGGGACATCAAGGGTCTCGAAGGCGGTCTCCAGCTCGGAGATGTACGCCTCAAGCTTGGCGGGATCGGTCTCCCCCTTGGAAATGTGCGGGTCGAAGATCTGACAGACTCTTCACCCAGTTGGGTTCCCTAGGTTGTGGCGGTGGAGGTGGTGCACCCACACCAGGCTGATAGCCCATATGCCCTAAAGCGGCAGCTACGATCTCTGCGATCGTCTGCCCTCCAGGTATCCCTGGAATGTCCTCACCCCGGCCGCGACCTCGGCCTCCTCTAGGGCGTCCTGCCATCTGAACAAGCATAACTTACATTAGATTCACATTCACCATTGTTTGGTTAGTAAATTTATAACGTCCGTAGACGGTAAAGACAATCCACACTTATTAGTGGTCATCTGACTCTACTCACTCTAACTTCTCACACCCTTAACCCAACACTTATTCCTTAACTTGTATCCTAACTCGGTGGTCACTTATATCCGGTATTTCTTGATCAGAGCGTAACTACGCTCTGATACCACTTTTTGTAACACCCCATCCAAAGCCTATCGTGGTTATCGCAATCTGAACACTTAATCGAAAACGTCGCAGCGGAAATAAACAACACCTGGACCTTGCCACGGTCTGATCGTTAGAATATACCGGCTTAATATATACATTACTTAACCAAAATACTTATCCAGCTCAAAACATTAACATCCACAATCCCACGACCAACCGAGTACTAGTATCTCAATCATAATCTCAACTTACAACAATTTAATATGAACAGTCGGGTGCACAGGCGCAACCCGAATTCAAAATAAATGTCCCCTCCTAAGTCTAACCGCTCCTACTCTCGTAGTGCGTCCTCATCGGCCTCTTACCTGCAAGTGTAAAAATAGCCCCCGAGGGGGTCAGCACGAATGCTGGTACACCCTCTCATGGCCCCCAAGCTAACGGGGCTACGACGACTAATTGTCGATAGCATGGAAATTGATTACATACACAAACATAATATGAAGTGCAATAACAATAACCACAGATGAACATATATAGTTCACAAGCATTGAACGACTCAAGCGTTCCCTTAACAAGTGGGTTAGTAACCCCCTCCTTAGTCCTCATTTCCTTAATCTCAGTTCCTTACCTTACCTCAATCTTAATCTCAATCTCAATCTTAATCTTAATCTCAGTATACAAACCTTTCCTGGAAGGGATTGGTTGTAGCTTAATTCGAACCTGGGATTTAGGTGATCCCACCGCACCATCTTAATGCCACCTACTCTGGACGGACGGGAGTCCAGCGTAGCTGAGCCGGCAACCGGCCCTAGGCTACAAGTCCGAAGACAAGTCCTTAAGCGGAGGGCGGATCTGATTCAGATACCGTCCCCCTTTTTCCTTAGCATGCATGACCGGAGATCGGTCCCGGGTTTCCTCACTCAAGTTCCAGTTAGTAGACACCTTAAACACCATGTGCTAGCTAAGCCTTAACGGGCATTAACCAACAACCATCAAACTTTCTTATTCTTAACTCAGTAAGTACTAAACTTGGTTAGTAACATCTCAAGCCTCGCGGGTTAGTGTAAATATAACACAACACAACGAGAACAATATAACCGGTTGCATGCTTTATCTTGTTTTAGTCATAGCAAATAAACAGATAGCACACAAGCCGAGGGACACCTCGTTAGCAAGCAGGTCACGAAAAGGATTGTACCGTTCACCGTCGATCGTTGTTTGTTTAACCTTCTTCGGGGTCCCAATTCACAAACCTAAAACATTCATTCATTTTTAGGTTATTAGTTATTTGCACCTTACTCTCACTTAGTCCCTAAGGACTTCCATTCAATAACCTCTCAAGTCTTTATCACTTAATCTTACAAACTTAACTTTAAACATTAAAACTTATACTTAATCTTAACTTAATTCCTCAAGTTCTTAGGGTCCCAATCATTACTACCCTACCAAGGGCATACCTCATTACCCATTACCATTTTTAGAAATTGAAATTTCTTTTTTTTTTTTTTTTTAGGCTCGACCGGACTTACCGACCGGACTTGCCAAGTCCGGTCCATTCCAGTACCTTTTACCGTTGGAAAATTCACTCCGACCGGACTTACATGTCCGGTCCTATGTCCGGTCGATTCCAGAGACTTATAATCCGTACTAAATTCATGCCGACCGGACTTGACAAGTCCGGTCCCATGTCCGGTCCATTCCAGAAACATTTTCCCTCTCACAAAACAAGCCCGACCGGACTTGTAAGTCCGGTCCCCCAAGTCCGGTCGATTCCAGAAACATTTTCCGGTAGTGTAACAGAGCCCGACCGACCTTGCAAGTCCGGTCCTAAGGCCGGTCGGCTCTAAAAACTTGTTTCTAAATTCCTTTTCAACTCCAAACTTCTCCTCATATATCCTAATATGTTATAACCTCATTTGGGCACCTCAAATACACCTTAAGCCCTCCTTAAAATACCTTAAATCATCCACCAAAATCCATCTTAGTCATTATGCATTTTCCTTGTAATAATGCTAACACTTGTAATGTTTTTCCTCTAGGTTTCTTTGGTGGTTCATACCTAATGTAACCACTATGCCAAATGTTTCTTCACCACTATACATCATCTCCCAAGCATCTCTCACTATCTAAACTCTTTTAGCATTCACTTAAAGTTCCTTAACAAGTTAAACTTCCATCATCACATTATTTCCTTCCTAGTTGTGCACCAACATTTGCCTAAGTCCTAATACTCAAATACATTCTTTGATTCCAAACATTCCATGGTGATACCTAAGTCATCATAAGTCATTAAAACCTCTTAACTTCACCCTTTTTCATCAAGACAACCCATAGAACTCTCCTAGTACTTTCTTAGTCATTAAATCCCTTAGGATATCTTAAACACTTAAACTCTCCTTTAAATTTTGCCATAGGTTCTCTAGTAATAGTACTTCCTAACACATGGTTTTTCTCATCAAACAACCAATACCACACAAATTCTCATCACAACACCTTAACACCCAATTTACACTAAAACTTCACCACATCATCATATAGTGCTTAAGCTTAAAATGCTTGGCACTTAGGCCCTTAAATAACAATAATCTTAACCACTGAATTTCCACATATATATGCCTTCAACCTGCGAATACACTCAACAAGGCTCCCATTGAAATAAAATGCTTCTTGTACTTCACCTTTATATTCTTAAACTATCTCTTTTCTCATTTGCTCCTTAGTCACAAGTTCACAAGAGTAGTCATTATTTCTCCTAGGTTTTAATAGCACCTTCCCAATATAAACTCTACACCAAACTCATCATATACCCATATCTCATTCCCTTAAACAACAAGACAACTTAAGGTAAGTAATTTACCTTGTTTTCTCACAAGCTTACAAGCTTTTCTCCTTAGGTTTTCTTTGTTCAATCTCGGTCACCAATGTGATTCTCCTTGCCAATGTTCTAACCAATATCCAATGACTCCAATGAGTACTAGATAACACATTAACCCTAAGGAACAAACCCTAGGTTTAAAAATATGTTTTAAGGTATTAATGTGATTGTTTTACCTTGGTTTCTCAAGACAACTTGGATGTGAAGCAAGAAGGACCTCCTCTCTCCTTTGAAGAGTAGAAACAAGCTAGAACAAGGCATAAACATGGAGTCCCATGAGTATATATTTTCGGTCAAGTGAAGAAAATGGTGGAAACCTAGATTTTCTTACACTTTCTTTACCTTAAGAGAATGGAGATGCCAATGGAGTCTCCAAACTTGAATTTCCTCCTCTAATGGTGGTTTGACTTGGCACCAAAATGAAGCTCTTGAAGTTTTGAAAAGATAGAAAGGAGGAGCTTGAGCTAACTAAGAAGAATATGTATTTTGTTTTGGATTTGGAGCTAAAATGAGCAATGTGTGCAAGAGAAGATGGAGCTAGCATGGAGAGGTGCTTCACGTTAATGGAGAAGAGAAAAAGAGCAAGAAAACCGTGTGAACAAGGAAGAATGAAGAAGTGAGGAGAGAGAATCACTAAAGGTGAGATATTATGTAAAAAGGTGAATAGTACTTTAGGCTTTAAAAGACTTATTTGCTTTCTTAATCACTTAATGAGTCATGAAGGTGGTGACTCACCCCTTAAGAAACCGGCCCCCTTTTAGTAATGAGGGTAGTTTAGTCTTTGTTGACCAAATGTCTCACTTATATAGACTTGTTATAAACTAGCTTAATAAATTCACTATTCATCAAAAACAAGGCACATTGTTGTGAAATTTTTGATTTCCCATTGATATAGACCTCCAAATGTGATACTATATAGTACACATATTAATTAAAGAGTAATGATGGACATTTAGCCATTCAAAACTCATTTACAAGACAATTTTTCAAAAACGTGCTTTAAGACTCCTTAAAGCACATTTGTGTTTTAACTTGTTTTCAAGCTTGGTTTTCTTTGGTAATTGATTAAAATGACCATTAGGATATTACTAAGGTCTTAGAACAATATTTGGGTACTCTCCCATGTCTCTCCAAGCTTAGAGCACGTTTTTGCTTAAACTGCTCTTTTTGTGTTTCCTTATATTTTCTTTGATTAGAAATGTTTCTTAATGTTTCTAAGGCATTATTTAGCCTCCTTATATCTTAGTTTATCATTTAACACCATATCTAAGTTTGGGGTATTTCAATCTACCCCCCTTAAAAGAACTTTGTCCTCAAAGTTCACACATGTGTTTAACCATTCACGGTACACAGTTCTCTTAATCTTAATACCACATCTTATATTCACATTCATACATCTCAAGACTCAAAGGTCAATCTCAAATACAATACGTAAGTATCATACATAACTCAAACTTACACCGAAGTGTAGCAACTTACACAAATTCACATCTTAAACAACCAAACAAACGACAACATGATCGTTTCCTAACTCAAAAGCGAGGAAGCTCTACCCCCCTTAAAAAGGGGTACGCCCCGTACCCTATACAGACGATCTAGTCAGTAAATAAAGAAGGGTACTTCGCCCTCATCTTATCCTCTAATTCCCACGTGGCCTCTTCGACATCCTGGTTAGACCAGAGAACCTTCACCAGTCGCACTGACTTGTGGCGAGTGTCCCTAGTCTTACTGTCCAAGATTCTCTGAGGAGTCTCCACGGATCTCATATTTGGTTCTAAAGTCAACCTCTCAGGTTCTAACACATGGGAGGGGTGGTGCATGTATTTCTTTAGCTGTGAAACATGAAAACATCATGCACTTTACCCAGCTCAGCAGGTAAATTCAACCTGTAAGCAACCGGGCCCACCCGCTCCGTAATCTCATAAGGACCAACAAATTTCGGGCTTAACTTGCCCTTCTGCCCAAACCTGAATACACCCTTCATCGGTGATACTCGCAGAAATACCCGGTCGCCCACTGCGAACTCCAGGTCTCGTCGTCGAACATCAGCATACGACTTCTGCCTATCTTGAGCAGCTTTCATGTTCTCCCTGATTTGCTGAACTTCAGCCTGAACTTGTTCTAAGTACTCTGGTCCTATAATGACCGTCTCACTCGACTCATCCCAGCAGAGCGGTGTACGACATGGTCTACCGTACAACGCTTGAAAAGGTGCCATCTTGATCGAAGCGTGATAGCTGTTGTTGTATGAAAACTCGATCAGATGCAATCTGTCAATCCAACTGCCCTGGAAGTCTAAGGCACATGCTCTCAGCATGTCCTCGAGTGTCTGAATAGTACGCTCAGTCTGACCATCTGTCTGAGGATGGAACGCGGTACTCAGTTTGAGTTCTGTACCCAACGCTTCTCTGGTAGCTCTCCAGTACCTCGAAAGGAATCTGGTATCTCTATCTGACACTATGGTCTTTGGTATGCCGTGATGTCTCATGATTTCTTTCTCAAATAACTCAGCTAATTTGGTCACCTTCCAAGTATCCTTCATCGGTATGAATCGGGCTACTTTGGTAAGGCGATCCACCACCACCCATATCATGTTGAGACCTCCCCTAGCAGGTGGAAGCCCAACTACGAAGTCCATGGAGATATCATGGAACTTCCACTCCGGAACTGGCATCGACTGTACCATTCCGCCCGGTCGTCTGTGCTCGAATTTCACCTTCTGGCATGTGAGACACCTCAAGACGAACTCGGTAACATCTGTCTTCATCCCCGACCACCAGAAGTATCTCTTCATGTCTTTATACATTTTAGAGGCTCCCGGATGGATGGAAACTGAAGAACAGTGTGATTCTCTAAGTATACGGTCTTTCAGATCCGTGTTACCCCGTGGTATGCATAATCGGCCCTTAAGTCTGATCAGATCATCATCATGAAGTCTGAAGTCGTATTTCTGACTCTCAAAGGTACCATCTGTCAGCTTCTGTCTGACCTCTCTCATATACTCATCAGTCCTCTGAGCCTCTCGCACCTCATCAACCAAGCTGGAGAAAGAAACTAGCGAATGGAGTGAGTGTGCTCGACGGCTCAGGGCATCTGCTACAACATTGGCCTTCCCTTCTTTGTATTGGAGGTCAATGTCATAGTCTTTCAGAAATTCTAACCATCTCCTCTGTCGAAGATTTAACTCCTTCTGAGTGAATATGTATTTCAAACTCTTTGATCGGTGTAGATCGTGACACTAACCCCATATAAGTAGTGGCGCCATATCTTCAAAGCGAAGACTACAGCTCCCAGCTCTAAATCATGTGTGGGGTAGTTCTCCTCATGTTTCTTCAACTGGCGTGAGGCATATGCCACCACCTTGCCATGTTGCATGAGCACGCAACCCAGCCCTCTGCCGGATGCATCACAATAAACCTCAAAGCCCTCTGTACCGTCTGGAATGGTCAGTACCGGTGCAGTGGTCAGTGAGTCCTTCAAGCGCTGAAATGATCTCTCACAGTCGACTGTCCATAGAAATGGTGCATCTTTCTTCATCAGACTGGTCATCGGCTTCGCGACCTTGCTGAAATCTCTAACAAACCTCCTGTAGTAACCTGCCAGACCGAGAAAGCTCCGATGTCGGTAACAGTCTTCGGCCTTGGCCAGGTACGTACGGCATCAATCTTTGCTGGATCCACTGCGATCCCAGCATCTGAGATGACATGACCTAGGAAAGAGACCTGGTCAAGCCAAAACTCACACTTGGAGAACTTAGCATATAGCTGGTTCTCCCTTAATATTTCCAACACCCTTCTCAAATGTTCCTCATGCTCAACCTTAGACTTTGAATATATCAAATATCATCAATAAAAACCACACCGACTTGTCCAGCTGCTCCCGGAACAAGCGGTTCATCAGATCCATAAACTTCGCTGGCGCGTTCGACAAACCGAACGGCATCACTGTAAACTCATAGTGGCCGTATCGTGTCCGGAATGCCGTCTTCTCAATGTCTCCCTCCTTAATGGCTATCTGATGATACCCCGATCTGAGATCAATCTTGGAAAACACAGATGCTCCCTTCAACTGATCGAACAGATCGTCAATGCGGGGTAGTGGGTACTTATTCTTCACTGTCACTGCATTCAGCTCTCTGTAGTCGATGCAGAGGCGGAGACTACCATCCTTCTTCTTCACGAAGAGGACTGGCGCTCCCCATGGTGACACACTTGGTCTAATGAATCCCTTATCCAACAAATCTTTCAGTTGTTCTTTTAACTCAGTCATTTCTGCCGGAGCCATACGGTATGGTGCTTTGGCTATCGGTCCGGTACCAGGTAGCAGCTCAATGGTGAACTCTACCTCCCGAGTGGGTGGCATGCCGGGCAGTTCCCGTGGAAATAAGTCGGGGAACTCCGACACTACCGGTAAGTCGGGGTCGAACTCAGGGTCTCTCTCTATGTCCTGTACATAGCAGAGGTATACTTCTTCCTTTCTCCTTAATTCTCTGCATTGCCATGGCGGTGATGATCTTAGTCGAAGGCTCCCTGGGCCTCTGGCGGTATGATATTGTTACCCCAGACGGACTCCTGAGCAGCAATCTATGCTCGGCGCAGAGGATACGTCCCTTGTGCCGCTCCAACCAGTTCATCCCGAATAACATCAAATCCTAGCTTACTGAACTCAATGAAACTGACTGGGAAGTCTTCCCCCTTAATTCTGATGGTGGCTCCTCGGTAGTAACGAGTGCAACGAACCTTCTCCTTAGACGGGAGCGTAACCGTGAAGTCGGGTAGCTCATCAGCGTCTAGCCCCAACCTGCTCGCAAATGATGCAGAGACAAAGGTATGCGAGGCCCCTGAGTCGAAGAGAACTGATGCCTCAATTCCATTGATCGGAAAGGTGCCGGTGAGGATAGTACCGCTAGCGTCGGCCTGTGCCTCTGTGAGTATGCTTAGTGCACCTTCCGTACCGAGTCCATACCTAATTGTGTTCACAAGCTCCATGAGTATTGATGGTATAACAAGAGTCGTAACAATTTATATGAACAACACTGTTATTTTATTTATGACCATCCTGTTTACAACATGTGCTTCAATCTTACATCTCATTTCTCATCTCATTCTAACATTACATGGCTAATATTGTCTAAAGGTTAGGTTTAATCTTCCTGGTCTCATATGCGTCGCATTGATTACTGCTGACGGTGCTGTATTCAGCTTGATTCTCTTAATCCCATGGTAACATCCTTGATTCTCCTCCCAAAATTAATACATCACCTGACTTAAGTATTATCTTATCTGCACGGTCCGCACGCTTCTGCTCGCCGTATAAAAACTCCGCATCATCTCCAATGGACCAAGACACTACGGGTATCCCTCTTTCGAGAGACTCCGTTGTCTCGTCCTTATCCTGGTGTAGTCCCAGTTTCCCATCTTTTTCGTAGAAGTTTACAATGCAAATGTCTGGCTGGATGTCTGGAATCGGTTCAGCTTCCAACTGCTGAGCGATTTCCATGACTTGTGTAATAACTGGATGGAACTCTTCGGGTATCCCGGTGGTGAGACTCCATCTTGCTCCCTTGTGGTTTGGTAATTCTTGGCATACGGATTCCAATCCTTGCCCAAGCTCATCATCTTTAATTTCATCCTTGCTCCCCCTGGGTACTCCGGTGTGTAAAAACCTCCCGGTCCCATTCCTAGTTGATTGCATCTCCTGATGATGGCTATTTGTGCGTCGGGTGTCAGGTATCCCCTTAATAAAATCATACCTGGGCGGATAACCTGACATTGTTCGGTTGGAAAGTGTTGGTTTCGATGTCGGTGTGCTCCGGGTTAGATGTAGATGGTATAGGGTAGCAGATGTTGAATCTTCCTAAAGTGGTAGTAGGTTAGTCTTACTTAGGTTCTAATCTCATCTTATTTTACTTAACTCATATATTTCACACCAAACATGCATGATAATGCGGTAAGCAGGTAGTTTTATTACTAAATGGTTATAGTGGTACCTGGCCTCGATGAGGGCTCAGGCTCATCGTCCCGATCCACCATGTGTAGAGTGGGCCCCGTCTTCTGGGTCGCCCGTGGGTTTTGTCCGCCGGCTGCTGCACTTTCCTCTGACCGTCAGATCCAGCTCCCTGATCGGTCTTGCCCTTGCCCCTGGTGTCGGGCCTATAGGCTCTGCTAGCAGGGTTCCGGTAACACTCGTAGCCCGGTGTCCATACACTCCGCAGAAGTTGCACTCCACTTTGTTTCCCTTACAGTCGAGCCCGGGTGGTCCTTGTGACACCATCTACAGATGAAGCGTCGCTGGTAGCCACCACCGGCTCCCCTCTCAGTCTCAGATCCTGATGATTCATATTGTCAATTCTCATATCTCAAACGTTACTAATTTCTTAACTCATTCAATACAATTTTTCTCACCCTTTGGCGCCTTAGAGCGCAGTGGTGTAGCTGCAATAGCATAGTCAGCTTCAATGGCTCTTCCGAAGCCTTCTCCTTTTCCTCCTTCCCTTTCGGGTTCTGATTCTTCTGGGCCTGAGGCTGGTACTTCTGTTTCTTGTACCCTCCTTGCCCTTGACTCTCTGAGCTCTTCCAGCACTCTTCCTCTTAGCATTCTCCTCGTCCCTCAGCTGGACGGTAATCTCAACCTTAGCACGCGGCATGATAGCACTCCTGCTTTTCCATAGTATTAGTCTCACTTATTTCTCATAATCTAAATCTTATTCACCACTTACTCAATTTCAATCATTCTTATTACCTGCAAGGTAGTGTAACTCGTCGGCCCCATGCCGTAGCGGAGTCGATGGCTAAGCCCGCCATAGAAGCGGTCTACCAAGATCTGGTCAGAATACCCTAGACCTGGCAGAAGACGGAGCAAGGCGTGAACTCTGAGTAATACTCGTCCACCGTCATCTTGTCCGACTGCTTAAGCGCATCCAACTGCAAGCGCTTCTTCGTCTGGACATGGGCGGGGTAGTACTTTGCCCGTAGCAAGGCGGTGTACTGCTCCCAGCCGAACTCTGGGTTGGCCACATGCTCGGCCCTCACCAGCTTCCACCAATCGCCCGCCGCCCCCTTCAGGTAGAAAGCAGCTAAGCGCACCTTGATCCCAGCAGGGACATCAAGGGTCTCGAAGGCGGTCTCCAGCTCGGAGATGTACGCCTCAAGCTTGGCGGGATCGGTCTCCCCCTTGAAATGTGCGGGTCGAAGATCTGACAGACTCTTCACCCAGTTGGTTCCCTAGGTTGTGGCGGTGGAGGTGGTGCACCCACACCAGGCTGATAGCCCATGTGCCCTAAAGCGGCAGCTACGATCTCTGCGATCGTCTGCCCTCCAGGTATCCCTGGAAGAATGTCCTCACCCCGGCCGCGACCTCGGCCTCCTCTAGGGCGTCCTGCCATCTGAACAAGCATAACTTACATTAGATTCACATTCACCATGTTTGGTTAGTAAATTTATAACGTCCGTAGACGGTAAAGACAATCCACACTTATTAGTGGTCATCTGACTCTACTCACTCTAACTTCTCACACCCTTAACCCAATACTTATTCCTTACTTATATCCTAACTCGGTGGTACTCATGTCCGGTATTTCTTGATCAGAGCGTAACTACGCTCTGATACCACTTTTTGTAACACCCCATCCAAAGCCTATCGTGGTTATCGCAATCTGAACACTTAATCGAAAACGTCGCAGCGGAAATAAACAACACCTGGACCTTGCCACGGTCTGATCGTTAGAATATACCGGCTTAATATTACAATACTTAACCAAAATACTTATCCAGCTCAAAACATTAACATCACAATCCCACGACCAACCGAGTACTAGTATCTCAATCATAATTCAAACTTACAACAATTTAATATGAACAGTCGGGTGCACAGGCGCAACCCGAATTCAAAATAAATGTCCCCTCCTAAGTCTAACCGCTCCTACTCTCGTAGTGCGTCCTCATCGGCCTCTTACCTGCAAGTGTAAAAATAGCCCCGAGGGGGTCAGCACGAATGCTGGTACACCCTCTCATGGCCCCCAAGCTAACGGGGCTACGACGACTAATTGTCGATAGCATGGAAATTGATTACATACACAAACATAATATGAAGTGCAATAACAATAACCACAGATGAACATATAGTTCACAAGCAATGAACGACTCAAGCGTTCCCTTAACAAGTGGGTTAGTAACCCCCTCCTTAGTCCTCATTTCCTTAATCTCAGTTCCTTACCTTACCTAATCTTAATCTCAATCAATCTTAATCTCAGTATACAAACCTTTCCTGGAAGGGATTGGTTGTAGCTTAATTCGAACCTGGGATTTAGGTGATCCCACCGCACCATCTTAATGCCACCTACTCTGGAGGGAGTCCAGCGTAGCTGAGCCGGCAACCGGCCCTAGGCTACAAGTCCGAAGACAAGTCCTTAAGCGGAGGGCGGATCTGATTCAGATACCGTCCCCCTTTCCTTAGCATGCATGACCGGAGATCGGTCCCGGGTTTCCTCACTCAAGTTCCAGTTAGTAGACATCTTAAACACCATGTGCTAGCTAAGCCTTAACGGGCATTAACCAACAACCATCAACTTAACTCTTATTCTTAACTCAGTAAGTACTAAACTTGGTTAGTAACAATCTCAAGCCTCGCGGGTTAGTGTAAATATAACACACAACACAACGAGAACAATATAACCGGTTGCATGCTTTATCTTGTTTTAGTCATAGCAAATAAACAGATAGCACACAAGCCGAGGGACACCTCGTTAGCAAGCAGGTCACGAAAAGGATTGTACCGTTCACCGTCGATCGTGTTTGTTTAACCTTCTTCGGGGTCCCAATTCACAAACCTAAAACATTCATTCATTTTTAGGTTATTAGTTATTTGCACCTTACTTAACTCACTTAGTCCCTAAGGACTTCCATTCAATAACCTCTCAAGTCTTATCACTTAATCTTACAAACTTAACTTTAAACATTAAAACTTATACTTAATCTTAACTTAATTCCTCAAGTTCTTAGGGTCCCAATCATTACTACCCTACCAAGGGCATACCTCATTACCCATTACCATTTTTAGAAATTGAAATTTCTTTTTTTTTTTATTTTTAGGCTCGACCGGACTTACCGACCGGACTTGCCAAGTCCGGTCCATTCCAGTACCTTTTACCGTTGGAAAATTCACTCCGACCGGACTTACATGTCCGGTCCTATGTCCGGTCGATTCCAGAGACTTATAATCCGTACTAAATTCATGCCGACCGGACTTGACAAGTCCGGTCCCATGTCCGGTCCATTCCAGAAACATTTTCCCTCTCACAAAACAAGCCCGACCGGACTTGTAAGTCCGGTCCCCCAAGTCCGGTCGATTCCAGAAACATTTTCCGGTAGTGTAACAGAGCCCGACCGACCTTGCAAGTCCGGTCCTAAGGCCGGTCGGCTCTAAAAACTTGTTTCTAAATTCCTTTTCAACTCCAAACTTCTCCTCATATATCCTATATGTTATAACCTCATTTGGGCACCTCAAATACACCTTAAGCCCTCCTTAAAATACCTTAAATCATCCACCAAAACCATCTTAGTCATTATGCATTTTCCTTGTAATAATGCTAACACTTGTAATGTTTTCCTCTAGGTTTCTAGGTGGTTCATACCTAGTGTAACCACTATGCCAAATGTTTCCTTCACCACTATAACATCATCTCCCAAGCATCTCTCACTATCTAAACTCTTTTAAGCATTCACTTAAAGTTCCTTAACAAGATTAAACTTCCATCATCATTACATTATTTCCTTCCTAGATTGCACCAACATTTGCCTAAGTCCTAAACACCCAAACATTCTTTGATTCCTAAATCTTCCATGGTGATACCTAAGTCATCATAAGTCATTAAAACATCTTAACTTCACCCTTTTTCATCAAGACAACCCATAGAACATTCCTAGTACTTTCTTAGTCATTAAATTCCCTTAGGATATCTTAAACACTTAAACTCTCCTTTAAATTTTGCCATAGGTTCTCTAGTATATAGTACTTCCTAACACATGGTTTTTCTCCATCAAACAACCAATACCACACAAATTCTCATCACAACACTTAACACCCAATTTACACTAAAACTTCACCACATCATCATATAGTGCTTAAACTTAAAATGCTTGGCACTTAGGCCCTTAAATACAATAATCTTAACCACTGAATTTCCACATATATATGCCTTCAACCTGCGAATACACTCAACAAGGCTCCCATTGAAATAAAATGCTTCTTGTACTTCACCTTTATATTCTTAAACTATCTCTTTTCTCATTTGCTCCTTAGTCACAAGTTCACAAGATAGTCATTGTTTCTCCTAGGTTTTATAGCACCTTCCCAATATAAACTCTACACTAAACTCATCATATACCCACATCTCATTCCCTTAAACAACAAGACACCTTAAGGTAAGTAATTTACCTTGTTTTCTCACAAGCTTAAAAGCTTTTCTCCTTAGGTTTTCTTTGTTCAATCTCGGTCACCAATGTGATTCTCCTTGCCAATGTTCTAACCAATATCCAATGACTCCAATGAGTACTAGATAACACATTAACCCTAAGGAACAAACCCTAGGTTTAAAAATATGTTTTAAGGTATTAATGTGATTGTTTTACCTTGGTTTCTCAAGACAACTTGGATGTGAAGCAAGAAGGACCTCCTCTCCCTTTGAAGAGTAGAAACAAGCTAGAACAAGGCATAAACATGGAGTCCCATGAGTATATATTTTCGGTCAAGTGAAGAAAATGGTGGAAACCTAGATTTTCTTACACTTTCTTTACCTTAAGAGAATGGAGATGCCAATGGAGTCTCCAAACTTGAATTTCCTCCTCTAATGGTGGTTTGACTTGGCACCAAAATGAAGCTCTTGAAGTTTTGAAAAGATAGAAAGGAGGAGCTTGAGCTAACTAAGAAGAATATATTTTGTTTTGGATTTGGAGCTAAATGAGCAAGATGTGTGCAAGAGAAGATGGAGCTAGCATGAGAGGTGCTTCACGTTAATGGAGAAGAGAAAGAGAGCAAGAAAACCGTGTGAACAAGAAAATGAAGAAGTGAGGAGAGAGAATCACTAAAGTGAGATATTATGTAAAAAGGTGAATAGTACTTTAGGCTTTAAAGACTTATTTGCTTTCTTAATCACTTAATGAGTCATGAAGGTGGTGACTCACCCCTTAAGAAACCGGCCCCCTTTTAGTAATGAGGGTAGTTTAGTCTTTGTTGACCAAATGTCTCACTTATATAGACTTATGTTATAAACTAGCTTAATAAATTCACTATTCATCAAAAACAAGGCACATTGTTGTGAAATTTTTGATTTCCCATTGATATAGACCTCCAAATGTGATACTATATAGTACACATATTAATTAAAGAGTAATGATGGACATTTAGCCATTCAAAACTCATTTACAAGACAATTTTTCAAAAACGTGCTTTAAGACTCCTTAAAGCACATTTTGTGTTTTAACTTGTTTTCAAGCTTGGTTTTCTTTGGTAATTGATTTAAAATGACCATTAGGATATTACTAAGGTCTTAGAACAATATTTGGGTACTCTCCCATGTCTCTCCAAGCTTAGAGCACGTTTTTGCTTAAACTGCTCTTTTGGTGTTTCCTTATATTTTCTTTGATTAGAAATGTTTCTTAATGTTTCTAAGGCATTATTTAGCCTTCTTATATCTTGGTTTATCATTTAAACACCATATCTAAGTTTGGGGTATTTCAACACCTTACTCCTTCATAAACCATACAATACTAAATACATAACCGGGTTTACTAAGTTCCCAAATACAAATACCATGTTTCTTCCAAGTTCCTATGTGCTCGTTAAGATCTATCTACTACCCATTCCTCACAACTACCTACTTTCTAAATACAAGGCGTGCCACCGGTCTCTTACCTTGACCGTATCCGCTTCGAGTACCAGCGCACTAAAAACGTTCCCCCGAGGGGGTCAGCTTTCGCTGAGCATGATAACCGCATACCCCGCTGAAATACCCCTAAATTAATTTAAATTAATTTAGGGGATTTCTTTTATTAAACCTTTAATAATACTATTAATATTAAATTATTATATGGAATTATGAATATTAAATTATTATATGGAATTGTGAAATTTATTTAGGGGTTTTCCCTATTTAACCCTAATATTATATTATTATATAGTATTATGAATTAATAATAAGATTTATAAGTCCATAAATCTGGGAAAATTTCTAAACACTCCAACTATATTATAAAGATTTTAGGAAGTGATGGAACATTGTTTTGAAACATAAAAATCAATATAAAATTCTAGAAACCTTAAAGCTTATTAAGCCTTGCTAGAGTTGACTTTTTGAGAATGGTCAAACCAGGCCATGAAACCTATACCAATAAATGGGTTATGGAAAACCATGAAGATCGATAAAAAGAACGTCAAAAACGGATCATCCTAGCCAAAGTTATGCTAGATTGAAGTTTTGAATCAAAAATTTGAAAGTTGCCACGTGTCAAGCTCACAGGCGCCGGGACTTAAACGATTCTGGATTCCCTAAATTTCGATAACAGAATTCAATACTTTGCCCTAACTTTAGACGGCTATATCTCATTCATCTCTCCATATTTTTCAATGTCGTCTTCTTTGTTGTCTTCTCCTATATTCCCTCTAAACAACTATAACTCATACAAACCCTAACTCATTCACAATCAACCGGAAAATCGAGTCAAAGTAGCCACCCTAGCAAAAACTGAAAACTGCAATTCCAGTTTTCTCTTCGAATCAGGTAAATTCGATCAGCCATAACTTCTTCGTTACTCATCCAATTCCATGTTCTTTAGCTCGTTTGAAGATCTCTAATTCCTCTAAACTTTCATGTTTATGGTCTAAGCCAATTCTCAACCGATTGGAAGGGAAAGGTGTCTAAAGTTTTGGTCTCGCCAGCACATAAAATAATACCGAAACAGAGAGGTAAACTCGTGATTTGCGACTTCAATTTCTTTCGGTGTGGTGCGATTTAGGGTTAGTTCTTGCTATCAATACGTAGATCTAAGTTTGCTCTTTCCAATTAGCCCTTACTCATAGCCAAACTCGATTTGTACTGCTAGTTAGATCTTCGAAGTTGGCACCACGAACTGCTCAAAGTTTATATGTTTCCAGATTTCCGATTTCGAAATCACCCAATTCACCAACTCCGGTGAGTCTCCGATCAAATTGCTCCGATATTGTCATTCGTAGTCATGTTACTGACCTAATCCATGTTCCAATTTAGTCATTACGTGTTAGATTAGGAGGATTGTGGAAATTGTTTTCGAATTGAGGTCTGTAACGGATATGAACCCTAACTCTCGAATTGATTTCGAAACTTGATGAACTCTGCATTATAATTGGGGAAATTGATACCAATAGAACCGGGAATTCGATTTCGAAGCTATAGGAACAAGAATCACTCGATTTCATTCTGTGGATTAGGAGGAATCGAGATTTAGTACTCGGCTGTTTTTGAAATCGAGGAAGAACTGGGAGTTCAGGGACCGTTGATTTCGTTTTAAAAGTTTGGACGGTCGAGATTAGATCTGGTTAAAAAGAATGGTTATAAGTTTATAAAAATTCAGTAAATAGCTCTAACTTGTTGATTTTATTTAATGGCATTCCTGAAGGTATTTGACTTGAAATTTTAACCATAGATTCCTTATTTAATCTAGTTTATTTTGATGTAAATTATTATGGTTTTGGAGTTTTTAAACATAAGTTATGATTTTTACAAGTTAGGGGTTTCTGGAATTATTTGGCAAAATTAAAAGATATTTTTATGAAATAAAAATTTTATAATATGTCTAAAATGTTATTTACTGTATATTAAATTTGGGAATTTTTGGGCAATGGTAAAAGGTTTTAAAAATTGTGTTTATGAGTTTTTCATAAGAATAACCTATAATAAAAGGTTTTTAATGTAACCAAAAATTAAAGTATGGTTTGTTGATTAACTTCTAAGCTGGGGAAAATAAAGGAAACTAAATTAACATTTTATAACAGTAAGTTTATGAATGTATTGGTATTAGCTTTTAAGAGAAGTGAAATTATTTACATATATGTATATATACTTACTTAAGTAGAAACTTATATAAATTAAGGAATTTAATTATCCTACATTTATTTATTATATTATATGGGAGTTAATATTCTTAATTGAAGCTAAGGAAAATACTTTATTTTATAAACCATATTTCAGATGTGGATATGTGTATAAGTTAATATAAATAATTAAATGCAATAAAACTACATAAAGAATGTCTTGAATAAATCCTAGTATACATATACAATAAATACATAAATAAATAGAAGACATAAAATACCTTATAGCAAATAGAATATGAAGGAATTAATAAGTTAAACTAAACCTATACATAATACTATTAAAAGAACTGGGTTGCTATTCGCAGTACAAAATTACTAATCACCGCAGTACAATTTTTTTAAAATCATTTTAGTGTTTTAAATATGTAGTGACATCATGTCATAATTTTTGTTTTTTAAAAAAATCATTTCATCATCGTGAACCGTAAAAAACGTTCTCGTTGTATTAGAAGGCGTTAAACCCGTTTTTATTGCGTTCGAATGTTATAATTGGAACTTGACATTGGTAAACGACGTTTTACGTTACGTTTGATTAAATTATAGACATTGTTACAGTTTCTGAAATGTTGTACTGAAAACGTAGTTGAAAATCCCAGGTTCGGGTAAAAACGCTCTCATTGTAGTAAAAGTCGTTAAACCCATTTTTGTTGCGTTTGGATGTTATAATTGTTATTTTATGTTACGATATTGATGTTTTCTTGTATTTACTATGAAACGACATTAATATGTTGAAAACGAGTCAAAACGAGCGTTTGTTGCAAAAACGCTCCAAAACGCGCATGTTATATATAAACGGGACGTGTCCCGTACCTTCATTTCTCACCCACGCACTATCTCTCCTCCATAATACCTCGCCGGAATCCTCCCTTCCTGATCGCCAGAGCCGCCGCCGGACCACCGCCGAAAAATTTTTCCAGTGAGTTTTTCAATTTTTTTTGCAAGTTATAGATCTTGATGTTGTGAATTCAAATTTGTTGTTAGAATTTTGAAAGACTCATTAAATTTGCCTAGATCTACAAAATAAAAATCTGAAAAAAAAAACCTTAAAACTCCATTAATGGAGTTTCAGTCACCCTTCCCACCGACACTAGTGTAGTCGGCTCGCCCCTGCTACTGAAACGAACAGAACGAACTCGCCTCAGCCAGTGACACGAGCTGGGCTGGTTCGCCTCGCCTCTGGAGGCGACTTGGAGCTGCGCGCCCTTGTTGTCGACACGCGAAGATTGAGCTCGCCTCGACCACAGAGATGACGGCGCCTCACCCCGGCTGAAGAAACGGAAACACCCGACTCGCCCCAAATATTGACACGAACTGGGTGAACTCACCCTGGCGGCGGTGGTTTCTGTTCGCTACTCGCCCCAGATATTGACACGAACTGGGTGAACTCACCCTGGCGGCGGTGGTTTCTGTTCGCTACTCGCCCTTGCGCTTGACACGAGCCAGTGAGTGTCACCCCGTCTATTGGGGCGACTCACTTGGTTTTTTTTTAATAGTAAAATTTTTAAAAAGTTTATAATGATATATTTATGTTTGTGAATTTATATTATAAGTTTGATTAAGTTAAAACAAGGTTTAAGCACTTAAATGACAATTTTTTGAAATTTTGGGGTTAAAGAGTAAAATGAGGGAACTAGGGTGTACTTGTTGTATAAAATATTCATAATGACCTAAATATACTTATAAACCTGTTTTACAAGTTTGGGTAATTTAAAACAAAGTTTAAGTGACTAAGTAACAAGTGTAGTAAATCGAATGTTAAAAAGGTAATTTAATGTGTTTTGGAGGTAACTCCTTATGTTAGGGTTAAATGTCATTTAATGGAGTTTTGGGTGTTGTAACACCCCATCCAACAACCAACACATAATAAACAATCTGCAGCGGAAACCCACTCATCACATTACTTATTCCAATGGTGTTACACGCCGTTAACCACCCACGTGGCTAACAAGGCTAATACATGTACATTTGTATCGGTCTGAGGACTAGATTCCCGAGCAACTACACAATACAATACTCATTCCATCTCAAATTTATTATACAACACTCCCCTGTACCGAGTATTTACAACTACTGCCGATAACATTTCGGTCTTACTACGCCTATCATACTCATGCCATTTAAATGGCTACCCATGATAAATCTGCCCCGTCCTACTCTCGAACGGCTTCCAGCTCCTGTACCTGAAATAGAAAAGGAGAGAAAGGGTGGCCCCAAGGGGCTCAGCACCTTTGCTGGTATGGTAATCCCGCAGCCCGCATGCTACCGGGCACGCACAACTAATTGTCGTCTTAGCATGCAGTTGATTATATTTAAATCATGCATTCAAGCCATAGCCATACAACACATAGCATTTCGCCTCAATGGGCTCAACCTACAACCAAAATCCACACTTAACCAACCATCCAATGATTCCTTAAACCCTAGAGTGGCTCTCCTCTAAACGGAGCTACTTCCTTAACGAACGGCATGTACCCTTAATCGGGTTATCCTTAAATGCTCTTGTCCAACTGGGATTCATTTCCATGATCCACACATTCCATATCCTATAACATAACTCATTCCACACATACAAACATAACAAACCTTTCTTGCTTCGATGTACAAGACAACGTTGCATTCTTTTAAAACATCCAATATATTATATATATATATACCAAGCATAGCAAGGGAATTTGCATAGCATCATAAATATTACATATACCTCGAGACGGTACACTTAAGATCCTTCCACCATAGTTAGTCCATACCATGAGCACAGAGATTGTTGCCAAACTCATACCAAGCTCGTTAATTACCTCATCACCATCCTGTTATTTGACGGTTGACTTAAACCCAAGGTGTGTCGGATATAGTATCCCAAGCACACCAACAACACAGTATGCCCCTATGGCCCGACGTGAGTCAGTAAAACTAGCTTTGGATAAGCTAAGGGAAGGTTGAAACCAAATTGGAATACCACCTAAAACATACACCAAGGGAGCCGAAACTGGATAGATAACGACCCCCCATCCATCACACGCGTGGCCGGAACTACCGGACTCCTCACCCCCATTAGCCCATAGACTCTTATAAATAAGTAGTTAGAGATCCATTTATGGAGCCTACCACACACCACCCCCATACGGTATCATAAACCGAGTTAAGCACACAAGGGAGAGAAGAGTCATACATTCCACACAAACATCAAAGCACAACATCACATAACCAACTCACGCATAGCCGTGGTTAGAACGTTCCTTAAGTCGGAACGTTGTTACCGGATACCGTTTCCTACGTTCCTAATAGCAGGTTAACTAGACCCTCAAGCGCATTCGAGGTTACCGGTATCGGCACGTAACATACAATAACAATAACCGACTGTAAACTCGTTTCATGATTTATCTCATAACGTGGCAAACATACAGAAAAACACATTGGCATACAAGCCGGTGTAATCCGGTAGGACAGTTGCAAGAAACCATACCTGTCACCGGGGTCCACTTTACCACGTCCACTTTGTTCCTCGAGCAATTTCTCGAACAACTGTTGACATTACATGTTCTTTTATTAACATTGGGGTAACCTGGTTTTTTTAAGTCTAATGCTTATAACTTTCCCCGTAACTTGGTTAAATAACTTTACATTTTTAACACGTTTACTCTCGCATCTTGACACAAACCTTTAGCCCACTTTAATGTCATTAAACTCACCTAACATGTCCTTAACATCCTTAAATCATTACCTACCAATCCCCATCATCACATATGATTTCATAACCTTAAACCATGTTTTTGGTCCGACCGACCCCCACCGACCCGACCCCCTTCTGGTCGGTCCATTACAGAACCTTTTACTTCCTTATAACATGCCCGTCCGACCCACGTCCGACCACCATTCTGGGTCGGTCCATGTGCGAACATTTTCCCTCCTTTGTAACTTGACCGACCGACCCATGTCCGACCCACCCTTTTGGGTCGGACCTTCACCGAACACTTCCCTAACATTAACCGAGGCTCGACCGACCCAAAAACTGGGTCGGCCCCTGGTCGGTCGCCTTCTTATCTTACCCAAACTTTGCCAAATCTTCCACAAACTTCTCCTAAGACCTCTTAATGTGTTCTAACATCATTTGGCACTTCAAACACACCCTTAAGATCTTCTTAAACGCTCACAAACTATTTTTCCTAATTCCTTAAACCTTTACTTATATCTCCACAAAATTCCTAACACTTACAATGTTTTCTCCTTATGATTTCTAGGTGGCATTCCACCTATTATGACCACAATACCAAGGTGTTCCTCTACACCTTAACATAATCTCCCCAACTTCTTTTCTTACTAACTAAATCTCCTTTTTACAAACTTCTTGAAACTCTTTACTCAAAACCTTACCTAAACCTCATTTATTCCTTGAATATCACATTACCTAAAACCTTAAACAACTCCTCCAAGACTTAAACCATCCCTAAACACACATTGAATTCCTAGAACTTCCAAGACAACACCTAAATCCTTGCATCACTCAAATCACTTATACATGTTTTCTTCTCAAGTAAACATTCATTCACTTTTAACACTTCCTAGTTCACCAAAACTCACTTACAACATTTAGAACTTCTTACACATTTCCCAAATTTGGCCATAGCTTCTCTAGTATATACCCACATCCAAACACTTAGGTTTCTACCTTAATTCATCCAAGAACACCTAAAACCATCAAACACATTTTATACACAAACTTCACACATTAAGCACTACATCACAATATAGTGCATAACTTAAATTGCTTGGCACTTAGGCCCTTAATGCATGGCTCTTAGGCCCTTAAATTGCATAAACCTTAAACACTGAATTTCCCACATAATAATGCCTTTGACCTGCAAATACACCCAACAATACATATTCCTTTAATAAACTCCTGAGAGCATTTTACTAGCTCATTTACCATTTGCTCTTTAGGTAGTTTTTAACAAGCATTATAAGCTTATTTCTCCTAAGGCATTAAACCACATTAAGGTAGCATATTTACCTCTTTCCCTCCCAATTTCTTTCTTGTTTCCTTACAAACCGGTAAGGCATTTGGTTCCTTGCCAACATCTAACAATATACCAACATTGAAATGAGTATATAAGCTTTAAGCTTTATCTCATTGTAAACCCTAGTTACATATATTGTTTTAAGGTATTAACATGATTGTTTTACCTTGGAATGGAAAGAGAGCTTGAATATATCAGAGAGGACTCCTCCTAGCCCTTGGAAGATTCAAATGAAGCTTAAACAAGCAAGATAAATACACCATGGTGAGGTGAATTTTCGGACAACACAAACATGAAGGAAACTTGATTTTTCTTTGAGTTTCCTTACCTTGAAGCAAAGGAGAATGTCAAGGCATGAAAATGAGCTCAAGCTCTTCCATGGAGGTTTCTCTTGGCACCGAAATGGAGGTTTTGAAGTTTTGAAAGGACAAGATTGTAGAGCTTGGCTTAACTAAGAGGATGGTGGTCTCGAAATTGACTTTGAACCATGGAGCTAGGAGTTACAAGCATTCAAAGATGGAAACAATGGTGGTGTTGGTGCTGCTGTACCAGCTCGTAAAGAGAGCAAGAAGGGAGGCTGGGGTCGTGTGAATGAAGAGAAAAGGAGAATGAGGATAGAACTTGCTTTAACAAGATATTTGTATTAAAAGGTAAGTTTCTCCTTTTTACCTTCCTACCCTTCCTTTCCTTAATTGCTTTTTACATGGTGGTGACTCACCTTCATAAAAACCGGCCACCATTTAGCTAGGAGGGTGTTTTGGTCTTTGTGACCAACTTAATCACTTATAACATTATATGTTACAAACTAGTTATAAAAAATCACTATTCACCAATAACAAGGCACATAGAAGTGAAATTTTTGATTTCCCATTGATATAGCCACCCAAATGTGATACTATATAGTACACATGTTAATTAAAAGTAATGATGGACATTTAGCCATTCAAAACTCATTTACAAGACAATTTTTCAAAAACGTGCTTTAAGACTTCTTAAAGCACATTTTGTGTTTTTAACTTGTTTTCAAGCTTGGTTTCTTTTTGGTAATTGATTTAATATGTTCATTAACAAATAATTAAGGCATAGGCATGACCATTAGGCCTTATACACATTTATCCCAAGCTTAGAGCACATTTTTGTCTTATTGACCTTAAGGTATTTATTTGTGTTTTGTTTGGTTTCATTGTCTACCAAAGTTTCCTAAGGACTTAATTAGACTTATAAGGTCATAATTAAACATTATCAAGTCTTGGTAGGCTCTTTGGGTCCTAACCAAGTTCACTCCAACCTTAGAGCATTTTTGCTCGTACTGTGTCTTAGTGCTTTACTGCACTTACTATATTTTAAATTGTCCACTGATGTTTCTAAGGCACTTTTTAGCCTTTACATGCCATAGTTTGATACTTAAACAACATACCAAAGTTTGGGGTATTTCAATCTACCCCCCTTAAAAGAACTTCGTCCTCGAAGTTCACATTTCCTCGCATCATTAGATTAGAATACGGGAATTACTTATAGCCATAAAACTTCCATTACCACCACCCCTTTACATCCAACCTCGGACTTAATGGTCCGGGCAACATATCCACATCATTTGGACACATAGGTCCCCTAACATAACAGTCTTTAGACACATAGGTCTATGTAACACCACACATTTAGACTCATAGGCCTTGATAGTATACACTTTTAGGAAACCAAGTCAAAACAACATTCATTACACATACCACACAACATGTCCGAGCATGTATAGCAATCAGAAATATCCTTGATATACACTATGATCCCGCAGAACCCGGTCGCGATGGACGCCTTCCGTCCCCGTGCCTTTGGAAATTAAAACAATCACTTAATTTAAAATTTCCTTGTGAGGTTAAGTATAAGAAGATCTTTTATTCAAAATATTAATCGATTGTTTTGAAAATACCAATTGAAAATCCTTTTGAAAACCCCACACAACTCCAAGTCCAATTTATGCTCCTTATATTTTTCTTAACATGGTTGTTTGTGACCACTTACAGGGAGCTTCAAGAGTCATCCAACCCTGATGTGATCAGCATCATGTTGAACTATCTTTCCACCCAATTTGTGTTCGGCTTCCCTTGATCTCATGATAATCAAGTTTCACCTCCCACCTCATTTTTCAACCAACAACTAATTCAGCATGTACCATTTTCTATCTTTGAATCCTTCTAGTCATAATCATAACATCTCCAAGGGATAGAACTCCGTCTATCTATCATCATCCAAATCCAAGAGAATTTAATTCTCACTAGGTTCTATTCGGTCTCATAACCCTTCATAAATCACAACATTGTATATATAATACATATATTTTTATCAAATACATACATGGCTTACATTTATGCACCATCAGGGTTTTAGATCCCCGGGAGTTTCTTTACCTCCCTTCCACTTGTACTCTCACACACACTGTTAACAAATAAACCCACTTCCCACAATGGTATTCGCATCCTCTGTGTGCAATTACCGCAATTTACCCACAAATAATGCGTATGTTTATATAACACACCGCCAACCATCATAACAATTCATTTTGTGCTATGCACAACCCCATTCACGTACACTTGTACGGTAGAACACACTAAGTGGTTTTGCGCTCTACCCCCCTTAAAAGGGATTACGCCCACGTAATCAATCACTAAACCTTGGCTAAAATGTTCTGCCGTCGTGAAGTGTTTTAACTTCCACGCGGTCCATTACACAATGATTCTGATTAGAGGATTTTTAACCATTTGGCGGTTTAGTCCCTAAACCAAGAATTCGCATTGGAGTTGTAACTCATAACCGGTTTCGGTCCTGGCCTGTAAGGCTTCTAGGCATTGATGACTAGTCATCCATTCATATTTACCATGTATACCCGGTACCTGACGCATGGGCTCACTGGCCTCTGTTGCGCAACCCTGGTAATTATAGAGCTAGTTTGCTCCATTCGTTACTGTTAATGTATTGTACATCTCCAATGTATTACCCTTATCTTGGGAAGAATGGTTTCTCAACCGACGCATGGTACCTCTTACCCTGAGCGAATTCGGTGAGTTTCAAAACTTTCCATCCACTTCTCCAATAGCTTACAGCGTAAACTACTATATAATTCACAATGATTGACTTACTTCTACCGACTTACTGTCGGTCGAGATTGAGCTACTACCTAATGTGTAGTGCCCTCTCAATTATTTAGAACATTTGGGGTATATTCCATACCGATATTTGGCATTTAGTGCCACTGTTATCACTCATTCTTAACCATACCTCCACCTTTGGTTTTGTACAAGTATTCTTTCATTCCTACGGCCTTGCATTACCTATGCATCGGCCATTATAACATTATTCCTCCATAGTTACCATGCTTCTGATTCCTAGCTATCCCACTCGATCATTACTGTGCAAGAGCAATACCAAAACACTCAGTCATACAGAGTGCAGAGGCGTAAACTCTTGACAGCAACTCTCTTATGCGATTGATAGGAATTTTCACTGAAATCCTTATCATTTAACACTTGCCACCGGCTTACTGCTCGGTTCATTTGCTATCACTTACTGTTGTATCTCCACTGGGGTTAATTCACAACTCTGCTTACTCACCATTTTATCATCTAACCATCCTCATACAACGGTCGCTTATTGCGCACCGTGTCTTTACTCATTATATAACATCAACTTATACTGCATCCGCTATCATATTAGCTTCTGCTATTAAGCTAGGTTTATCTGGCCACTTATTTGGCTGATTTTTGAATATATCATTATCTTTCCCTTGAGCGTTGCTCGCTACACATTTAGCTTCACACACCTATGGTGACTGCTATCAGACTTATTACACTTCCTGTCTACACAACTGGTACAAACATTTCCTTTCGTATTATTCTTATTCAAATCATCCTGGGGTAATAACAACGTGGTCCATCCTCCACATATCTCTTGAACTTGATTCACATAACTACCGCTTCTGCGGTCTCACAATATCGAGAGGTATCCCCACTCTTAACGCAGTGGTTCGTTTACCACTCTATTTCCCTGTACCACATAAATTTCTATAATTAACTCAAATTTACATAACACATCTTATTTGTGGCTTATAAGCCTTATTTGCCTTGAGCTGGGCTCATTGTAGGCTGTCCACACACATGTACTCCTCTGTATCGTATTACATGTTTAGAGGTTGTAGTGGGCTCCATGACAAGGTCGTTGCATTCCGTTTCCTTTCATGGGATGCCCCTTAGGTTTGTCAGTCCGTCTCCTGACAACTTATGTCTAAACTGGGTGTTAATTTCAACCCTTGTGTTTTCTGTCATGTCATTTTGTTCAACAATTGTTGATGCGCACACTCTTCAAGGATTTCTCCTGGGTGTCGTTAAGTTATGCCTTTACATCTGGTTCACAATTATTGGTACATCTAGTTAGCCACGCCTTTTTGCGGTCTATCTGGTTACTATCTTCTTCTGTGAAGATCAACATTTCCTGATAGTGCAGATACTCATTCTGGGATCTTCATCCCGTCCATTGCACATTAACGTGTCCACATTAGGCATTTGCCTTTCTCTGCTTTCCAGCTATCATGTTTATCCTTGAGGATCCTTAAGACGCATAAGATGTCTTTATATTACAGTTAGCGCACTTCACACCTCCTGACTCTTAAACATTTCCTTGAAAGAAATTCACTAATTCCTTTAGTCTCGTTAATTTAACTGAGTTCCTTAACTTCAAGCATTCCTTGTATTTTCTAGCTCCTGTTTGATTTATACTGCTGACCGTAGACGGAGTCGACTACTTCCCGTGTTCTGGACTCTACTCGTATACATATATGGGGTATCATACTGATACTTACTACTACTACTACCCAACTAACCTATAAGTAGGTCTGTCGGGCCCACATGCTCCTATCGGAGTGCGGTCGTCCCACAACACAGTTGGTACACTTGTAGTGTCCGTCACACGCCTAGGTGAAGTATTCTGTCGTCAACTCCCTTATATTGTCCCGTGACAATATTCATTCCTTACTTCCCGAACTTAATCGAGGGAAGGTTTATCCACTGTTGCATCCTTGTCAGTTGCTCTTGGTTTCACTGGTTTGGTTTAAAGAAGGTTGGAAAGAAGTGTTGGTTTGAAAGAAAATCTGGTCTGAAAAGAAAAGGTTTGTTTGAATAAATCTGGGTTGAAAGAAAAATTTCCATGGTTTCACAACATCTTCTTACCTTAGCCAAGTCTAGCTTCTTGCTGACTGGTGTGTTTCCAATTACAGAGGTTAGGCTAACAGGCCCTTCCACTGTTATGACGATCATCAACTAGGGTGTTTCCCATTCTGGGAGACCCCTTTTTCTTAGTATTGTATTCTCTTCGTAGCCCGTTCCACGTATTTGGGCACTACATTGTAGTTCCCTTGTCTGTTGATATACCGTCGGTGTATTATTCATCAATTGTGGTCCCGTAGACACTCGTCTCGGGTTTCTTTAATCCATTTCTTGCCTGTTGCACGGTAGGTGCGTTGCAAGCTGGTTATTCTCGACTGCTTGGCATGTCGACCCAGGTTGCCAGAGATTCTATTCTCTTATACACGAGATCCTTCATTCATTGCTATGAATGTGGTTAACATTGTCCAGATGGAGACCGTCTCCGGGATTCCAGTTTTCGGGATCTACCGTATGACAGATTCTCCGTACCCTTAAAGGTACTTACTAACAGCCAGATCGGGTATTCCCGAGTAAGAGAGGACTTTCATCTCTCTGGCGTTGTTTCCCAAGTTATATAACAGGGATTGTGGAGGGTGGGATGGATATTGTAGGTTTCCAGTATTCCCTGGTAATACCTAACTAGCGTATCTCTCACGCTATCACTCAACCCCTAACCCAAAGTACTTAAATCCTAACTCGGTATTCCCTAAGCTCGGTAATTCAGTCATCAGAGCGATACTTCGCTCTGATACCACTTTTTGTAACACCCCATCCAACAACCAACACATAATAACAATCTGCAGCGGAAACCCAACTCATCACATTACTTATTCCAATGGTGTTACACGCCGTTAACCACCCACGTGGCTAACAAGGCTAATACATGTACATTTGTATCGGTCTGATGGACTAGATTCCCGAGCAACTACACAATACAATACTCATTCCATCTTCAACATTTATTATATACATACACTCCCCCTGTACCGAGTATTTACAACTACTGCCGATAACAATTTCGGTCTTACTACGCCTATCATACTCATGCCATTTAAATGGCTACCCATGTATAAACATCTGCCCCGTCCTACTCTCGAACGGCTTCCAGCTCCTTGTACCTGAAATAGAAAAGGAGAGAAAGGGTGGCCCCCAAGGGGCTCAGCACCTTTGCTGGTATGGTAATCCCGCAGCCCGCATGCTACCGGGCCACGCACAACTAATTGTCGTCTTAGCATGCAGTTGATTATATTTAAATCATGCATTCAAGCCATAGCCATACAACACATAGCATTTCGCCTCAATGGGCTCAACCTACAACCAAAACATCCACACTTAACCAACCATCCAATGATTCCTTAAACCCTAGAGTGGCTCTCCTCTAAACGGAGCTACTTCCTTAACGAACGGCATGTACCCATTAATCGGGTTATCCTTAAATGCCTCTTGTCCAACTGGGATTCATTTCCATGATCCACACATTCCATATCCTATAACATAACTCATTCCACACATAACAAAACATAACAAACCTTTCTTGCTTCGATGTACACAAGACAACGTTGCATTCTTTTAAAACATCCAATATATATATATATATACCAAAGCATAGCAAGGGAATTTGCATAGCATCATAATATTACATATCACCTCGAGAACGGTACACATTAAGATCCTTCCACCATAGTTGTCCATACCATGAGCACAGAGATTGTTGCCAAACTCATACCAAGCTCGTTAATTACCTCATCACCATCCTGTTATTTGAACGGTTGACTTAAACCCAAGGTGTGTCGGATATAGTGATCCCAAGCACACCAAACAACACAGTATGCCCCTATGGCCCGACGTGAGTCAGTAAACTAGCTTTGGATAAGCTAAGGGAAGGTTGAAACCAAATTGGAATACCACCTAAACATACACCAAGGGAGCCGAACTGGATATGATAACGACCCCCATCCATCACACGCGTGGCCGGAACTACCGGACTCCTCACCCCCCATTAGCCCATAGACTCTTATAAATAAGTAGTTAGAGATCCATTATGGAGCCTACCACAACCACACACCATACGGTATCATAACCGAGTTAAGCACACAAGGGAGGAGAGTCATACATTCACATACAAACATCACGCACAAACATCACATAACCAACTCACGCATAGCCGTGGTTAGAACGTTCCTTAAGTCGGAAACGTTGTTACCGGATACCGTTCTCCTACGTTTACCTAATAGAGGTTAACTAGCCCTTCAAGCGCATTCGAGGTTACCGGTATCGGCACGTAAACATACAATAACAATAACGACTGTAAACTCGTTTCATGATTTATCTCATAACGTGGCAAACATACAGAAAACACATTGGCATACAAGCCGGTGTAATCCGGTAGGACACAGGTTGCAAGAAAACCATACCTGTCACCGGGGTCCACTTTACCACGTCCACTTATGTTCCTCGAGCAATTCTCGAACAACTGTTGACATGACATGTTCTTTTATTAACATTGGGGTAACCTGTTTGTTTTAAAGTCTAATGCTTATAACTTTCCCCGTTAACTTGGTTAAATAACTTTACATTTTTAACACGTTTTACTCTCGCATCTTGACACAACCTTTAGCCCACTTTAATGTCATTAAAACTCACCTAACATGTCCTTAACATCCTTATAACATCATTACCTACCAATCCCCATCATCACATATGATTTCATAACCTTAAACCATGTTTTTGGTCCGACCGACCCACCGACCGACCCACCTTCTGGGTCGGTCCATTACAGAACCCTTTTACTTCCTTATAAACATGCCCGTCCGACCCACGTCCGACCCACCATTCTGGGTCGGTCCATGTGCGAACATTTTCCCTCCTTTGTAACTTGACCGACCGACCCATGTCCGACCCACCCTTTTGGGTCGGACCTTCACCGAACACTTCCCTAACATTTAACCGAGGCTCGACCGACCCAAAAACTGGGTCGGCCCCTGGGTCGGTCGCCTTCTAATCTTACCCAAACTTTGCCAAATCTTCACCAAACTTCTCCTAAGACCTCTTAATGTGTTCTAACATCATTTGGCACTTCAAACACACCCTTAAGATCTTCTTAAACGCTCACAAAACTATTTTTCCTAATTCCTTAAACCTTTACTTATATCTCCACAAAATTCCTAACACTTACAATGTTTTCTCCTTATGATTTCTAGGTGGCATTCCACCTATTATGACCACAATACCAAGGTGTTTCCTCTACACCTTAACATCATCTCCCAACTTCTTTTCTTACTAACTAAATCTCCTTTTTACAACTTCTTGAAACTCTTTACTCAAAACCTTACCTAAACCTCATTTATTCCTTGAATATCAACATTACCTAAACCTTAAACAACTCCTCCAAGACTTAAACACATCCACTAAACACACATTGAATTCCTAGAACTTCCAAGACAACACCTAAATCCTTGCATCACTCTAAATCACCTTAATACATGTTTTCTTCTCAAGTAAACATTCATTCACTTTTAACACTTCCTAGTTCACCAAAACTCACTTACAACATTTAGAACTTCTTACACATTTCCCAAATTTGGCCATAGCTTCTCTAGTATATACCCACATCCAAACACTTAGGTTTCTACCTTAATTCATCCAAGAACACCTAAAATCCATCAAACACATTTTATACACAAACTTCACACATTAAGCACTACATCACAAATAGTGCATAACTTAAATTGCTTGGCACTTAGGCCCTTAAATGCATGGCTCTTAGGCCCTTAAATTGCATAAACCTTAAACACTGAATTTCCCACATAATAATGCCTTTGACCTGCAAATACACCCAACAATACATATTCCTTTAATAAACTCCTTGAGAGCATTTTACTAGCTCATTTACCATTTGCTCTTTAGGTAGTTTTAACAAGCATTATAAGCTTATTTCTCCTAAGGCATTAAACCACATTAAGGTATTTACCTATTTCCTTTCCTCCCCAAATTTCTTTCTTGTTTCCTTACAAAACCGGTAAGGCATTTGGTTCCTTGCCAACATCTAAACAATATACCAACATTGAAATGAGTATATAAGCTTTAAGCTTTATCTCATTGTAAACCCTAGTTACATATATTGTTTTAAGGTATTAACATGATTGTTTTACCTTGGAATGGAAAGAGAGCTTGAATATATATCAAGAGAGGACTCCTCCTAGCCCTTGGAAGATTCAAATGAAGCTAAAACAAGCAAGATAAATACACCATGGTGAGGTGAATTTTCGGACAACACAAAACATGAAGGAAACTTGATTTTTCTTTGAGTTTCCTTACCTTGAAGCAAAGGAGAATGTCAAGGCATGAAAAGATGAGCTCAAGCTCTTCCCATGGAGGTTTCTCTTGGCACCGAAATGGAGGTTTTGAAGTTTTGAAAGGACAAGATTGTAGAGCTTGGCTTAACTAAGAGGATGGTGGTCTTGAAATTGACTTTGAACCATGGAGCTAGGAGTTACAAGCATTCAAAGATGGAAACAATGGTGGTGTTGGTGCTGCTGTACCAGCTCGTAAAAGAGAGCAAGAAGGGAGGCTGGGGTCGTGTGAAATGAAGGAGAAAAGGAGAATGAGGATAGAACTTGCTTTAACAAGATATTTGTATTAAAAGGTAAGTTTCTCCTTTTTACCTTCCTACCCTTCCTTTCCTTAATTGCTTTTTACATGGTGGTGACTCACCTTCATAAAAACCGGCCACCATTTAGCTAGGAGGGTGTTTTGGTCTTTGTTGACCAACTTAATCACTTATAACATTATATGTTACAAACTAGTTATAAAAATCACTATTCACCAATAACAAGGCACATAGAAGTGAAATTTTTGATTTCCCATTGATATAGCCACCCAAATGTGATACTATATAGTACACATGTTAATTAAAGAGTAATGATGGACATTTAGCCATTCAAAACTCATTTACAAGACAATTTTTCAAAAACGTGCTTTAAGACTTCTTAAAGCACATTTTGTGTTTTAACTTGTTTTCAAGCTTGGTTTTCTTTGGTAATTGATTTAATATGTTCATTAACAAATAATTAAGGCATAGGCATGACCATTAGGCCTTATACACATTTATCCCAAGCTTAGAGCACATTTTTGCTCTTATTGACCTTAAGGTATTTATTTGTGTTTTGTTTGGTTTCATTGTCTACCAAAGTTTCCTAAGGACTTAATTAGCCTTATAAGGTCATAATTAAACATTATCAAGTCTTGGTAGGCTCTTTGGGTCCTAACCAAGTTCACTCCAACCTTAGAGCATGTTTTTGCTCGTACTGTGTCTTAGTGCTTTACTGCACTTTACTATATTTTAAATTGTCCACTGATGTTTCTAAGGCACTTTTTAGCCTTTACATGCCATAGTTTGATACTTAAACAACATACCAAAGTTTGGGGTATTTCAGTTGTAACTATTAAGGCCGAATACCTACTGTTTTATTTACTATATTTTAAGTTTATAATGTGTTTAGAACAAAGTTAAAGCATTAGATTGAGTTAAAGGGCTTTTATGTACACAATGATAAGTAAAAAGGGGTTAAAATGTAATTTTTGAAAACTAAAGGGATATTTATGTATAGGGCCGAAATGTTTCTGTATAAAATAGTTTATAATGATACATTTATGTTTATGAACTTATATTATAAGTTTGAGTAAGTTAAAATTAGGTTTAAGTACTTAAATGTCAAGTTTGTGAAATTTTGGGGTTAAAGAGTAAAATGAGGGAACTAGGGTGTACTTGCTGTATAAAATGATTAATAATGACCTAAATATACTTATAAACTTATTTTACAAGTTTTGGGTAATTTAAAATAAAGTTTAAGTGACTAAGTAACAAGTGTAGTAAATCGAATGTCAAACCGATAATTTTCTTAGTCATTTTACTAAGGTAAAGTTTTGCGCTTTAATGTTTTCATCCTTAAATCACCATTCCCTCTTAGATCTACCAAGGAACTAACTTCTTTCATGCTTTCCTAGTGTCGGCCGAAATTTTAAAGGAGCAAGACCACCATTTTGACACTCTAACATAATAAACCAAGCTTAAAACCCATCTTTGTGCCTTAAGCTTTTACCATGGATTATGGGGTGTGTATACTTCTATTTTTTGAACCTTATTTTTCCTTGTATTATGGCAGGAAATTGGAGGTTGGGAACCCCTTGAAACAGCCAAGAAAAACAAGGGAAACAAGTGTGGAAAAGTACATCTTTGTAAAGGTAAAAACTCCAAACTAAACCTTGAAAGTAAAGAGTTGGTTAAGCTTGAAATTTGTACCAATAATCTAAGTGAAACTCCTCTGTAAATAGGGCCGAAGATCAAGGAAAACTTCAAGCTGCAAGCCTCTTGAAAAATCAACATTTGGGTATTAGGAGGTAACTCCTTATGTTAGGGTTAAATGTCATTTTTATGGTGTTTTGGTGTTGTAGCTATTAAGGCTGAATGGCTACTGTTTTATTTAGTGTATTTTAAGTTTATAATGTGTTTACAACAAAGTTAAAGCATTAGAATGAGTTAAAGGGCTTTTACGTGCAAAATGATAAGTACAAAGGGGCTAAAATGCAATTTTTAAAAACACGTGAGTGTGGACCTGCTCCGGGGTTCACTAAGACACGGGCGGCCGTACATGCATGTGACGGAGATTATCTGGATTGGTACGTCAAACACACCCATCCGAAGATCATGAATCCTGACATATACGAAAACACCTTCGTTCATCGGCCGGATCCCGCCATAGTAAGTTGATCTCTTCCTTTGTATAATTTCAGTTGATTATAGCATTTTATGAATGCTAGACTAACTTTATAATATTATGTTATAGCTCAGGCATGAGGCAACTGAGGTTGGTAGGCCTTTATTACCTGGGAATCGTAGCTGGGACTGGCGTTACTACCGTTAGCAGATGCCGCACGAGGAACAGAGGCAAACTGAACAGGGGTTAGATGAGGTTCTCAGTACCTTGACTATATGGGATTCGTACTATCACCAGTATGGAGGGGCATAGTTTAGGATTTTATGTTTTTGTTGTTTTAAGATACAGTATGGATGTAGTTATTTTCTAGTGGACTTGGTGATTGTTACCGTATTGTTGAAATTGCTGGTGATCACCTTCTGGTTCATTTTGTGGAGGTTCTTAGAACCGGGGAAGAGAAGAAAAACAGGGGAGACTATGCCAAAAAATTTCTAGAAATGCACCGTTTCTTTTGCTCTTCATTGCTCCTAAATGTTAAGTCTTCTGTCCAATGCCTCGCACTTGAAGATACTGAGCTACAACCACCTGTAAAGCATTGACTTCATCTTCATGAGCTTGGAAGTTAAGCTCACCTGATCGTGAACTCTTTATTTCCTCAATCTTCCTTAGTACCTTCTTCAGCATTGCTGAAGACACATCCTGCAGATAAGTTAGAAAACAAGAATGAAACCATTGGGAAAAAAAGGTAACAAAGGGCATGGCAGAAAGAGTAGCACCATAACTCACCGAGGACATGACACTTATTCCATCAGATACATCTGGAATGGATAAGCAGTGTGGTGGAACAGGCAAGTATTTGATGATGTATCCATCTTGGGGGAAGTACCCTTTCTTTTCAAACTTCTTTCTTGTTTCCTTTGGAAGCTTTTTGAACATTTTTGATACCTAGTTTGTTAGGATAAGGATAAAAGTATCAGCAACGAGATTAAAATCACCATCCTTTTTAATCAATTGATCAGCCAAGAGCAAACCCACCATACTGCTTCAGGAAACTCCACTCACTGCCTTGTTTTTTCATCCTTCTAGGCATTCTAAGCTCCAAGGAGACTGCTCCATCATTGTTCTTTAACTATCACATTACAAGAAACTGAACATAAAAGATTGAAAAAAACTATGAGAGAAATGTAGATGCATCTAACCTTATTTCATATCAACCATACCAGCAGTCTTCGTAGGTGTCTGACCATAAATTCAAAATCAAGTTAGATACATAATTCAGGAAATAACTACGTCAGAAGTCAAACAGCACTTGATTGACCACTGACTAGATTTTTCAGACCTATACAAACACTGGATAGATGAAAACTGATGCAAAAGCTTCATATGGAGATATACAAGTGCATCATAAAGAAACAAATACAATTATTTACCTTACTGGGCTTCAACTTCAAGCAATTCAGACACATCATACTCAGCATGCGCCTGAGTTCAGTCACATGTGAAGGATGAAATATAGGAATCGGCAACTCTACGAAGCGGTTAGAACGTAATGTTTATGTCACAATAACTGAAATATATCAAAATGTAAAAACTCCACGTCCAAACATCTACCAACGATTATAAATCCAGAAAAGTATAACAACACGTTTATTCCACGTCCAAACATCTACCAAAGATTATAAATCCAGAAAAGTATAACGACACGTTTATTCCAAGTCCAAACATCTACCAAAGATTATAAATCCAGAAAAGTATAACAACACGTTTATTCCACATCCAAACATCTACCAAAGATTATAAATCCAGAAAAGTATAACGACACGTTTATTCCACGTCCAAACATCTACCAAAGATTATAAATCCATAAAAGTATAACAACACGTTTATTCCACGTCCAAACATCTACCAAAGATTATAAATCCAGAAAAGTATAACGACATGTTTATTCCACGTCCAAACATCTACCAAAGAACGCTATATGAAACCGAAAACGCTATATGTAGAACCATTCTACCAAATGAAATAACCCAATGTTTATGTCATGAGAACTGAATATCCACATGTATTGGAAATAAAAAATGCAAAAACTCTTGTCAAATTAAGACACTAATTGAGCCAATTAGTGTCTTAATTTGACACGAGTGAGCTCAATTAGTGTCTTAATTGAGCTCAATTAGTGTCTTAAAAGGGATGACATGCATGTACATTATTACACAGCTACTGCATTCTAGTATGCCAACCCATAATATTCCTTATAGGACTACAGAAGGTACGCAATGACATTTCAATTTTATGGGAATACAAGTATGTACCTTCTTACATGGCTATTTAGCTTCAGCATTACATGTAAAGACACAGTCAATATTAGACATGATCACACACAACCACCATGTAAGACTATACAAAGTACGAAATGACATTTCAATTTTATGGGGAATACAAGTATGTGCCTTCTTACATGGCTATTTAGCTTCAGCATTACATGTAAAGGACATAGTCAGTATTAGACATGAACACACACAACCACCATGTAAGACTATATAAGGTACGAAATGACATTTCACAAATTTATGGGGAATACATGTAAGGACACAGTCACTATTAGCTTCAGCATCAACTTTAAGGACAGAGTCACTATCAGACACAAGCATAATGTTTTAAGCAAAAATCTGGAGCTTGTGCTTTCTCTATAAAAGGAGTAGAGTTGCTACTGATTCTTTACAATTCATATTTCCACACCACCAACTCCTTCAAATTCACAACCTATTCACATTATCATGAGTCACTCATCAAATTCTGAAAACACTTCTAATGTCATATAGGAGCATGAATTCCTTTCCGATACAGAAGAGAGTGATTTTTCAATGGTGGATAATGAATCAGTCCACAACCAGGAACTCCACAACCAAGAAGAATCTACTGGAAGTAATGACTGGGTGGGGGTGTATGACAGTTCAATCTTGTGGGAAGCAGAATCACTCCTAGATTCATATGAAGACAACAGTGATTTTTCAATGGAATCAGTTGCAAGCAATGAAGTGCATGATAGTTCCATTTTGTTAGAACTCGAATCACTCTCCAATTCATATGAAGGTGAGAGTGATGAGTCAGTTGGTAGTAATGATGATTGATAATATCAATTATGTTGTAACTCGTTGTAACTTAGTTTTTCTGTTACTTAGTTGTTGTAACTTAGTTTTTCTTTAACTTTGTTGTTGTAACTTAGTTTTTCTTTAACCTAGTTGTTGTAACTTTGTTTTTCTTTAACTTAGTTGTCATAACTTTGTTGTTCCAACTTTGTTGTTTTACTCATTTTGACTGAAATTTGGTCATTCAATTCTCATTTGTTTCAGAAAAAAATGTCTCCCCACAACATTCCAACTTATTCAACTAAGTTTGGTGAAAAAAAACTTGTACTGCAAATAGTAAAGTTTTTGCTAATCGCAGTACAAATTAATTTTAAATCATATTAATAGTGTAAACACATAAAAATGTAATCCAACACTTTTTTTAAAAAAAAGATTCCGGTATTGATAACAACAAAAAAGTAACTAGCAAAAGTTAGTACTAATCAACTACAAACTTCTTGGGTTAAATTACTTTCAGATATAATTTTTTGAAAAAAAACACATGGACACATCATTACATGGTTACAACGTTAATATGATTTTAAAAAAATTTGTACTGCGGTGATTAGTAATTTTGTACTGCGAATAGCAACCCCCTTAAAAGAATATTATATGAGCTAGTATTGAATTGTGGTTATGAGATTGAGCTTAAAGAGTTATCTTGGATTTCTAAGATTTATATAAACCATATTAGAATACATGTGTAATATTATTTGTCAAAGACCATAATGTAAATCTATAATTTGATTAGGTAATTAATAAGTTGGGACTTAGGAATATTTGTAATTTGATTTTACACAAATAGAACTTACTATATAATTAATAAATAATAAACTTTTACATCTAAATGTGAGGTGGATTAGTAAGTCTAGATTTAATCATTTCTTAACATTTATGGTATTGGAATATAACTTAATGTTTTAAGATAAAATCATTAAAAGGGTTATGATATAAAACTATATTAAACTATGATTTGGAAATTTATCTAAATAATAATCCTTAAGTTTCCTGGCATTAGATAAGCCATATGAAATACATTTATAACATTTATTACCAATACTTAGGATGTGAGTTTACAATTAAGTGAGGTATTTAGTAGTTAGAATTTATAGAAGGTTTATAAATAGGAATTTGATACTTAAAACCTTTGAACCTTTTGTTGGATAAAACTAAGTTACATCAGATATTATATTGATATACTTTACGGTAATGGGAATTAATGATAGGTTATTTGAATATAAAATATGAGAATTTTCATATAATTAACAATTTCGCTTACGAACCAGAATTTAATTCTTTGATACATTCTACTCTATGTAGATATATTGTCCATCCTAAATACAATAAAGGGAATTAATTTATTAAGTTATTCCTTTGAAACCTTAGGCTTTGTAAAATAATTTAAAACGTATTTAAGGCTTAAGTTTATTGAAGTTTAGTACAAAAGGATTATACATAGTCTATAGAGTGTATGTGTGTAAAAATAAAACATTTAGGAGATTAAAGGTAAGTAAGGATACATAAAATGTTATATTTAAACACCTTATTATATAGGTAATAATTAAGCAAATAATGTACCTTGTGAATACTAAATGTAAGAGTTCGATAAGTCTAAGTTAACTATAATATAGTTGTTTCAATATGAGAGGTAATTCAACATCTTATGGCAAGATTATTAGACGGTTATAATAGGAAGTCATTCTGAACTAAGGATATGATAATTGAGTTTAGTGGCTCACTTAAGTTATAATAAATTGTATCTACAACATTATGATTCCAATATACAAGATGTAGATCTTAATTAAGTTAAGGAAAGACTTAATCATAATGGGTTGTCTAGTAGATATTGTTTAAATACATAATCTTTACATTGTGAGATAATAGTATAGTATTCTGAGATGAGTCCATCATAGGTCATAATACAATGTTTATTCTAAATTAAGAATAAAGGTATTGAGCTTAAGATTATTATCGAAATTCTTAGATTTAATTATATAACATAAACACATTTATGATATAGAGGTCTCAAAAGTCTTGAATGTGAGGATTGTGGTTAAGTATGAATAAAGTGGATAGGAGTGGACAATTAGCAAATGTTGATCGAATACATTCCTTGATCTTACCACCTTGGGCTATACAACGTTCTCAGATAACACAAAGATTATAAATAACATTTAATGAGGGCTTAAAAGATAATTGAGACTTTGAAATAAGAGTAAGGAGTTTATTTAAGCGTAACATAGGCTACAAGTGATTGATGATAGATTACCTTTAATATTCTTCAGAGTACTGTTGATTGTTTGCGCAAGTTGATTAGAACTGCTACAGCGTTACCCAGGTACGATTTTTCGTACTCAGCTTGTTGTGTTTTGGACTTTATGAAATGTTTTGTACGATTTCTCGTACTCCGATATTTTTGCTGATTGACTTGTGGAATGTTTTAGAAAATGCTAACTGACTCTAAGAGGAATTTCTAAAAAGGAAATGGTTGTGTGACTAACTCAGCTTGTGTGACTAACTGAGCCTTGGATGTGAAACTCACTTGGGTATTGGTTTTTTTCTATTTGGTTGTTCCACTAGACATTGACTGCTTAGGGTTTACGCTTATGCACTCTGTAGGACTGAGTGTTTTGGTATTGCTCTGGGTAGTTAGTGATCTAGTGGGAATTTGGAAAAGGTCAATCTTGGAATTCTTCTTTTGACTCTGGATATCGTTTCATCCATGAGCTGGTTCTGGAGGTTTCGACGTGCACGCGTCTTCAATGGTAACAGCAGGGGGCTGTATATCCCTCGCCCATAGGGGAATTTATATTTGACAGCAGGGGGCTGTATATCCCTCGCCCATAGGGGCATTTATATTTGACAGCAGGGGGCTGTATATCCCTCGTCCACCAGGACATTTAAATCTGACAGCAGGGGGCTGTATATCCCTCGTCCATATGGACATTGATATCTGGCGGTGGGGGCCATCTCTCCCAATTGAATTATTCCACTCTTGAGTTATTGGTTCTTGGATCTATCTTATTATTCCTAGTCCTTTGACTATCTGAGTCTTTATACTCCAAACGGGAATTGGTTCTAACATCAACAATGGATGCTTACTAACTATGTGGTGTGACTACTTAAGTGGATGACTTGTTTTGGAAGTTCTCTATCTCTATCTTTGTCTTGTTTTCTTTTCTCTTTAACTTGATTGTTTTGAAGTGCTTTATCTCTGTTTTACTTTTAAGAGTTTGTTTACCTGTTACTGTTTATTTTGACGAGTGATGTTTTATAAGTTTGTTTTTGGAGAATTGTATCAGTTCCATTCCAGGGAACTGACTCACCCCTCTCGGGGTGGGCTGCTTGGTTTCATCTTGCAGGTACAAATTGATTTACAGGTGGCCACAAAGAGCATGAGTGATTGGGATGGGACTAGGTTTATGGAGAGTGAATGTGTTTTATTATTGTTATGTTTATGTTAAGTTTTCTCGAAGTTCAGACCGTAACTTAGTTAATTGTAATGGTGGTAATTTGTGAGGTTGGTACCGGGTGTTTGGAGCCCGATGGTCTGTAGCACCTTTAGTTTATTTTCCGCTGTTGTTTTATTATTATAGGGGTGTTACAGAAAGTGGTATCAGAGCGTAGTTACGCTCTGAACACGAGAAAACAAGCCGAGTGAAATACTTAGAATATAGGTGCACTTAAAACTGGGGAACTGGGGTAGAATTGGGAAGTGAGGACTCTAGTAAGGCACGACTCCTAACCTTTTTTGGAATTGAGAATGATTCCTTTACATACTTTTCTTTTGTGAATGTTTGTTGAGTGTGATGTGTTGTTATACCGTTCCAACAATAAACTGCAATATATATATATATATATATATATATATATATATATATATAAGTTTGGAACATCCTATATTAAGTACGATAAGATTTTGGTTGAGATAAACCAAATATTAAGCTATTTTTCAAAAGCATACTCATGGAGAATACATTGCTAAAAATGCAATCCTTTAAAAGCTAGTACACAAATTCCTAGAATTTTAAAGAATACTTTTGGTTGAAAGTAGTATACAAATAGAACTTTACATAACTAAATTAGTATTGATATTATGTGAAAGTTCTTTTCAACTCCTTTAAAGTTTGAAAATAAATCTCATGAACTACTTGGTATCAATTTATTACCTAAAGATAATGTTTAAGATAAATCTTAAGTTTAGAAAATTATTAAGCTAACAAGAACTAGTAGCGTATTAGAAAAGATCAACATCTGAACTTGTAAAACACATTAAAACTCTATGTTAACTTTAGAAAGAAAACACATAAACCTAACACCCTATGGGAAGTGTGAAATACCCCGAACTTAAATATAGGGATTTAAAATTAATCTAATACGTAATTAAGGGCCTAATGGTACCTAAGTAATATTGGTAAGGAAAAATAAATCCAAAAGAAATAAATAAACGCTTAAAAGCAGAAACGCTAAATAAGCGTTAAATAACCATAGGAGGTATGAAACCTCGGTTAGCGTATTATGGATTCTAAAGGTTTAATAAGACCTAAATAATATATGGGAACAACTCCCGAAGAAAACGGATCCAAATAAAGTATTAAACGCTAATAGAACCTTAGAGCACGTTCTTCGAGAAAACCCGAAAACGTGACTTTAAGTGGTCAAACAGACCCTAAAAATTATAAGTCATTAAATAATAATTATTAAGCATCTATGGGGGCTTAATAGTCAATAAAATTAATTAAACGAGTAAATTCCGGAAAACGGGCCCGGTTAGTGAATAGTACCTAAACCGGGTAAAATAACGAGCGTTTTCTGTAAAAGACGAAAAACGCTCCAGCTAGCACAACAGTAGGGGGCCGGTTTTTAAAGAGTTAAATAACTCCGTCACACACACATGTAACTAGCTAACTAAATAAGAGAGCCAAAAAGCAAAGAAAAACAATAAAGTAAAAGCTACTTTATCTATTTACTCTCTCACCTCACTTTTCTATTCCTCTCTCCCATTCCCTCCTTCCTCACCGTACTCCCTCTTCTTCTCCCTTGGGGCTGCGATTTGGAGAGCTTCAAGAAGCTCTAATGGCTTCCTCCTTCAACCTCATGCTCTACCTCCATGTAAGCTCCAAACTCAAAAATAATTACATATTTGAACTCCCCTCATCCTCCTCTACATTTCCTCTTTTCAAAATTCGAAAAGGAGGAGTTTCATCTCCATGGGTTTTCCCCATTTGAAGAGAAAAGCACACCATTATGGAGCTTGGAGTCTCCTCTTCCAACAAGGTAAAAATTTACATGAAAAACTCTTGTTCTCTTCATTCTTCTTCACAACCGATTTTGCCCCATTGTACACACTCCATTTTCTCTCTCTCTTTTGAGCTTAATATCAACCTTGCAATGGTGGTGGATTCACCTTCTTGAACCAAGGGCTAAAACCCCTCCTAAAAGCTTCAAAAGGTAAACCCTAGAAATTGTGTTTTAACACTTTGGATGAATTAGCATTAATTTAAGGATTAGTAGTTTAATTGCACTTGTTTATGTACTTTGGGTGATGGGAATGGAGTTTGATAACTCCATTCCTTATATGGCCGATTTGGGCAAGAAAGAGAGAAGGAGAAATGAAGAAGAATTGAAGGAAATAAAAGCTCAAGGTAAGAGCTCCTCACTCATGTTAAATTATAGTGCATTAGAGTTAATGGAATGGGTAAACGAATAAAAGGAACCAAACTAATGTATTAGTATTGAAGTTTATGAAGTTTGAGTATTTGAGAGTAGTTTGAGTATTTGTGAAATTAGTAAGTGAATTGTAGGCCTTGGAGCCAAATGATTGGGTATGAGTATTAGTATTGGTATTTGAAGAAGTATTGGTGAATGCATATTGTATTGATTTCTGGTAGAACCCTTGTAAGGGTGTGGCTAGAATAGGTATGAACTTGGTGAGAAAATGTGTGTATGGATAAGTAAGAAATGTAGAGGAACTATGGCAAAATCTTGATAGGATATGTATATGTATTGATGACTTGGTGAATGGGAGAACCAAGGTATGTATTGAGGATAGTAGAGATGTTTAATGACCATGGTATGGTAGTAGTAGTATGAGAAGTAATAAGTGCAAAATCTGTAGCAAAATGTATCAACATGCTTTGGAGAAGATAGGAAAGATTAGTGTGCAAGAATTGGTAAGAAGAGTGTTGGACTTGGGTGTAGGCAATGTAATGACTTGGAAATGTATTTGGGATGCTAGGAGTAACATGGGTGGAGGAAATATTGAATGGTAGGAGTTGTAGAAAAATCTGTAGCATTAGAGAGTGAAAATCTGTTGTAGTTGTTGAAAGGAAGTGAGGAAATTGTGTAAATTGTCTCATGGATTTAGCAATGGATTTGGTGGATGAAACAAGGTGTTTTAGGAAGCCTAAATGGCATTATATCGTGTGGGATTACATGTAGGAAGATTGGGGAAGGAATGGGTAAGAAAAGAATTGAAAAACAAAGTCTGTAGCAGCTTTCTGCTACCGGCCGACCCAGAGCCGGGTCGGACCGTGGGTCGGTCGGAGCTTAGGTAGCGAAAATAAACCTCTCGGGAATGGACCGACCCAGGGGCCGTGGGTCGGACGTGGGTCGGTCGGACTCGGATTTTCTGTTGTCGAAGTTTCGCACTTCGACCGACCCAGAGGTGGGTCGGTCGGTGGGTCGGTCGGAACTTGGACAACAGACCCGAAACTCTCGGCAATGGACCGACCCAGGAGCGTATGGGTCGGTCGGAATAGTTCTGGGTCGGTCGGGAGAAATTTCAGAGAACGAAACTTACTGGAATGGACCGACCAGGGTTGGGTCGGTCGGTGGGTCTCGACCCATAACTTACCAAAAAAAAAAAAACTAAAACTAAATGAATGTAACTAGCATATATATATATATATATATGTGTGTATACCCACCCATGCATACGTACATGCATATGTAGGTAAGTAAACCAATGTGAGTAATCAAAAGCAAGTAAATCAAATGTAAGTATAGGAAAGGTAAGGACTTAGTAAATATAAGTTAGGAAACATAGTAAGAGTACAAGTTGAGTACTTGTGGATAGTTAATCATTCGATTGTATGTATATCATAGGATTTGATTTGTGAACACCGGTGGAACGTTGGGATACAAGTACAACGGTGACAGGTATGATTCTTCATGCCCTGTATCCTAATCTGGTTACCCCGATTTGTGTGCTTATTTGATCACCTAAATAAGATAAATGCATGAATCGGACTATATTGCACTTACTTGTGCTTGACTTATGTGTTCTTGATATTTATTGTCTTGAACACTAGTTTGTATAATTCATGAAATATGTGGATGAAGATAAATTGTATTTGTACCTTGTAGTGTACTTGTGTATTGTATTGTATTTCGTATGTATGTGTATATGGGTATTGTATTATTGTGGCTTGAATGTTGACTTGTGCTAATTCCTAACTATCTAACTCCTAACGTAAGTGAGTAAATTGGAATGAGTACAAGTCCGATATAGCTTCGGCCACGCGTGAGGATGCGGAGTCACAAGAGGTTGGCTGCAATTCCTGACTCTTAACTGGTCCGTGGCCCAAATCCCTTAAATGGTAGCATCCCGGATTAGTGAGTCAAGTAAATCCCGGAGGTGGGACAGTGTAGTCCCCAGGGCCGGAGGTCCCGACGACTTAACTCGAGTAAGAGTAAGAGTAAGTAAGTATGGATCCGTAAGTACGTATGAGTATGAGTATGTATGTGTATGTATGGAGTAAACGAGTAAAAGAGTAATCTCCACCCGATTAACCCGGGTGGACCAATGAAGCTAACAAGAATTGTATATTGTGTATGTATTGCGTATGTGTACTGGAGAACAAGGTAAGTAAGTATTTGATGGTATATGTATTCCTTGTATGTAATGAAATGTATGTATGTATGCCTGCGTAAGTTCATTGTTGTATCGTGTATAAGAGCATGTATGCATGTATGTTGTATGAAAATGAACCGCATGTATACGACTAAGTGGTCGGCGTACCCTCACTAGTACGCGGGGTATGCGGTTATCATGCTCGGCGAAAGCTGACCCCTTCGGGGGACATTTTTTAGTGTGCAGGTACTGAAGCCGATGTGGTCAAGGAAAGAGACCGGTGGCCACACATGGATAACTAGAAGTAGAACGTAGAGGTGTGCCAAGTGGCACACCCTTGTATTTAGTAAGTAAGTAGTTTGTGAGGAATGGGTAGTGTATAAACTCATGAGGAGTATGTACGAAATTGAAGGAAGTGTTGTAATTGTACTTGGAACCTAGTAAACTCGGTATGTAGATTACATTGTATTGAACTTGTAGTATTGATTTGGTAATTGGAGTAGGTATGTTAAGTGTGTAGTACTCGGAGATTCCGGTCCATCAGACCGATACTGTATGTAGTAGTAGTAGCCTTGTTAGTCACGTGGGTGACTAACGGCGTTGTATCACCCATTGCATGTAAGTATATATCCGCTGCGTGTATCTGATTTACGAGGAGATTGGACGGTAAGCATTGCATTAATAGTAGGGGTGTTCAAAGTGCCTGGTGCGACGAACTCCTAGGCTGAAAGTAGTGGGGGTGCACACCCACTTCTGGAAGTTTAGGGGCTAGACAAGCCTTGTCATCTAACTGTAAATAATCTTCTACGCAGGTGATGGATTGTGTTGAACTTGAAGGGAAGTGGTGGTAAGACGTTACCATCATGGAATCTTGAGCTAGGCATATTTCATTACTAGCCACAATAAACAGTTCAAAACTCGTATATTAAGATCCAGTACTAAATTCATGCATGTAAAGAGTTTACCGAGTTAAATCCTTGGTGAAAAATACTTACCTATGGAGTGAAAACACATGAGTAATAATAAACTAAATATTATTGAGCCTTAAATACTTGGAGTATTGAGTGTTTAGTGAAAAATTGAGAGTTACTTAAAGATTTGGAAATCCTCATGTTTATTTAGAAGTTTAACCTTATACATAGATAAAATCTTAGAAGTCACACTAAGAGTGATATTTACAAAAGCCACCATTGTCTAAGGGAGTACTAAGATTTAATAATCAGGAGAATACTTATATAGAACAAACCTTAAGAAAAATAATTACCAAGAGTGAGTGAGTTTTCATTAGACTAGCTCATTTGACTTAAAATTTTATATAGAGTCCCTACCTTAAAAAAAATATAATATATAAATTTTAAGGTAAAGGAATCAGATTTTGGAAGAACTTCCTAAAATTCTGCCTTGGGTGAAGTTATATAATAAGTAAATTTTATAAAGTAAACACTGAATGAATCGTCTAAAATGCGATAGTTAATTATAAAAACAATTGAAACTTGAAAAGTCACAGAAAATATTTATCTTATAGAGTTTTAACATATGGTTGACTAATAAACCTTTGAAGATAATTTTGGAAGATTATTGAGGATTATTAAATGATCGGGAATATTATGTTAAACTACTCAAGTACGTTACACCTGGTTTATAGCTTGGTAATATAATTGATATGATAAATGATCATATATGGAGATATAATTCGTATCAGTCATTAAATGAATGGATAATAATCATAAGATAAAATTTTATAACCACCAAGGAAATACAATTACATAACAATCAAGAGATACAGATATATGTAACGATTATAGATAAAATCAATGGTGCAGTAAATTCACATCAAAGCTGGTTAATAAGGTGTTGAATTCTTTGAATGTGTCGTTAGTAGCGGTACGAGGGCGTACCTTAGCTCTTTTAAGGGGGATATGCTGGCATACTCCTCATTCGTTATCTAATCCGGATTATGCCTCGTTGCATTGTTAGTAAAAGGAGAACAGTATTAGCAGAATGAGAGGTGTTTGTATGTGCTTGGTTTTTACAATATGACACAGTATGTGACTGTTGATTTTCATCATGCTATGTCTTGGTATATCTTGGTTCGTTTTGAGTTTGAGTAATCTCGAGTGGAATGTTGTTATGGAAATGGATGGAAGTAAAGGATTGGATTGGTATGGAATTTCATTGGAATTATCATTGTCTTAGCACACCTGAAGCGGTGTGAGTGCCTACTAGTTGATTTTCTTAAACTTCGAGGCGAAGTTTTTTTTAAGGGGGATATACTGAAATACCCCTAAATTAATTTAAATTAATTTAGGGGATTTCTTTTATTAAACCTTTAATAATACTATTAATTATTAAATTATTATATGGAATTATGAATATTAAATTATTATATGGAATTGTGAAATTTATTTAGGGGTTTTCTCCTATTTAACCCTAATTATTATATATTATTATATAGTATTATGAATTTAATAATAAGATTTATAAGTCCATAAATCTTGGGAAAATTTATAAACACTCCAACTATATTATAAAGATTTTAGGAAGTGATGGAACATTGTTTTGAAACATAAAAGTCAATATAAAATTCTAGAAACCTTAAAGCTTATTAAGCCTTGCTAGAGTTGACTTTTTGAGAATGGTCAAACAAGGCCATGAAACCTATACCAATAAATAGGTTATGGAAAACCATGAAGATCGATAAAAAGAACGTCAAAAAACGGATCATCCTAGCCAAAGTTATGCTAGATTGAAGTTTTGAATCAAAAATTTGAAAGTTGCCACGTGTCAAGCTCACAGGCGCCAGGACTTAAACGATTCTGGATTCCCTGAATTTCGATAACAGAATTCAATACTTTGCCCTAACTTTAGATGGCTATATCTCATTCATCTCTCCATATTTTTCAATGTCGTCTTCGTTGTTGTCTTCTCCTACATTCTCTCTAAACAACTATAACTCATACAAACCCTAACTCATTCAGAATCAACCGGAAAATCGAGTCAAAGTAGCCACCCTGCAAAAACTGAAAACTGCAATTCCAGTTTTCTCTTCGAATCAGGTAAATTCGATCAGACATAACTTCTTCGTTACTCATCCA
>CM041780.1:95887404-96290151 GCA_023374045.1 Limonium bicolor | reverse complement strand
GTATGATGATAAATGTTTGGGGGTAGGGTTTGGGTTTTTCCTACTGTCGTTATTCTTAGAAAACAGGGATTCATGTAGGTAAATTCCAGATAGTAAATTTATCAAACACCAATATATTGAAATTAACATAATTTCGGTAATTTCAGAATAGTTAATAAATATACTAATAATTACCAAATAATATATATATAATCTAGTTAGACCACAGTTAAAGATAAATATAGGATCAAAAATGCATACTTTAAGTTAAAGTGGTATTTTTTTAATAAGTTTGTATACTAAATTCAGTCAAGCACTAAAAAATATCGGCATACTATTTAAAATAATGTCATATAACTTTGAAGATAATAACCAAAATATGGTAAGTAACTTATGAAATAGGTTAATAATTAAATAAATATATCATAGGGGTATTTCACTCTCTCCCTCTTAAAATAAAGCTTCACCCTGGAAGCTTAAGCTTATCCTAATAACCAATATTGCATGGTTCCCCTATAAATTCATATTAGTAATTTACTTGTTGTTTCACTCTATCCCCCTTAAAGAATGTTACGACCACGTAACTTAAATTTATACCTGATTAAACAGTTGAGGGTATTTCTTCTTCATCTCGTCCTCCACTTCCCAGGTGGCTTCCTAGATTCCATGATTTGACCATAGTACCTTGACCATTCGAGTAGTCTTTGACCTTGTATCTCTCATCTTGGTATCAAGAATTCTGATGGGGTACTCCTCGTACGAGAGATTTTGATCTAACTCTACCACCTCCGGTTGTAGAATATGAGATGGATCTAGAATATACTTTTTAAGTTGAGAAACATGGAAAACGTCATGTACTTTCTCCAACTCCATGGGAAACGCAAGTCTATAAGCAACATTTCCTACTCGCTCCAGAACTTCATATGGCCCTATAAACTTCTGACTTAATTTTCCCTTCTTTCCAAATCTTGTGACTCCTTTGGTGGGAGATACCTTCAAGAACACCTTTTGTCCCACCTCAAATTCTACAGGTCTCCTTTTCAAGTCAGCATAAGACTTTTATCTGTCCTGCGCAGCTTTCATCCGGTCTTGTATTATCCGAACTTGATTCATAGTCTCCTCAATCAATTGTGGTCTAAGCACCACAGTTTCACTAATATCATTCCAGCAAAGTGGGGTTCTACACTTCCTTCCATAAAGAGCCTCATATGGGGCCATCTTGATGCTAGTGTGATAACTATTATTGTATGAAAACTCTACCAAGTGTAGCTTATCAACCCAAGAACCTTGGAAGTCCATGACACAAGCTCGAAGCATATCTTCCAGGGTCTGAATAGTTCTCTCAGTTTGTCCATCTGTAGCCGGATGAAAAGCAGTACTAAGATTCAACTTTGATCCCATTGCCTTTTGAAACTGACTCCAGAATCGAGACAAAAATCTAGAGTCTCTGTCAGATATTATTGTTGTCGGGACTCCGTGATACCTTACCACATTTTTGATGTAGGCATCAACCAACTGCTGCATTGACCAAGTATCCTTCATCGGTATGAACCTGGCAGTTTTGTTGAGTCTATCAACAATCACCCATATTTGATTCATCCCATTCTTCGTCAAGGGAAGTCCACCAACAAAGTCCATCGAGATAGAATCTCACTTCCACTTGGGCACCTCCAATGGTTGTACTAGACCTCCCATCCGCTTATGTTCAAACTTTACTTTTTGGCAAGTCAAACTTCTAGATACAAATTCAGCAACTTCCCTATTCATTTTCGGCCACCAAAAGTGATTCTTGAGATTTTTGTACAACTTATCACCACCCAGATGTACTGAATATGGAGTATTATGCGCTTCTTGCATCAACTTCTCTTTTACCTCCCTGCATTTCTGTGGTACACACCACCTGCCTCGGTACCTTATACTTCCATCATCATGAATTGCAAAATCAGTAGCTTTACCTTCCTTTATCTTCTCGCGGATTCTCTCAAGCTTCACATCTCCAGGTTGCCCTTTAATAATCTCAACATAAACATCTGAGGTGATAGTCATGTTGAACAATTTAATCTCTCTATCAACTCCACCAGGCTCCATCACCTCTAAATTCATCCTTTCAAATTCGTGACACAACTTTCACTAAGTACCCACATAGGATTCATAGTGTGAGTTCTCTTCCTTCTCAATGCGTCAGCTACAACATTGGCTTTACCTTCGTAGTATAGAATTTCCAGATCATAGTCTTTGATAAGCTCTAGCCACCTTCTTTGCCTCATATTTAACTCTTTCTGAGTGAAAATGTATTTTAAGCTCTTATGATCAGTAAAGATTTTGCACGAAGTGACATAAAGATAATTTCTCCAGATTTTTAGGGCAAAAACAACCGCTGCCAGCTCCAAGTCATGCGTAGGATACCTGGTTTCATATCAACTCCTTCAACTGTCTTGAAGCGTATGCGATCACCTTACCATGTTGCATCAGCACACACCCCAGGCCGTACTGAAGCGTCGCTATAAACTGCAAAACCTTCAGTCCCTGGTGGTAAGGTCAACACTGGTGCTGTAGTCAACCTCTCCTTTAGAACCTTAAAGGCTTTTCACAATCTTCATCCCACAAGAACTTCACTGACTTCCTCATAAGATTGGTCAGAGGCCTAGCGATTTTCGAGAAGTCTTTAACAAATCTTCTATAATACCCTGCCAGCCCCAAAAAACTTCTAATCTCAGTCACGTTGGTCGCTCTAGGCCAATCTCTTACTGCTTGCACCTTAGCTTGGTCTACAGAAATGCCAGCACTTGTGATAATGTGCCCCAGGAATGCGACTTTATCCAACCAAAATTCACACTTTGACAATTTGGCATATAACTGATTGTCTCGCAGTGTCCGCAATACCTGCCTCAGATGATTTTCATGCTCCTTCAAACTCTTAGAATATATAAGTATATCATCAATAAATACCACCACGAACTAAGCAAGATAGGGCCCGAAAATCCTGTTCATCAAATCCATAAACACTATCGGGGCGTTAGTTAAACCAAATGGCATTACAGTGAATTCATAGTGCCCATATGAATGTGCCGGACAACTTCCATCCGGCACTACATCTGGCATCGTACATTTCGTAAACAACACTTCCAGATTCGGTTCTGACAAAAGGAACTCAATATTCATACTTGCATCGTGCATAGCTAATGCCGCGAATACAAACAGAATAATGGGAAAATAAGAGATTAACCCTAAACCTTAGATCTTGATGCCCCTCTTTCGGAACAACAAACTTAAAGATTACCAAAATCCTAATCTATCCTACTCTTGATTGGGAAAGCCTTAAATAGGACTTAGAGATAAGAGAATAAATAGCTACTTCATTCTACTTTGCATGAAGACTAGAACTCGGGTTAAGAAACTTGAAAATTCCATAAATGGTCATAAGAGTTTTACAAGGAAATCTTCCCTAACCAAAAACCTAACAAGGATTCTGCATCACCATCCACACAACTACAAGAAGAGAATACAAAGGGGGAGAAGGAAATGTTAATAGCCTTAACCCGTCAAGGTCTTCTTCTTCCCACGCGTGGATGGATCTGCAGACGTTCCTTGGACACCAACAGATGGAATGTGGCGGAAATGAAGTGTGAATGGCATGGATTTGGTATGTTGAAGTGTGTCAATTTGCAGCCTTTCTCGGCCTATTTATAGGCATCAAATGTGTCTGTTGCTGGGCGTCGTGCCAGGTCGTCGGTAGCCGACACACGTGATAAATGCGCCCAACTGTTAACGGTCAAAACCGCCAATTCCGCGAAACAGTACATATGTTGGGTAGGAGATACCCGGCATTGCACCCGGCACCATCCTAATCACCAACGGTCAATAACACTATCGCTTGGTCAACCGTGGCGACTCTTTACTTATGCCGGATGGAATCTACCCGACATCATGTCCGGCAAGGCCTCTGTTCTGTTCTGTGTTTATGCCGTGCAGGATCCACCCGGCATTGAGTCCGGCTTCAATTGAACTTTTGCCTAGAAAATCATTCCTTGCATAGAAAACTGATAAAAACATAAGTCTGTACAAATAATATACTTTAACACATAATAAACGTAAATAACATATATTTGAGGGTGACCTTCTTCTCAAAACAGTCGACCCTCCCCTTATGCTTACTTAACCAATCCATCCCAAGAATTACATCAAAATCTTTGAGGTCAAACTGAATCAAATAAGCAACTATATCTACCCCTTTTACATTCACCCTTACTCCCTCCAATAAATTAGAATATTGAATCACCTCCCCGGATGGAATAGATACAGAAACAGGTATAGGGGCATTCGCTACCAAATTTACATTCTTCATAAAAGAGGAGGCTATAAAAGAATAAGAAGCACCAGTATCAAATAGGATAAAAGCAGGAGTGTTCTGGACAAGGAAAGTACCAGTGATCACACTGTCTCCAGCTTCGGCCTCGGCTCGACTCATCACATTAATCCTTCCCGGATTGCGGTAGTTGTTGTTGCCATTGCTATTGTGGTTGTTGTTGCTGCCTCCCACACCAGTATTCTGCTTATTGTTGTTCTGGGTAGCTTCTCTAGAGTTGTTCTGATTTCCACTTCGATTCTGGTAGTTCTGATTGTTCCTACTCGCATCATTTCCACCTTGGCCTCCATTGTTTCTCTGAGGAGTACCACCTGAAGTATTTTTGAAGCACTCATATGATCTGTGGCCCTTCTTGCCACAAGTATAACATTTGACCATATTTCCATTGCATGTTGTCCCTGGGTGATCTCGACCGCATGTCTTGCAATGGTAATGCCTTCTTCCTTGGTTCCCTGATCCCTGATTTTGATTTCCTCCAGACTTTGGCCGCTCATCATAGTTGGAACGAGGCCTCTTATCCTGGCCCTGGTTATGAAAGGATCCTCTTCTATCATAGTTCCCTTTAGCTTTCCTCTTGTTTCTAGCCTGAACTTCTCTCTTCTTCTGCTGAATACAATCGAGGTTAGCTGCTCTCTCATATGCCTTGTGGAGGGTGGTAAAAGTGAAGCAACTAAGAATCTCCTGCAGCCGTAAGGGTAACCCACCAATGAACTTCTCTATCTTAGCTGCTTCATCGGGAACAAGTGTCGGGGCAAATCTGGCCAACTCCATAAATTTGGTGTAGTATTCTTGAACTGACAATGAGAGCTGCTTCAACTCCTGAAATTCTCGGCATCTTCGTATCCTCACATGCATTGGATAGAAACGCTTTTGAAGTGCCACCTTTAGTGCTTCCCAGTCAAAGTTGGGTTGAGCTTGGAAAGTGGCTCGGTTGGCAGTCAACCAAGTGTCAGCTTCCTTTTTGAGGTAGTATACCACACTGCTCACCCTTCTTTTAGCAGGGCAATTCACTGCCTCCAGAATCTTATCCATGTCACGGATCCAGTCTTCAAGAATAACCGGGTCCTCTTCTCCAGCATAGAAGTCCGGCTTCATATTGGCAATCCTCTTGGAGTAGTCTTCATTGACATGGGCTCCCTGATTTTGGTTAAGAATCTGAGCATGTCCTTGAACCAGTTGAGCAATGTTGACAGCCAGCTGTCGCAATTCTTTCAAATCTACATTTCCTGCCATTTGCCTAGCTCTTTGCCTCATCTGGTATGTATGAACAATTTGATCTATTCTTGAAGTTCTAGGCCTTAAGTCTGGATTTCCAACAATTAACCCTAATCTACATTAGTGTAATTAACTATTGACCCAAAAATTTCCATAAGGAAATATACATGTAGATACTAAAGTCCATAATATTTAACAAATTCATAATCCACAAATAATCACCAAAAGTCTAGGTCTCAAAGGACATTAATTCATTCAATATTTTAAACAATAGCATAATTCATAATATCTTATCATCCCATCAAGTAATCAACCAAGCAATCAACAAGGCAATCACCAAGTCAGAAACATCATAAGAGTAGACAAAATTTATGATTCCCCAGAAACCGGCTTATCAAAATTTTAAACCTAACTCATTTATTCCAAACTAAACCTTTCTTACGCTAATTCCCAGTCTTGAGCTCTGATACCACTTGTAACACCCCGGTTTCTAACAACTATTATAAACGAAATTTATTAGCAATATGACTAATAGTTCGCAGTGAAAACATAGATAAATAAATAAAACCTAACCGAGGTGATATCGCCACACTCATCCTATGAGTGCTAAGGCTTAGAAAATTATAGCTGACAAAATAACTTAACATCAACATAATTAATAAAAATCCCAAGTGTAAGTTAAAACATTATAATCTCCTCAAATGTTTCTGAACCAAATGATTAAAATACTAGTCGTTACGCACCCTCTAATCCCAGCAACTTAATCATCCATACCTGAAACACCCCTAAACAAATAAACACATAAAATAATAAACGCGAGTATAGTCGCACATGTGTGTTTATATATATACAAGTATACACGTATATAAGTACGACAAACATTACATTTAAGTAACCAAGTCGTATATATACGTACATGATATACATATACGCAACGTTACAAATTACAACGTGATATAACAACATGGTCGTATGTAAATATATATATATATATATATATCTAACGACGCGACATGATAATATAGTCACATATATATGTATATATACTTACAAAAAAAAACGATATTACAGCATTACATATACGAGTAACCACGCGACAAAATAAGATAGTCGCATATCCGTAACTAACAACGTGACATAATGACATAGTCGCACATATATATATATGTGTGTGTGTGTAACGAACAATGTATACATACTAAAAAAAAGAAGAGCGGGATGTGCATTCGCCGAGTTTTGAGCCAGTACCACTAGTGTCTATACCGAATGACTTAACCGTTTAAGCTATGCTGGAATTCGGTAATAACCTGCACTACTAGACACAAAAGTAATAATAACTACTAGACTAGCTCCCCAATACCGACTTGTGCACATCGTCAGCAACACCATGAGTTCCATGTTCCTTGTACGACACAAGCGTGCGCCTCTGGAAAAAAAACCGACCACAACTTCCATCTTTTTGGTTAGCACAAACTACTTGCATTCCCAAATTCAACTGACACAAGCACTACCTCCTATTCTGTGAAGTTTCAAACAGCACCAGACAACCTCTCCTCTCCTCTGTTTCATGCACATCCACCATCTGGAATAGCAATAGGCGACAGTTTTCCCTCCTTTTAACAACCGCACTACCCCTGCATTTCCCCCGACAATGACTGAACATAGTCTCCCACGCCAACAACTTTGCTCAAAGCTCTACAATGGTCAGCGGTGAAACAACAAGTACATGACACTGCCCTCTTCCCCTCCTGGTATTTGCAGAGAAACCAGCGCACAAGTGTGTCGAGGTTAGACTGATACAACCGCAAGCAAACCCAACCACAACCCTTTGGTGTTCCTTTGAATCTGCAACCTCTCCCAGCATGCAGTCCGAAACCAATCACCACAAGAGGCCTTGCACTACTGCTCTGCTCAGGCGTGAACCTCCCTCCTTGTAACTCCTTACCCATACAACTACAACTCCAGCCTTCTGTTTCTCCTACAACCGTCCGAACTGCTTCTACAACTTCCTCAAATTACTTGTCCGATTCCGACTACAACAAACGCTCTTTTCTCTGCTCCAGCTTCGAACAGCAGCAGCATGCGTCTGCTCCTTTTCCTTCCACACATCCTAGCATTTGCCCACCAGACCAAACCAGGAAGAACATCAAATGATGACAAGTAGATTCTCCTTTCCCGTTTCTGTTCCCAAACTCCAGCAAGACAAGTACACCAACTACTCTTACCTTGTCCTTGCGTAGATGGTAACCGGAGCACAACAAAAAAAGCACAACAACCCGTGAACTGAAACAGAGAAAAGAAACTGATGAACAAAAGCCACTAATTCTGGTCACTCACGGTCACAAGCAGCTACTGGGAAGCAAACAACCACTGGTCACGTAAGCGCAACACAACTCCATGCAGGCTCGGTATCAATTTCCCTCTCTGGGCAAGTAAGGCACCGCCTTCTGGTCCACATTCCATGCCTCCAGTAGCAGTATAGTGGTTTCTTCTCCCTCACCCAAGGCCTAGCCTCTTCCTGGCATACAGTCGGTGGCAAACAGAAGTAGAGGAACTAAACAGAGGTAGAAATACGGTAACCTGATGCTGCCTCGTTCTCCTTCTGAACATACATAGACACCTTCTGTCCTGCTCACCATCTTACATATTTGCAAGGCCTACACCTCACTCTTGGAAGCTCCAAGACGCAGCCAGAAGCGCATGTACTGGAGAGCTTCATGCTTGGTACTTCTCGGTAAGAAAACAGGCATGCGTCACGCTTCTTTTTTCCCTCGCCTTGCTTGCGTCTGAGAGCAACTTCGCATTGACATTTCCCTCCTGTTTTGTTACGCATGCAACTAGCCCCATCCCAGCCTCACTGTCGAATTGAAACCAATACGAGGATACTACATAGAAGGGCGGGGGACTCGTCGACTTTGTGTCAGTCTGCTCCAGCTTTTCGTGAACAAAAACCGGCGACACTCGAACATGCCGTGAAGAGGACGTAGGAACCAGGTAACTTAACCGCAAAAGGAATTCATAACATTATAAGCATGGTTAACCAGAGTGATATGTATGGGGTAACAGCGGCATTTATATATGTATGTGTTCATTTGTGAGCTTATAATGCGGAACCGATGACAAATATATGTATGCATTACGTACTCGGTAATGGATATATACATAAGTGTGGCTCTGAATTGATCTGAGGTGGCCATAAGATTGGATGGAGAGGATTAAGGTATCTAATCATTAAGGCTAACACGAAATCATTAAGTAATCCGAGTTAGGAAGGGAGGGAGGTTGATATATATATATATATATATATATATATATACATACAGCATATGAGGTTACGTGTGGCTGGTGACGGTTATATATGTATGTATGCCTTATATCGGGCTTATTTTACATAACAGAGTAACGTGCATGTATATATATATACGTAAGGTTGAATTATAACTCGTATCCAAATAATGGATGTGAACATGTACGTATAGGCATTACCATGAGTTGAGGATGCGAAACTAATGATGGTTATAAATTAGGATGGAAAAAAATTATATATATATATATAATAATATAAAATAATAATAATATAATACAATAATTAATCAAGTGTGTATGATTATCAATACTAAGAATATATGAGGAAATGGTTTAAAAGACTAAAGAAAAGAAATGTTGTATATACCGGGATGTTGGTATAGTTTTAGTGATATTTGAGTATTATTTTCAGGTAATTACTATGCTATTTTTTTAAGGTTGTATATCTAAACCATGTTAAGAATAATTATTTTGTGATTTAAATGCTCATTGTTTAATTTAGGAGGTTATATGAATTTTTGGAGGAAAAACTATCATGCTAGCAATTATAACTACCTAGGAACGTCTTAGAAAGATCTGGACATATTTATAAGCTTGCTTTATGGCGTAAACAATTTTTTTTTAAAACCCTATATGAAAATAGATAAACATAATATATATTAATATATTATATATATATATATATATATATATATATTATATATATAACTTATATAAACAAACTAATCAAAAATGAGGTCAAAGTGTGATAAAATGAAAAATAGAGTACAAATGGTCAATGAGACCGAAAGGGGTGATTCTAGGAAAATTTTGTAGGTATAAAATATAAATTCTATAAAACTAAAGGAGCAAATTATAAAACTAGGAAACTACGGGGGGTATTTTCATAAATATTATCAAAATTGGTCAAAGAATGATTTGAGTGGCCAGCCTTGACCACATATGAGGGTTGACCAAATACAAATGATAAGGAGAATTATTTTGAGTATTTAACGGAACATTCAGTCAGAAACAATAATTATAAAAAGATTAAGGGGTATACGTAATTATCGAAATAATGTGGGTCAAAATGTAAATATGGGAACCCTTGAGGTTTGTTGGAAATTCTAGAGAATTTTGGAGTAAGCTTAATGCCTAATTTAACTATGAGTTATACTATATAGTTAAGTATGAAATTATGGCACTTATAAAGTTAGGGGTTAGTTAGGTAATTACCTTAAACCTTGGGGCATAAATGGAGGTTTTAATATTTGACGGGATTGGTATATAATCCTAAGAGGTTTTGGAAATTTAAGTAATAATATAAATTAATTAAGAGGTATAATATGAGGTTTCAATAATTAAAGTGTTGGTTATAAAAAAGGGGGCTATGATGTAATTATGAGGGAAATGTGGGTGCATGGTCAAGTTGGATAAACTTGTTACATGTTGTTGCTTAAGAATACCCTAAAACCTTAGCTAGAGGGAAGTACTCAGTTAACGTGTAAAACGACAATGTAAATGTCCAAGGAGTTGATAAAGCCTAAGGTTAATACTTGGAAAGTTTCTAAGGAACTAGTATAGTTGAACACCCAAAAATTTACTTAAGGAATTACACTCGATAAAATGGGATAAACTAGGAAAATGTCACTACGGTCGTCGCATGCAATCATGAACTGACAAGTTGCTTTAATTAACTCTAGGGCCGTAACGAACACCAACCGGGACACTGTGTGTGAGACAACTCTGGCTTCTGAACCAGGTATGGATATGTGTGGTCCGTATGTTGCCGTGTTACATGGCTTGTGTGTTGTGTGCTTTGTTTGACAATTACTATAAGACTAAAGCATGAAATTGGATTGCTTGTTGTGGCTTGCTTATATGCTTGTTATATATCATTGTGGCATATTACTTCCGCGCACACAGTAGTTTAGTCCCTTCTCGTTTATGGAACCTTGAGATGAAACACAACAAACTATGTAAACAAGGGAACTACATAAAGGGAAAACTCCTCTCTAACTATAGAGGACTGCTAATGACACCCACTATGGTGTCGAGATTATAATGATAATGAAAAGTAAAATACCAACTGGTGAAACACGAGAATAACCCAGGAAGACAACAGCTCGGGCCGCGCGGTATGGATGATCGGGAGTTGGCATCTGCATCAGATCCTTCGACTGTCTATGGTGGAACATATTTTGGGGGTCCCTCGGTGACCCCGCTTTCTCAGCACATCCTGAGGTCTAGAGGTGACCTCGCTTTCTCGACCCTTGGCGTCGGGAATGGAGGATTGGCATTTGGTGGAGCATTATCCTGGAGTCTAGAGGCAACTCCGCTTTCTCGACGGATGACGCCGGGAATGGAGGAATTTGCTATGGAGGAGACGTCCTCCAACGTGCGGTGATAAGAGAATTCACAAGTAAACCTTAAAGAGACAAGGAAAGATTGGCACCTACATAATATGGTCACAGGATCTAAACTATATCCCCAGACCTGGTGCAAGGAAAGAGAAAGAAAATACGCTTTCTGGGAACAAGGGAAAAGAAGTAAAAACACACAACGCTCGAATGATCCCATATTGAGGATCATGAGCATAACATACCTATGCACACGTTTATTATGTACATGGTTGTTGTTGCTATACTAGTAGCTTGTTTGTGCTTGGTTGCGTGATGATGTTGCTATGGTGCCAGCGTGTTATGCTTGGTTGCTTGTTGCTAATGCTTTACTACCTTTAAGTGTGTATGATACGATGATGTATTGTGGTGTGCTTTACTGCTTTATTATAGCATGTAAATTGACTTAATAATATTCGACCAAGTAGTCGTGTAGCCCGGCAACATACGGGCTACACATATTCATACTCAGCGTGTTGTCGAGTCCTTTACAACCAAATTTTTACAGGTATCGAGCTGGATGATAACGGAGCGTAGGCGGGATGACTATCATGGGGGTAGTCTATCTGGGCATAACTTTTGAGTATGGTATAGTATGTTTAATGTATGGGTTGTTACTAAACCCGGGTTGTACTTTATGGTTTATGATTTAGTAATTATGTTGTAGACACTCGGTATTTGGATTTGCATCTTATATTGTATATGAGTTTTGGTTGAGGGCTGTTTCCAGTCATGCAGACTGTAACTTGGTGTTAGTAATGTGGTCTGTCAACCACGTGGGTGGTTGGCATCTATAGCACCCGGATGATGTGGAGAATCCGCTGCATAGTTATCTTGCAATATGGCTTGGAGCTTTGTCCGTACTATTGGATGTTTATTCGGGGGTGTTATAGAAAGTGGTATCAGAGCGTAACTACGCTCTGATGACTGGAACAGGAAATATCGAGTTTAGGAATTCTGACAATGAGTTAAGGGTTGGGGTAGTACGTGAGGCGCGTTAGTAAGGATTCTTCCCAGTAATTACTGGATACCTAACAGACACCTACACCCAACCTCTACGTCTCTAATTTTGTTAAAATTCAGAGAAAGAACGCCAGAGAGGTAGAAAGCCTCCTTATACTCGGGACCCCGATCTGGCAATTACTTAATGTCATACAATCAACCCGTGGAGAAAAGACTATACTATACAATAGACGTTGCCAAAAGGATAATACCCGTAGAGGGACCAATTTTAGCGGCAACTTGGGTCGACATGCTTAGCAGTCGATAGGACCCTACCTCACCGGCAAAGAGGACCGAAATACCCCAAAAATTATGAAATAAATAAAGCTCAAATAAGCAATTAATTAAGCCAAGATTGGGATTGAGATAAATTCTACAATTCGAACACTTGAGAGGGTAATTTAAGAAAACCTCTCGTAAAGCAATGAAATAAGAGAATATAATTCGAGACGTAATTACACCAAAAAAGTGGTACGATCTATAACACTGAATAAAGCATGACACAATTTTATACACTAAAATCTAATATTTCGGGATTCAATAAATTCCCTGCTCCTTCTTACATTTATCTCCATTCTCTGCATTACCTGAAAGACACAACGCCTCAACTGGCGATCGGTATGCATCGTCACCGCCTCCATTCTCCTTCTTTATTTTCAATTATTCTTCTATATTTCTCCACCTCAAACAAATGAAACCGGTGACCATTACTGGGTTTCTCTCCTGCTTCTACCACCGGTGAACAAGGAACATGTATACATGCTTATCAACGTCTCCTTCACACTCTTCTGGTTCGAGTTGTTTTATACCTTTAGAACCCAACAAACGTCCCATGAAGGACAAACGTTGCTTATCATTCTTCTACTACTATAATACGCACCATTGGAATGGGCAAAAGTATTACAAATATCTAATCGCTAGTTCAGTGTGGGCATATATGCCCATCTAACCACATCACCATACCACGACCTATCTCACCATTAGTATATAACTATCCAAATACATGGCTACCGTGACTTCTTATGAAGCTCAAATCCTCTATTTTGATCCTTTCTGCTTCTCATTGATTCTTGCACGTAATTCTCTCAACTTTAATGCAATCCTCAGGGATCAAACACATTGATATAGCCCATAAACAGGTCTCTTGAACTTTATAGTAACCCATAGTATCAGGCACTAGTTGGCCACCCCCACTCAACTCAACAGATAAGGGAATGATAGCGAATTCGCCCTTATGTCTCAAACAATAACCGAGTATCCTGATCACGAATATCGAATCAATGGAGGTGCGTACAATACAAAATTGAGTTTCAATCATAGTTGGGCACATTCCAGAAAAGGAATGGTGGAATACCACTGAGAAATGTAGTATTCAGTTTAATAAAAGACTACCCAAATATAAGATATTTATTTCATACATTCTAAAGTCAGAATACCAGCTGCTCCAGTGCACGGTATTATAGTAATCATAAACAGCACCCCACAAATTCGACCTCCCTTGTAAATATCCAAATGGCCATGTATGATGCCACTATTACAATATAGTCCTTCCAAACATACTACATCTGGAGGAGTTAACAACTATAAACAAGGGACTAAAAAGGAGCATCTGGTAAGATTGGTATCTTAGTAAATATAACCTAGACGAAGATGGTCGGTGCTTAGAATCAAGGCGACCTTGGATAAGTAAGACTAATGGACTTTTAATCAAAGACAAACTACACTGAGTAAAATGTAAACAAAGAAACACGAGAAACCCTAAACGTGATTCAGCAAATTAAACATACAAATGTATATACCTACATATAAAAAAGACTGGATATCAATAAAACCCAAGGAGTAAATGAAATTCAATTAAAGGAGGTCATGATGAGTAAATCAATCACACCCGACTTAAGTTAATGTTATAACTTAACAACCGAAAATAAATATTGGGATCTCAGTGGTGATAATTCCTGAATACTTACCACTAGTTTGGTGGGTACACACAAGAAATAATAATGAGGAGGTAACAAAAGGGTTACAAGACCCGTAAAAGATTAAGATGAGAATCTGAAATAAATAAATTAAATTTAACAAAATTATAATAACAAATATATATATATATATACGTATAGAATTGGACGTTATAGATGGTCCATTCAAAGAATTAAAATTTGTAATATGAAGTCAGATCGAAGTGGGCCTAAACGGTCAAACAAGATGAAATCAGCCAAATTAACTAGGCACTCCAACGAGGAATAGTTCCAACTCAATCGAATATTTATGGATAGTCAGGTATTAAAATTTGGAAATTTTAAGAAGATTAATGGACTTAATTGAGAAATAAATTAATGGGTCAAGATAATGAAAGAATCACTTGGTAGATTCAGTATAAATTTGTAAGTGTGGAGGAAAAGAGTAATAATATAAGAACTTGGAAGTATATATACAATTGTATTTCCAGTTGGCTAGCACTAGAATTTAAACATTATGAGGCTACATATATAAGTAAATGAACATGTATATGTACATACGTACGAAAATTAGAATGAAAGGAACTTGGAAGATCATAAGGGTATGAAGGTATATTATAGGGTATCATAAACCTATGGGAACAATCATATGTGGATATGTATAAATCAAGAGGATTATTGTAATATAAATACGACCCTGGAACTTATAACACATGAGTATATAAATACTATATATACATGAATGAACGAATATATACATACACACACACCTGGAGATATATACAGTTAGAGAATTTAAACAATAAATCTAAAAGCTTGGGAATTTTGACACTAGTCCATGAATTAATTGCCAGCTGACTAGGAACGAGCGAGATAAGAATTGAAATTAGTTAAATTGATTGGTTGTTCAAATCGGACATGCAAAGTCGAACTTGAGCCTGGCCAGGTCAAGTGACACGGAGCACAAATTAGGGTGCAGGGGTAGCCCAACACTTACGCTGATCACGTCAGTGTTGGATGATTCTCGAAACCCCCTACAAGTGGACACATAACTACAAATAGGTGTCAAATTGTATGAATTTGATTTGGTAAAGTGCGAGGAAAGCGTTGTTGCTACTAGATAATAAAATCACATAAAATACATGGATATATGCTTCGAAACCTAGAAAGTAAACACATACAAAGATGTAAAGACTTGAAATTGTAGGAAGAATGGTGTGATGTTACTAATAACCAAATAGATAATACATGAAAACATGTACTACAGAAACCAAATGCAAGACACTGGACCTTGCGACTAAGCAGAGCTAATCGACAAGCTGCTGCTTGATACAATCATAAGAATAATGATGATGATAAAGAAACTAAATATCCTATGTTAAACAATTTACAATCATAGAGACTTCTAACATATACAATTCGACAACTCTTAGACTTAAACTAAAGGAGGTCAACCAGCAGTGGCAAGGCCATAATTGGGCTGGAAAATAAAGGTTACTTACAGACGAAGAAAAGTCTAATTTGGCTGTACGCATCAAGGGAGAAAATAGGTGACAATGCTAGGAGAGTAAACTAGCTAACTACATATAATTATGATCGGTAATATCAACCAAACATGTTGTCATAACAAAGACACGCTTGGAAAATTGAAAAACCACCAGGCACTAAACCATTACTACAAAGCATATATGAATATAAACCTAAAGGGCAGCTAGGAAGAATAACTCAGACGCTTAAAAGCGCACTAAAAGAATGGATATCCGACCACCAAAGAAAATGGATAGACAGACTACAAACCACCAAAATCGTACATAAATTCAAATGCCCCACGGCAGTCTAGAGGCCTTTATTCCTAAAAGGATAAGAATGCAATTAATCCATGCACCACCTTGGAAGGCATAGTGAGGGAAAACTAAACCTGAAGGAAATCAGAGTCGCAAAGCAGAAGCTGGTGGACCGTATCTCACATTTCCCAGATGAATAACAAGTGACCTATCGGCCAATACCTTAACCTTAGAGAGGCTAAACCTGAATCTGTTATAGATCGGTATGGAAACCGATAAGAATCGTTGAGATAGAAACTACCCTTTAACATGGTCAAGGAATTTGATAGGATCATAAGGTGAGCTAATAGCAAAGAAACTAGAATGCCCCATGAGAAGTAAACATCTTGAACCGAGGTTCAAGGATGATAGAAAGGGATTACGTGGGCGTAATCCATTTTTAAGGGGGGTAGGCGTGTTGCGTTTTTACTGGGTTATTACCCGTTTGTGGTGTTGTTTTGGATGCTATGTGTGTGAACTGTGTGTGGATTGGTTTGAATGCATGGTAGTCATGAATGAATGACTTGTTCATCTGGTTGCTATGAGTGCAGTACATAAATATTATTGGTACATTGTAGTATTATTGAGCCACAAATGTGGCGTGGTGCTTATAAAGCACAAATGGTGAAATAGAACTGTGGAACTTGCGGGACATGATCCCTTGGTTAGAGAGAACGTATTCAGGACTTAATCTTTGCACGGTGTGTGTGTTCCTACAGCCACACGTTGGTTGTGTGTATGAGATTGTTATGTGTGTGTATGTACGCTTGGTTACGAATGAATGTTGTGTGCCTCTATGAAAACTTGGGTGAAGCCACTAAGGTGGCACAGTGCGTATAAACACTGAGAATTATAATATATGAGACTTTATCTTTTGGTTATCGAGAATGAATATGGGAATTGATCCCAAGGATTAACGAGAATGGAAAACTTCAGTTAAGGAAGTAAGACTTCGGGACGAAGTCTCTTTTAAGGGGGGTAAGTTGAAACACCCCTAAATAAATAAACACATAAAATAATAAACGCAAGTATAGTCGCACATGTGTGTTTATATATATATATACAAGTATACACGTATATATGTACGACAAACATTACATATAAGTAACCATGTCGTATATATACGTACAGGTGTATACATATATGCAACGTTACAAATTACAACGTGATATAACAACATGGTCGTATGTAAATATATATATATATCTAACGACACAACATGATAATATAGTCGCATATATATATGTATATATACTTACAAAAAAAAACGATATTAAAACATTACATATATGAGTAACCACGCGACAAAATAAGATAGTCGCATATCCGTAACTAACAACGTGACATAATGACATAGTCGCACATATATATATATATATATGTAACGACAATGTATACATACTAAAAAAAGAAGAGCGGGATGTGCGTCGCCGGGTTTTGAACCCGGTACCACTAGTGTTTAACCGAATGACTTAACCGTTTAAGCTATGCTCAAATTCGGTAATAACCTGCACTACTAGACACAAAAGTAATAATAACTACTAGACTAGCTCCCCAATACCGACTTGTGCACATCGTCAACAACACCATGAGTTCCCTATTCCTTGTACGACACAAGCGCGCGCCTCTGGAAAAAAACCGACCACAACTTCCATCTTTTTGGTTGGCGCAAACTACTTCCATTCCCAAATTTGACTGACACAAGCACTACCTCCTATTCCATGAAGTTTCAAACAGCACCAGACAACCTCTCCTCTCCTCTGTTTCATGCGCATCCACCATCTCGGAATAGCAATAGGCGACAGTTTTCCCTCCTTTTAACAACCGCACTAACCCCTGCATTTCCTTCCCCGATAACGACTGAACATAGTCTCCCACGCCAACAACTTTGCTCAAAGCTCCACAATGGCCAGCGGTGAAACAACAAGTACATGACACTACCCTCTTCCCCTCCTGGTATTTGCAGAAAAACCAGCACACAAGTGTGTCGAGGTTAGACTGAGACAACCGCAAGCAAACCCAACCACAACCCTTTGGTGTTCCTTTGAATCTGCAACCTCTCCCAGCACATGCAGTCCGAAACCAATCACCACAAGGGGCCTTGCACTACTGCTCCTGCTCAGGCGTGAACCTCCCTCCTTGTAACTCCTTACCCATACAACTACAACTCCAGCCTTCTGTTTCTCCTACAACCGTCCGAACTGCTTCTGCAACTTCCTCAAATTACTTGCCCGATTCCGACTACAACGAACGCTCTTTTCTCTGCTCCAGCTTCGAATAGCAGCAGCATGCGTCTGCTCCTTTCTTTCCATGCATCCTAGCATTTGCCCACCAGACCAAACCAGAAAACATCAACTGATGACAAGTAGTTCTTCCTCCTTTCCCGTTTCTGTTCCCGAACTCCAGCAAGACAAGTACACACAACAACTCTCTACCTTGTCCTTGCGTTAGATGGTAACCGGAGCACAAAAAAAAACACAGCAACCCGTGAACTGAAACGAGAAAAGAAACTGAAGACAGAATCCACCAATTCTGGTCACTCGTCACGGTCAACAGCATGGGAAGCAAACAACCACCTGGTCACGTTAAGCGCAGCACAACTCCATGCAGCTCGGTATCAATTTCCCCTTCTCTCTGGGCAAGTAAGGCACCGCCTTATGGTCCCACGTTCCATGCCTCCAGTAGCAGTATAGTGGTTTCTTCTCCCTCACCAAGGCCTATAGCCTCTTCCTGGCATACAGTCGGTGGCAAACAGAAGTAGAGGAACTAAACAGAGGTAGAAATACGGTAACTTGATGCTGCTTTGCCTCATTCTCCTTCTGAACATACATAGACACCTCCTGTCCTGCTCACCATCTTACATATTTGCAAGGCCTACACCTCACTCTTGAAAGGTCCAAGACGCAGCCAGAAGCGCATGTACTGGAGAGCTTCATGCTTGGTACTTCTCGGTAAGAAAACAGGCATGCATCACGCTTCTTTTTTTCCCTCGCCTTGCTTGCGTCTGAGAGCAACTTCACATTGACATTTCCCTCCTGTTTTGTTATGTATGCAACTAGCCCCATCCCAGCCTCACTGTCGAATTGAAACCAGTACGAGGATACTACGTAGAAGGGCGGGGGACTCGTCGACTTTGTGTCAGTCTGCTCCAGCTTTTCATGAACAAAACCGGTGACACTCGAACATGCCGTGAAGAGGACGTAGGAACCAGGTAACTTAACCGCAAAAGGAATTCATAACATTATAAGCATGGTTAACCAGAGTGATATGTATGGGGTAACAGGGGCATTTATATGTATGTGTTCATTTGTGCGCTTATAATGCGGAACCGATAACAAATATATGTATGCATTGCGTACTCGGTAATGGATATATACATAAGCGTGGCTCTGAATTGTTTTGAGGTGGCCATAAGATAGGATGGAGAGGATTAAGGTATCTAATCATTAAGGCTAACACGAAATCAATAAGTAATCCGAGTTAGGAAGGGAGGAGAGGTTGATATATATACATACACATATGAGGTTACGTGTGGCTGGTGACGGTTATATACGTATGTATGCATTATATCGGGCTTATTATACATAACAGAGTAACTATATATATATATATATACGTAAGGTTGAATTATAACTCGTATCCAAATAATGGATGTGAACATGTACGTATAGGCATTACCATGAGTTGAGGATACAAAACTAATGGTGGTTATAAATTAGGATGGAAATATATATATATAATAAATAATAATAATAATAATAATATAATACAATAATTAATCAAGTGTATGATTCAATACTAAGAATATATGAGGAAATGGTTTAAAAGACTAAAGGAAAGAAATTTTGTATATACTGGGATGTTGGTATAGTTTTAGTGATATTTGAGTATTATTTTCAGGTAATTACTATGCTATTTTTTTAAGGCCGTATCTAAACCATGTTAAGAATAATTATTTTGTGATTTAAATGCTCATTGTTTAATTTAGGAGGTTATATGAATTTTTGGAGGAAAAACTATCATGCTAGCAATTATAACTACCTAGGAACATCTTAGAAAGATCTGGACATATTTGTAAGCTTGCTTTATGGCGTAAACGATTTTTTTTAAAACCCTATATGAAAATAGATAAACATATATATATATATATATATAATGTATATATGTATACTTTATATAAACAAACTAATCAAAAATGAGGTCAAAGTGTGATAAAATTAAATATAGAGTACAAATGGTCAATGAGACCGAAAGGGATGATTCTAGGAAAATTTTGTAGGTATAAAATATAAATTCTATAAAACTAAAGGAGCAAATTATAAAACTAGGAAACTACGGGGGGTATTTTTGTAAATATTATCAAAATTGGTCAAAGAATGATTTGAATGGCCAACCTTGACCACATACGAGGGTTGACCAAATACAAATGATAAGGAGAATTATTTTGAGTATTTAACGGAACATTCGGTCAGAAACAATAATTATAAAAAGATTAAAGGGTATACGTAATTATCGAAATAATGTGGGTCAAAATGTAAATATGGGAACCCTTGAGGTTTGTTGGAAATTTTAGAGAATTTTGGAGTAAGCTTAATGCCTAATTTAACTATGAGTTATACTATATAGTTAAGTATGAAATTGTGGCACTTATAAAGTTAGGGGTTAGTTAGGTAATTACCTTAAACCTTGGGGCATAAATGGAGGTTTTAATATTTGACGGGATTGGTATATAATCCTAAGAGGTTTTGGAAATTTAAGTAATAATATAATTAATTAAGAGGTATAATATGAGGTTTCAATAATTAAAGTGTTGGTTATAAAAAGGGGGCTATGATGTAATTATGAGGGAATGTGGGTGCATGGTCAAGTTGGATAAACTTGTTACATGTTGCTGCTTAAGAATACCCTAAAACCTTAGCTAGAGGGAAATACTCAGTTAACGTGTAAAACGAATGTAATGTCCAAGGAGTTGATAACGCCTAAGGTTAATACTTGGAAAGTTTCAAAGGAACTAGTATAGGTTGAACCCCAAAAATTTACTTAAGAATTACACTCGATAAAATGGGATAAACTAGGAAAATGTCACTACGGTCGTCGCATGCAATCATGAACTGACAGTTGCTTTAATTAACTCTAGGGCCGTAACGAACACCAACTGGGACACTGTGTGTGAGACAACTCTGGCTTCTGAACCAGGTATGGATATGTGTGGTCCGTATGTTGCCGTGTTACATGGCTTGTGTGCTGTGTGCTTTGTTTGACAATGACTATAAGACTAAAGCATGAAATTGGATTGCTTGTTGTGGCTTGCTTATATGCTTGTTATATATCATTGTGGCATATTACTTGCGCGCACACAGTAGTTTAGTCTCTTCTCGTTTATGGAACCTTGAGATGAAACACAACGAACTATGTAAACAAGGGAACTACATAAAGGGAAAACTCCTCTCTAACTATAGAGGACCGCTAATAACACCCACTATGGTGTCGAGATTATAATGATAATGAAAAGTAAAATACCAACTGGTGAAACACGAGAATAACCCGGGAAGACAACAGCTCGGGCCGTGCGGTATGGATGATCGGGAGTTGGCATCTGCATCAGATCCTTCGACCGTCTATGGTGGAACATATTTTGGGGGTCCCTGGGTGACCCTGCTTTCTCAGCACATCCTGAGGTCTAGAGGTGACCTCGCTTGCTTGACCCTTGGCGCCGGGAATGAAGGATTGGCATTTGGTGGAGCATTATCCTGGAGTCTAGAGGCGACTCCGCTTTCTCGACGGATGACGCCGGGAATGGAGGAATTTGCTATGGAGGAGACGTCCTCCAACGTACGGTGATAAGAGAATTCACAAGTAAACCTTAAAGAGACAAGGAAAGATTGGCACCTACATGATATGGTCACGGGATCTAAACTATATCCCCAGACCTGGTGCAAGGAAAGAGAAAGAAAATACGCTTTCTGGGAACAAGGGAAAAGAAGTAAAAACACACAACGCTCGAATGATCCCATATTGAGGATCATGAGCATAACATACCTATGCACACGTTTATTATGTACATGGTTGCTGTTGCTATACTAGCAGCTTGTTTGTGCTTGGTTGCGTGATGTTGTTGCTATGGTGCCAGCGTGTTATGCTTGGTTGCTTGTTGTTAATGCTTTGCTACCTTTAAGTGTGTATGATACCATGATTATTGTGGTGTGCTTTACTGCTTTATTATAGCATGTAAATTGACTTAATAATATTCGACCAAGTAGTCGTGTAGCCCGGCAACATACGGGCTACACATATTCATACTCAGCGTGTTGCTGAGTCCTTTACAACCCAATTTTTACAGGTATCGAGCTGGATGATAATGGAGCATAGGCGGGATGACTATCATGGGGGTAGTCTATCTGGGCATAACTTTTGAGTTTGGAATAGTATGTTTAATGTATGGGTTGTTAATAAACCCGGGTTGTACTTTACGGTTTATGATTTAGTAATTATGTTGTAGACACTCGGTATTTGGAATTGTATCTTATATTGTATGAGTTTTGGTTGAGGGATGTTTCCAGTCATGCAGACCGTAACTTGGTGTTAGTAATGTGGTTTGTCAACCACGTGGGTGGTTGACATCTGTAGCACCCGGATGATGTGGAGAATCCGCTGCATAGTTATCTTGCAATATGGCTAGGAGCTTTGTCCGTACTATTGGATGTTTATTCGGGGTGTTACAATACCTGCAGTCAGAAAACATAACAACACACAAGAAAGGACCGCGCAAATCAGAGAAACTGAGTAAACCCTGCAACACCTTGTCAAATACATTTTGAAAACTCATTTGAGTACAATAAACATCCATAGCCACATAACAAATCAAACAATAGCTTTAAGAATCAATTCAATCACCAACCAACAATATCACAATCCAATTCTAGGATGATGGGAGTCACCAAAGTTCCACAAATCATAAATTCCAATAATTGATACCACAACAGAGTTGGGACCGATCCAGTTCACCCTCATTCTAAGTCCTTAAGTTGCACACCCCCCAAAAGTTTTGCTGACTAATGAAGTAGATCATAGAGCTTAGCTGCGGTCTGAGACTCAACAGCGCCAATATATATATATATATATAATAAGCCAAAGGCCTTTCCATCTCCAAAGTCTCCCATCAATTCCAGAATAAAATAGCCATATATGTAATATCAAAGTTCTCAAACCATTCCAAATATTCCATACCATCAATATCGTATAAGCATAATTTACAATCACAACCAACATAACCAATGTCAAAATACCACACACAATCATAAAGTAAAATAGGTGAACACAAGGTTTACCTGAAAATATGTCCTAAACGTCAACGAGCAGGTAACTAGCAAGTCTCCTTTACAAACTCACAATCTATCATAATTAACAAGACACTAAAATTAGAAGATTATATATAACTTATGTGTTAACTCAATACCAAGATATACCCAAAATAATTATAAATAAATATCTATAACACTTCGGAGTAACTTATATATATTGGGGTCAAGTTAAAACAGAAGCAAAACTTGTACTCTTTTATATAAACTATATATATATATAATATATGTTTTACTCATATTCTGGCCACAATCAAAATTAAGATATAGAAAGAGATTTTAGTCACTTAATGGTACTAATACCCGATAAAATAAAAATCGTAAAACACTTCCCCATAGAGTAGTCATATTATATATATATTGAGTGATACAATATAGCATAGGTACATGTAGTACTGAATCTCTGTATGCGTGTGTGATATACATACATATATATCATTTCCACTACTGGATATAGACGAGAGGTGAAACAATATAAAATTCGGGATTCCAATCTACATTAATTTAATAACCAAAAATCTAATATAGGAGACTGCATGAATTTGAAAATCCCACGATGAATAATAAATAATAACAAGTCATACAATGTATAGATAGTCTCCACTATTGCGATTAAAATAATATTTTGCAATTGAAGTATGTTGAATTTTGCACCATTTGTAAAGAACTAATTGGCCGTACATTGATGGTTAAAAAAACTAATTAAAAGGAAAAAGCAAAGCGGTTGTCTCATAAACACAAAATAAAGTAACACGGCAGTCAGACACTACTTACTCTAGGGTTGATTTATTTTAAAGAAAGTAAAAACAGTATACATGTACCTTTCTATTATGAAGTACGAAAACTAGACTAGTGATGAATAGTAGTTTTGATTTGATGTAAAACTCAGGATCCACACACGAAGGTGACACCGATTGTAATACCCCAACCCGAAATCCAATAAACTGGACGGCGATCACTCCCAAATAAAATACAACTGCAGCGGAAATAAATACAACAACCGGGCGGTATTACAATGCCGTTGGTCACCCTTGTGACCAACAAGGCTAAGTCCAAATACAATCCTCAAATGTCACGGTCTGGATACAGATACAACCCGAGATACTAGGAATCAAACTCAAAGTAAAATACTGAAATAAAGTAATTAACTAATAGTAGACTCCCAAAGCTTGGTCTACCCCACCTACACTCAGTGTGGTGATCTTCTTAAACTTCAGGTACCTGAAAATGGGGGTGCCCCCAAAGGGGCTCAGCAAACAATGCTGGTATGGAAAACGTGCAGCCCATCGTCTACCGGGCCACACAACTACTTTTGTCGAACACATGCAGTTCATTTTTATAAAGCTGTAAACAAGCATAGTCTGATGATAACAAGTATCCATACAAGGACAATAATGTCACATAGAACAAGACACAGAAGGTCGAGTTAGCTGAACTGAAATTCTTTAATGATAGTCGGTCCACACAATGGGACTGACAGGTATAACTGAATATCTCAAATAGTGGAGGTATAGTGACCTCGTTAAGATTGAAAGGTTGGGTATAAAAACCCCAGGAGATAACGTAGTTAAACCCTGAACTGAGAGGCGTGGGAAATGGAATCCCACTAGAGGAATGAAGTCTTCCTCAAACTGAACTGATGGGCATTTGAATCCCGGAAGGAATAGAGTCTTCCTCCAACTGAATGTTCCGTCGTGACGTAGTAGGAGACGACCTGAGACAGGTACAACTCCTGTAGCATGCATGGCCAGATCCCACTGGGCTCCTCATTCTCGAAGTATAGAATTGTTAAGTGTCATATAAAGACGTTAAACAAAAAACAAATGTATTGTCAATTATCACGTTTAGGATAATGACGTTTGTTATAAAGTGAAGTTAGTGAGAGACTTGAGTACAAGTCCTCGGTATACTGAAACGCAGGTATTTAATCCACTGGTATAGTAGTGTTTGTATGCGTGGGACATACACGTTGTAATCAGCCATAATCACGCACATAAAATAATACAACAGCGCACAAGAGTAAAACAACATTTTACATTAATTATCTTGGTCGTTATTTCAAACAACAGATAGCACACAAGCCGGTGTAATCCGGTAGAAAACAGGTTGCAAGAATCCCATACCGTTCACCGTAGGTTTGCAGTTGATTATACCCTGGTCAACGTCTGGTCAAACAAAGTCCTAGAACAGGATTAACTAAGAGGGTTAATTTATGTTACCCTTATATAATGATCCTACTGAATCTTTTAACAAATCTCGTATTTGTTATTTCATGTGAGGTTTATTTCTTTTAATCACCTCATGATTTTATGTATATCTTATTTGTTATTCCTTTTTGATTTATTATAAATCTTTTAATGTACATATATGTATTCATATATTCATGTACTATATTTGTTGTTTATTTTAATTGTCTAAGTGACATAACACTTATAATTTTCTTAACTATATTTAAATGTCTTACAATGACATAATATTCTTATAATCTCATTATTCTCCTTTTAGTCATAAATGATACTTATTGTTTCTTTTTAACTTCCTTATAACTATATAAGCCATAGTTCTAATTCCATAATTCCTTTAATTAAAATTCTTTCTTCTAATTCCTCAAAATATCCATATAGGACTTATATTTATTTAAATCTAAATTATTCTCCTTATATTTCGGTTATTTATAAATCAACCATATTAATTCTTAAACTTTACATTTAGATTCTAATCTCTTTATATAGAGTTTTAACTACTTATTTAGCTAAATTACATAGTCACACTAATATTTTAGTATATAGCTTTTAAATATTATAACTTCCAAAAATAACAACTTAGCCCCTTAAATTCTCGGCAATAATAACTCATTTCCTATAGTCACCATTTAACCACAAAATTTTATAAACTTTGCTTAATGCCTTATAAACTATAGTTTTAATTTTAATTCTCCATAAATGCCGAATTTATATATATATAAATTCTTAAATTAACCAAACTAACCCCAAAGTATTCGGCTTTGTCATTTATTCTTCCTTAATTACCTTTCATCCCAAAACTTTATAATAGTTTCTTAATAACTTTAAACTAAAGTCTAAATATTTAATTCCTCAAAATTTCGAAAGTGAGCCTAATAAATCTTTTAATTATGAATTCGCCCACTAATAAATTCTAAACTTTCATAACAACTTTTATAAATTACATAATAGCCCAAAACTTTATAAAAGTTATTTTAAAGCTTGTTTAAATTATCTAAAATTCTCAAACTTAATTCCTAACCTTATATTATATCATAATTACACCAAATACCCCTTTAGCTCTCGGTTTTCACAATAAGTGCACCAAACTTTGTAAAAATTACATTTAAGCCACATAACTTATTTAACTAGTCATTTAAGCTCTAATAAATATTTTTAACTCACCAAACTTTATGATATAAGTTCATATACCTAAGTAGGTCATTAAAACCCATTTATCAAATAGAGCATTCGGCCATAAATATTTAGTGACCATATAATATATAAAGTGGATTTATATGTCATAGTAATTATACATAAATTCATAGGAGTCATATAACTCATGTATAAATTATTGTAATGTCTTATATTGATTCTTAGCTCAAAATAAAACATTTTTGCCCTAGACATTTCGGCCTAATTTTATTTGTAACCTAAATAAATTTTGTGACACAAAAATGTGTCTTAAGGTAAATATTTTCTATATATGTTATAGATTATATTTTTGGCATATAAAACCATATAGTTTCGGTATTATTTGGCCTAGGAGATGTACATAATTTTTGTACAATTTTTAGAAGCTTAACAAAGCTTATAACATAAAGATTTACTTAGTAAACTTACTTCTTAACAAAGGTGGTTAAGTGTTTGAACTTCTTCTTGAATCTCCAAGCTTTCTCCTAGGTAAACTTGATGCTCCTCTTCGGTTTTATGCAAGAGGTGAAGGTGTTTAGAAGTTAGATCTTGAATAAAGATCTTAAGTAGATTTGGAAGTAGTTTAACAAGACTTTACCTTAGGCTTTTCTCCTTATAAATTCGGCACTCCTAAGGTAGGTGAAGAACAAGTTTTCCTTCATCAAAATGAAGAAGAAAAGAGACTTATAAGAAGTGGAACTTGGTTACACATAAAAATGTGCTTTAAGGATTTTCAAGCTTTAAAACCTACCTTAAGATAACCTTGAGATGCTCCTTGGATTAATGTTGTTTTGGACAACCCCCTTGGAGATCTAATTGATGCCGAACACACCTTGTTATGCTAGGAAGAGTTTTGCTTCAAGACTTGCCAAGAAATGCTAGGAAATTACCTTAAAGATGAAGGTAGAAGTTAAAACTCCATTAATGGACTTAAGAGCTTCAAAGGAAGAAGCAAGAGAGAGAGGAGGGAGCCTTACCAAACCGTGGAGGAAATGTGCAAGGAGGGAAATGAGACCTAGCTCACGTAAATGAAAGAGGGCAATTGGAATTTGATTTTGTTTTGTCAATTTTTAATGTCAAATGACTTTACTTTTCCTTAGTTTATTACATGGTTTATTGGCTCAATAAATGCCCTCTTTTCCAGCATTGAAATCGGCCATAATGGAGGACAAGGCAAGGTGGAGCAAAATAATGCAAACTAGAAGACAAGGTGAGAAAAGGTAAGGTATCTTCTTTTGATTTTTCTATGTTATAACTTGTCTTCTTCCTCTCTTGTATATGCACGGTTTAGGGTCTGAATGGAGCTCATTTGATCGGCATTCATGAGCTAAGAAACAAACAAGGAAGATTACTTGCTTAAGAAATCAAAAGGCAAAAAGAAAAAGGAATCTACTTTTTGCTTTTAGCATTTGTTTTGTACCTAGCTCACATGGCCTTGTTCCACGACCTAATTTCGACATCTCTCTGGTCAAATGAGACCTACATACTTTGGAATTAAGTAATATAACACATGGGATGATGAGTCATCATGTTTTAAGCTTTTAATAAATTTTTAAAGCAAATTTTATACTAGTTTTTGCTCTTAAAATCGGCCCCTATAGAGCACCTTTTTGACTAGTCACACCAACTGATTTAGAAGGTCATTTTAACCCTTTTTAAGATTACCAATTCGTGGTATGTCAAAAACTACAAGGCAATTGCGTAAAACGCGTTTTCGTGACACCCGAAGGTGTGTTTTTTGCTCTAAGGAAATTTTGGGAAACAAATTGTTTTTATGAGTTCCAAGTGTTTGAAACACTTATTATAGTAAATAAACATATATTAAGATGTTACTTGGGTTATATGAGGTTATATCAACCCATGACATAATTTACGGCCATCGGGACACACCTGGGCAAAAAGAGCTAAGAAATCCTCCCCTGTGGTTTTTGCTGAATTTTGAGAAACCACTTCGTGGGTTCTCTTTATAATGGTTATAATGATTTTAGGAACTCAAGGATTAATTTTATAGGAGTTCGTGCCACCTCGGCACTCCTCCGGACTTTTCGTGCTTTAAGGAGCGGGCGTGAGCACTCCCGAGCGTTTTGCGTTTTTGACTGAATTTAGCTTAGGAATATTTGTATATTCATATAATAATTGTATGACCATTTGGTTTAATATTAGATGGTCATACAAGGTCATGTTTACCATATGCTTCTAAGGCGTTTAGCGTTTATGGAGAAACGACTATTTTTACGTAACGTTCTCATGCATGGGTTTGCATGCGTACGTGAAATGATTCATATTTGGATTATATTCCAATAAATAATGATTTAATAATATTATTTAGATTTGGGGTATTTCACCGATAAAAGGTGTAAATGGGGACGGCGCTTGATAGAGAGACAGATGTATGATGATAAATGTCTGGGGGTAGGGTTGGGCTTTTCCTACTGTCGTATAAATAGAAAACAGGGATTCATGTAGGTAAATTCCAGATAGTAAATTTATCAAACACTAATATATTGAAATTAACATAATTTCAGTAATTTCAGAATAGTTAATAAATATACTAATAATTACCAAATAATATATATATAATCTAGTTAGACCACAGTTAAAGATAAATATAGGATCAAAAATGCATACTTTAAGTTAAAGTGGTATTTTTTTTAATAAGTTTGTATAACTAAATTCAGTCAAGCACTAAATAAATATCGACATACTATTTAAAATAATGCCATATAACTTTGAAGATAATAACCAAAATATCGTAAGTAACTTATGAAATAGGTTAATAATTAAATAAATATATCATAGGGGTATTTCAGATATTCTGGTCCATCAGACCGACGTTGTAAGTAGTAGTAAGCCTTGTTAGTCACGTGGGTGGCTAATGGCGTTGCATCACCCACCGTTGTGTAAGTAAGTATCCGCTGCGAAGGTATGTATGTACGAGGTGATTAGACGGTAATGACGGTATTAGCGGTAGGGGTGTTACAAAAAGTGGTATCAGAGCGAAGTATCGCTCTGATGACTAGAAATACCGAGCTTAGGAAATACCGAGTTAAGAATTAGAAGCTTAGGGCTAAGGGCTGAGTGATAGCGTTAGAGATACGCTAGTTAGGAACTCCCGGTGTGTCTAGGATACCTACAATACCAGACCCGCCCACTGCATCCCATTGTATAACTTGGGAAAGAACACCAGAGAAAAGGAAAGTCCTCTCATACCCGAGAAAACCCGATCTGGCAGTAGTAGGGTATTCCTATAAATGGAAAGAACCTGACATATAGTAGATTCCAAGGATTGGAAGTCCCGGAGATGGTTCCCGGTTGAGCAACAATACTCGCACTTAATGGCGGTAGAAGGAGTACTCCAACCATAGGGAGGCTACAACTTACAACAGCATGGGGCGACATGCTTAGTAGTCGTGAAACCTGGCTAGTCAACCAGCAGCAGGAAAAGAAGCACTAACTGTGCAACGAAATGGAAAAGGAGCAGTAATGGAACCTGAGACACAAGTCTGCGGGACAGCAGTAGCTAGATAATACCACCAATGGTATACCAACTGACTAAGGACATAGTCAGGAGTGATTAACTCCAAACTTTGATGCCAATAGATTACAATACTTGGCCAGTATGCTTACAAAGCTACAAGAACACTTACGGGACAACATCCGACAGGACTATAGGAGTAGTGCCTAAACAAGCTAAGGCTCAGTAACCACAACAATGTGTGGGAACGAGCCACAAGGAAAACACAAGGCAAATGAATAAGGATCTCCAAGGATTGGAGAAGTACCCCGATTAACGACAGTCATGTCAAGATCACTGAGAAGTTACTTAAAAGATCGAGCATCCCAAACATAAATCACAAGATCAAGAGAGAAGAGTCGATAAGACCACCAAATACGAGTGGAAACCATACTGTGATTGGTATAGGTTTACCCAAAAACCACCAGTACCACGCACTTGCCACGGCAAGTGCAGTAAGAACAGGAACATATAGAAGAACCCTAACACCCACAAGTACCTAGTAATGTACCGTGACCGCAATAAAGCGACTACGTCGCACATCCTAAAAACTGGAAGAATGGAACCTTGGGAAGGCCTAACGGCTCGACCACTGTATTAGAACCTACCAATCAGCGAGAAGCTGGACTTGGTCATGACTCAAACATGGCTATGCCATGAAGAACTTCTTTTTAACACCGAACTACAATTTTAAAACCCAAAGCTTTTCTTTCAAAACACAACACCCTTCTTTAAACCTTGGATTTAAAACCAAACCACAGAATACGGTGAGTATCATAGAATGATACCAAGAGGACTGACAATAGAATACTTCACCTAGGCGTGTGACGAGCACTACGAGTGTACCCGATTACGGGTGTGGGACGACCGCACTCCGAAGGAGCTTGCGGGACCGACAGATAGTCAGGTAAGTGGTAACGTATCAACAAGGTACCCCACGTATGTTACATGTAGTACCAAACACGGGAAGTAGTCAACTCTGTTCTACGGACCATGAGTAAATTTTAAACCATAACAACTGGACACCTCAGACGATCAAGGAGAAGGAACTCAACTAAGTAATTAGCATGAAAGAACTCAGAGAATCCATCTGAAGATGAAGAATGCGGATTAGGAACTGGTAAAGAGCACAACCTAAAGTATAGACATTGGATATGTCTCAAACTTCAATCAAATACATGACAACTGGGAGGAATACCCAGCCTAAACACAGTAAGACAATGCCTAACATGAACATAACGATGTTCAACAAACGGGACTGGAGTTCCCAAGAACAATTACAAGGACTACCGGGAGCATAATCCATCATTGGATAGGATTTTAAACCTAGTCTTAAGCACTAGGAACAAGTATAAATGGCCTACCCAAGAACGGGAGACGTTATAACCCAAAAGGGGATAGCTCAAATACAACACCACAAGGCGGTATAGTAGACATGACATATCATAAACACTAGCCAGATGTAACGACATAACCAACTACACCCAGGAGCAATCCTTGAAGGGTGTCTGAGTTGACAACAGTCGAATAAGGCGACATGATAAAGCACGGAGCTGGAATGCATACTCGGTTAGGACACCGAAGGGATTTCACTTAACAGGAAATACCCTCAACCGCGAGAAGGCATTGATTAACACCAAATTGCCTAAAGGGTCTCCCATGAACGGAAGCGTGATGCCACGACTTGCCATGGAGCCCAGTGATACCTCCAACCTATGGGGTTACAAGAGTGGAAACATGTATAAGCGGCTGCAAAGAGCATAGCTCACAGCAATTTGGCGTAAAAGCCATAAACCAAATACGTTATGTAAACTTAAACAGTTGCAAACCCACACCATTTAATACAAGACTTGCAAAAGATATTTTTTCATACGACAAATAGATCAACAACTGAACAACCCCACTTGAGCTCAACATCCGGAGTGGCTTGGAGTAATGCTATCTCAGTGTCACTGGCACTAGAGCATCAGTCTAGTATACAGTTGACGAAGCTTGTAATTGCCTTCCTGCCTTCTGTAGCAATGGTAGCACAGAGGCACAAGAATCGTAAAATAATGCCAACAATGGCCTAGTCCACGCTGGACACTACGGAAATCTGAGGGAAGGTACCTCTCGTTAACCAAAGACCACTGACACGGTGGAGATGTGAACCCTTAGAAAAGGCTTCCTCTACCATAACAACAAAGCTTGTGCATATAGTTATTTCCAAGAGACAATCGAACAAGGAAATGAGATTCCAAACACTCTCGCTAGAAAGAGGCTTGAGGACAACTGTGAAATCGACGAAGAGTCGGTTGAGAAGCAAACACAGGATGTGTATAATGTGAACTGTAGAAGCACATAGCTCAAGAGCATAGAGACTCGAAGGAGTAAGTATACTCCATATGCACCAAGCACATGGTGAACCGTTGTATGAATGGCGGCGGATGCACATAAACAGAGACTAACCTAGTAAACCTTGTCATGAGACTTATGAGTGGAACTAACCTCTCACAAAACTCTCACTTACCAGTGATAGAATACTCTCCAATTGGAGAACGGGACCAGAAAACCCTTGAAGTTTCTTGGGATGTCCCGGTGACGTACATACAAAAGTAAAACTGCACAGCTAGATCTACAATGTGAATGCACATTTTGACATCGAATGACCGACGCTCAAGAGAGCTTGGGACCCGATAAATTACTTCATCCATTGTCAACCAAGACACTTGGTGAATTGTATCATAAATTATGAAATAATGTGAGGTAAACTAACCTACACATGAAACCTGAATTGAAATGAAACATCTCCACATGGGAAGATAGTAACATTACGGTATGCCACGATAGCTGTCATACACACGAACATAGGAAGCCCTCAGTGTATTCACACCATAAGGGAATGGTGCCAATGAGTAGAGATAAGCTACCACAGTAACAGAGACCGTAAAAATAATGTTGTATAATGAGTAAGAATATGGTGCGCAACAAGCGACCGCTATGAGGAAGTAGTTAGAGAATGACACGGAGTTGTAAGTACGAGATGACAGGCAGAAATATTCATTCCTATCACATAAGTGACTTACTACCAAGCGTTTACGCCTCTGCACTCTATATGACTGAGTGTTTTGGTATTGCACAGGTGCAGTTAATGATCTAGTGGGATAGCGAGGAATATGGAAAATGTAAATCGTAGTAAATTCTTCCTTTCACCAACAAACAGGGCAGAAGCTACTTAAGTAAAAGCTTAGAAACAACTGTGGGGCCTAAGGCCAAAGAAGCACGAAGAGTGTAAAACACACTAACAATCACAAGATGTGAATTCCATTGGAATAAGGAGTGAAAGGAGACTTAAGAAAGTCATTAGGACCGACGCATAGAAAATGCAAGGTCATACAAGTAAAGAACACTTGTACTGAACCAGAAAAACTGGTATGATTCAGAAGCCACTGACAATAGAGGAAGCTCTACAACTAAGTAGTGACTTAACCTCACCCAACAATAAGTTGGAGGAACTTAGTGAATAATCGTGGGAGTATGAATAGTATGTATAAGAATACCACACTTGGTTAATAAACCTTATTCCCAACATAGAGGGATGAAAAGGTGATGTGTAGTATATTTGGAATAACTAAATAGCGAATTAAGCACTAAGATTATCAGGGTCGCGCAGCAGAAGCTAGTGAGCCCTAGCTAAGAGGTTTAATGTACCCAGTAAGTATGAGAGAATGGCTATCAATGCCCTGAAGCCTAATAGGCTAGAACCGAATTAATTATGAGTTAAATAAACTCATAGAGGAATTCTTGGTGCAAGGACTAAACCATTAGTATAGTTAAGGCCCTTTGACCCGAGTACATTATATAATAGACCATAGGGAAGCTAAAGGCTTCAGATTGCCCAAATTGAGTAAACCAATGTTCAATAATAACATGGTAGATTACGTGGGCATAATCCTTTTTAAGGGTGGTAGAGCGAAAACCGCTTAGTACAAATTTCACATATAAAACACGTAAACTATAATGTGCATAGCACAAATAAGAATCGAATTGATGATTGGTACTTATGTTAAATTAACATACGTATTCATTTATATTGTAATTATGGTAATTAGGCATGAGAGATACGAATGACATAGGATGAATATAACCACCCTGTAACTCCAGTGTGAGAGTATTGGTAAATAAGAGTAGAGAAACTCTTTGGGAAATGATAACCCCTATTATGTATGCCTATTTGAAGTAAGACATTGCATTACGTGCATGAGTCGGTATAAAACCGATGTAGAACCTAGAGGAAATCGAGTTCCCTAGGTGATTGTTATGAGACAACTGAGAATGAGTAGTGGACGGAGCTCCACAAGTACTGTATCCCTTAAAGAAATAGTATGAAGCGATTGAGAATAGTCGATGAAATGAACCCCATGGGCATGAAATTTCGAAGTAAGGAATTTGGAAGTAGATTGAGGATGATTGATGGACTGGATTCCATCCTTTGAGATGTGTGAATTTGTAATTATGACTAGGAAGAGTAAAAAGATAGAAAATGGATATAATTGAATTATTCGATTGTTTGAAACTGATGTGGGAAGTCGAACTTGATCCTGATCAGATCATGGGAAACCGAACACAAATTGGGGTGGAAAGATAGTTCTACACTGATGTTGATCACATCAGGGTCGAATGATTCTTGAAGCTCCCCTCAAGTGGTCACAAGAATCACACATATGATAGAGGTAATGAACATAAATTGGGAACTTGGAGTTGTTGTGTCTTAGAAAGATTTCTAATTAGGGGTTGCGAAAGGATTTCCCTTAGACTGGAGATTAAGGATTTGTTTGGAAGTTTATACCGGAGAACGATACTAGTGTATCATGTTGTATTATTCCAAGGGCAGCGGGACGTAAAGGAGTCCTGTGTCTAGATGACCTGAGTGCCTGCGGGATTGTAATGTGTATTGCATTGCTTTGGGGATAGCTTTGCATAGTATGTATGTATAAACCTTGAAGAGTAAAACCAGATGATTGGATGTAATGCGCATTGGAGTAATTATTGTACATTTGTATGGTATGGAATGTAGAGACCTTGAGTAACGGATTTGTAAATTTGTAAGGAGGAGTAATGTATGGCTTTGGCATTAGACATGTATGAATGAGTAAGTATAGTAATCCTATAACCTTGAACAACTTTGAGGACAAAGTTTCTTAAGGGGGGTAGATTAAAATACCCCGAACTTAAGTATAGCGATTAAAAAATTCTAGTATGTATTTAAGGGCCTAATAACGCCTAAGTAATATTGGTAAGGAAAAATAAATCCAAAAGAAAAGAAGAAAAGCTTAAAAAACAAAAAACGCTAAATAAGCGTTAAATAACCATAGGAGGTATGAGACCTTGGTTAGGGTATTACATGGATTCTAAAGGCTTAATAAGGCCTAAATAATATATGGGAACGATTCCTGAAGAAAATGGATCCTTATGGATTAACAGCATAGATGAACCTTAAAGCGCGTTTTTCGAGGAAACCGGGAAAACGCGACTTTAAGCGGGTTAAATAGACCCGTAATAATTTTGGTCAACCAAATAGTCATTAATAAACATTAATGAAGGTTGCGACCCAATAAAATTAATTAAACAAGAAAATTCCGGAAAACGGGCCCGGTTAGTGAATGGTACCGAAACCGGGTAAATTAACGAGCGTTTTCTGTAAAAGACAAAAAATGCTCCAATTAGTAATACTGTAGGGGGCAGTTTTTAATAAGTCAAAAAGCACTCTCACACTCACACAAAACTAGCTAATTAAATAAGAGGTCAAAAAGCAAAAAGAGAAAAAGTAGAAAAAGTAACTTCCTTTTCTCTCACCTCTCATTCCTCATTTCTCTATTCTCTCACCTCCCTCCTTCTCTCCCAGCCGATTTCTCTTTCCTTCTCCTCCCCTGTGCTGGTGATTTTGAAGCTCCAATGGCTTCCTCACTTCCCCTCTATACTAGTCTCATTTGAACTCCAAATGCAAAAATAAGTGCATATTCTTACTCCTCTCATCACTCTCTACCATTCTCTCTTTTAAAAATTCAAAAATGAGAAATTTCATCTCCATGGGTTTTGCCCATTTGAAGAGAAAATGGTACCAATGTAAAGCTTGGAGTCTCCTCTCTCCACTAAGGTAAAAATTTCCATGAAAAACTAAGCTTCCTCCATCCTTCTTTGTAACGGATTTTTACCCATTAGTAATGCTCTATTTTTTCTCTCTCTTTTAAGCATCATTCCAACCTTGCAATGGTGATGAAATCACCGTCTTGAACCAAGGGCTAAAACCCCTCTTAAAAGACCCCAAAGGTAAACCCTAGAATTTGTGTTTTAAACACTTCAATGAATTAGTATAAATCTAAGGGTTAGTATTTAATTACACTTGTTTTTGTGTTCATTGGGTGATGGGAATGGAGTTTGGCAACTCCATTCCCCATGTGACCAATTTTGTGCAAGAAAGAGAGAAGGAGGAGAATTGGAAAAGAAAGAAGGAATTATAAGCTTGAGGTAAGAGCTCTTTCTTAGTGCTAAGTTTTAATGCATTAGAGTAATAGGAATGGGTAAACTACTTAAAGAACCCAAAATATTGTATTAGTATTGTAGTTTATGGAAGTTTGAGTATTTGTGAACTAGTATTTGGATTGTAGGCCTTGGAGCCAAATAAATTGTGTATGTGTATTGGTATTGTGGATTGAGGAAGTATTGATGAATTGGTATTGCTTTGATTGCTGGTAGGACCCTTGTATGGGTGTGACTAGTTTAGGAATGAATTTGGTGAGAAAGAATGTATGTGGAGAAGTGGGAATTGTAGGTAAACTATGGCAAAATTTTAGTAGGAAATGTGCATTTATGGATGACTTGGTGAATGGGAGAACCAAGGTGTGTATTGGATTGAGTAAGGATGTTAGTGGCCATGGAGTGGTAGTTGAAGTATGAGAATATAAGAGGGTAAAATCTGTAGCATGAAGTATTACAATGCATTGGAGAAACTAGGAGGAACTAGGTGTATTTGGAGAGCTTAAAGTGTGTAGTAAACCACTTTGTAATAGATTTTGTGAGCAGCTAGGTAATGGGGAGGATTTGAGTGGAAGATAATGTAATGAGGATACTAGTAATGGCATTGGTAGAGGGAGTAATAGATGGTAACAACTGTTGTAGAAATCTGTAGCATTTGAGAACAAAATTGGCATAAGTGCTGAAATGTAGTGAAGGAAAATTATGTAAGTGGATTTAGAAATGAGTAAGGAATTTGGTGGATGAACTAAGGCAATTTTGAGGGCCTAAGTAGTGTTAAAACATGTGGAAGTACATGTAGGAAGATTGGGGAAACAATGGGAAAAGGAAGAACTGAAAACCAAATTTTAAACAAGTGAACTGGGCCGGACCGACCTTGGGGACCGAACTTGCAAGGTCGGTCGAGCCTTAAAATACAAAGACGGGAAGTCTACTGGAATGGACCGACCTTGGGACCGGACTTGCAAGGTCGGTCGGCCTGAAATTTTCCCGTAATGTAACCCACTAGGATGGACCGACCTTGTCCAGGGTCGGTCGAGTCCAGAATCTCGAACCCAGAACACACTGGAACGGACCGACCTTGGGACCAAACTTGCAAGGTCAGTCGGGCCTGAATTTTTCTAGCGTATTAACTTACTGACTTCGACCGACCTTGGGTCCGACCTGGGTAACGTCGGTCGAGTCAAAAAAAATGAAATGATTATAGTAATCATATGTATATATATATATGCTTATACCCATATGTGTATGTATATATGTAGTACACCATTGATGAGGTAGTAAAGGTAAGAAAGTTGTGAATTTAAGAACATTAAGTTAAACCGAAATAACGGGATAACGGGATAAGTACGGGAGTAGTAATTAAGTATGTACTGTAATGCTTAGTATTAATAGAATCATTTGGCATATAGTCATTGGTTCGTGAATAAGATTCAACGAACAAGTGGAACCAAGGAACAAGGGAACACCCGGTAAAGTAAATCCCGGTGAAAGGTATGATTTCTTCATGCTCTGTATCCTAACCTGGTTACCCGATTTGTGTGCTTATTTGATCACCTAAATAAGATAAATGCATGAATCGGACTTTAATGCACTTACTTGTGCTTGTATTACATTTGTTCTTGTTATATTGCCTTGAACATTAGTTTGTATAATTCATGAAATGAATGAATGAGAATGAAGTGTGTATGTACCTTGTAGTGTACTTGTGTAATGAATTGTACCTTGGTATGGATGTGTGTTGTAGTGTATTATTCCTTGGTGTGGGTGTGTGGACTTCTACTAATTCCTAACCACCTAACTCCTAACGTAAGTATGAGTAAATTGGAATGAGTAGAAGTCCGAAATAGCTTCGGCCACGCATGAGGATAAGGAAACACAAGAGGTTGGATCCGATTCCTGGCCTGAATCCTTTCTATGGATCAAACCCCTTAAATGGGTAGCATCCTAGATTGGTGAGCCACCTAAAGCCCGGTGGGTGGGACGGTGTAGTCCCTGCCCAGAGGTCACTACGACTTGACTTGAGTAAGTAAGTAAGTAAGTAAAGTATTGTATGAGTAATAGTCTTGGCTGGTGTAAGTCATTGACCCTGAGTAAAGGAGTAAAGTGCACCCATTCTGACCTGGGTGAGTAATGAAGCTAACACGTATTGTGTATGTATTGTATAAGCGTATCCCATGAAGGTAAGTATGATTGGTTGACTTGTATTTTCTTCCTTGTATGTATTGTAATGTATGTATGTGTGCTGGTGAAGTATTGTAATATTATGAATGAAGCATGTATGTATGTACGAGTAAAATGAATTGCATGTATTCGACCAAGTGGTCGGCGTACCCTCGCTAGCACGCGGGGTATGCGGAAGTCGTATGCAGTGTAAGCTGAGCCTCTTGGGGCACCCTTTTTAGTGTGCAGGTACCCGAAGCTGTTATGGTCATAGTAAGAGACCGGCAGCTACGTTTGGATAGCTAGGAATGAAATGTAGATAGTAGAGAATTGAATAAGGCTTGTAGCCTTGATGTATAACTGTACCAAGCGGTACACCATGTGTATTGGGAAAGCATGTAGTTTGTGAGGAATGGGTAGACGATTGAATCTTAATGAGTATGTATAAACTTGAAGGAATCATTGTATTTGAATTTGGGTCTTAGTAAACTCGGTATATTGTAATGTGATTGTGGAGTATTGTATTGAATGAAGAATTGTAGTACCCGGCTTGTATTAGGAATGTGGATTGTAATTGAGTGGTACTCGGATATTCCGGTCCATCAGACCGATGCTGTAAGTAGTAGTAAGCCTTGTTAGTCACGTGGGTGGCTAACGGCGTTGCATCACCCACCGTTGTGTAAGTAAGTATCCGCTGCGAAGGTATGTATGTACAAGGTGATTAGACGGTAATGACGGTATTAGCGGTAGGGGTGTTACATCAATTTATATATGTCAACACTACTATATATATCGCTTAATATAATTTCCTTGAATTACATAATTCCATTATTTTATGTAACTCCTTATACCATGGCATTAAACCTTAATGTTTTAATGTTACATAATAAAATTTTCCACCTTATAATAAACTTGATCGTACTTTAATTCTTTAATCATTTTATATAACCTTATAACATTCCAAATATTCATACACCATTTGTATGAACTATAAAACCTCACAATATTTATAACAATCCCATTATTTTACGTGAAATAAAAACTCCCTTTAGTTTGTATTATTATCACATATTAACACTTACATCATATATCTAATGTTATTTACTATGGTTCTCAACCATATAAATACCAATGTTAATTTATAACATTCTAAACCTTGGTATATAATTTATAATACCTTATAATATATTCCATATGAATTATAAAATTCCTATAATCAATACTAACTCCATAAATTGACATTATGATCATAGTCTAAATGCTATGTCATATAAATCCTCAACCTTATCTTATAGAAATCCTTAATAACTCTTAATTCTCAGCATAACACTCTAATTTCTCCATAATTACATTTTTGCCACAAATGTTATCTATACTTACAATGTCATTATATACCATATATATAATCCTAACTCCTTATTTAATTCAACTCAAGGTGTTATGCTAACTTATATTAAACTACTGAACATACTCTAATGTCATTCTTTGACTTCCACCACATTTTTCTTAAATTACAAAGTAGCCCACATATTTTATAATCCTTACAATTTAATCCATAATTCACATCTCTTATAATCTTACAATTTAATTCCAAACTCTAACCCAAAATTTCAAATAAATTATGAGCATACCTCATATGGTTTGTTCTGATTTTTCACCCTAATATTTTGTCAAATTAAATCTTGACCCCATAAGTTTTCCAAAACTTACAAATGACTACTAATCTTTCCTTAATTTATATTTTAACCATTTAATTCACTTAAATGGTACCATCAACTTTCCCTCCTAAGTTGACTAGCAATATTACTTGACCTATATTTTTCAATATTTACACTTTGACCCCCAAGTTTTCTATACTTTGCATTCAACTCCCAATTTCTTCCAAAATCATAATTTAATCTTTCCTTTCACCTAAGTTGGTCAAAACCCCAAATTTCAGCCTTGACCCCATATTTCCAACATTTATGAATTGACCCCAAGTCTTTTCTAGGATTTACATTTAACTCCTTTAACTTATAAATTCCTAAAATTCACCAAGTGACTCCATAGCTCTCGGATATATTTATACACAGCACTCCAAACTTTATTTCCTTAACATTATTAACCTAACCATAGGTTATACACCACTATTTCACTTAATAACTCCTAAGGTCATTTAAATTACCTTTTTGCCCTTAATTCCTTCTAAACACTTTCCAAAGCCCACCAAACTTTATAAGTGTACCCAAACCACTCATAATTCATTGATAACACCAGAACATCACCTAAAACATAATAAAACCTTAACATATACTCTTAAAGCATAAAAAGTGCATTAAAGATCATAAAGCAACACTAAACATTTGGAAAATGTAACAACCATAAAGTAAGCTTAAAGTATGATATAAATACTCTTAAATACAAGTTTACTCATGTCCAAACTATTCCCAAGTCCAAACTTCCTGCTTAATACATTTTAAGCCCTTTAACCTTATAACTTTGACTTTTAAGTCATCAAATCACCCACTAACTTATCCAAATGTGTTTAGAAAATTTTATGTTCATTATTAGGTCATAATAGACCATTTTTAACAGGTTATTCTCAGCCATATATTAATCCCCACATATAACATACTTAAAACATCAAAAATGTGTTTTAAGGTGATAACTTACCCTTTGATGATCCAAGCTTGATTTTCCAAACTCTTCACTCACGGCCCTAATTGTTTGATAGAGAGGAGTTAGTTTATTTCAGAAAACATAAATCTAGATGATTATTCAAGAGTTTAATAGCTTAGATTAGGGTTTACCTTTATAGGAATGATGATTTCACCAATTTGTGTTCCTTATACTCTCGACCATGAACTAAAGTTTTGAGCTCCACTTTTTGACATATTTGAAGACAAGGAAAAGAGATCTAGTAAGGGTATTTAAGGCTCCATAACATAAGCAAGAGTTTAATGCACAAAATGTGACTTAAGGAGGTTGAAGCACCTTTGATGATCTAGGAGAGTTTTTCTTCTCCAACTGTCAGCTACAATGAGGAAAATTGATGAGAGTATGATCTAGGGTAGATCCATGGATAAAAGCTACATTAAGATTTCAAAAGGCTTGATTATGACTTACCCTTGAAGTCACCTTTGAAGAGTTGTTACTCCTTGAAATTTTGGCCACCAAAAGAGCTATAAAGATCTTCATTTTGTGTATGAAAAGATTTAGAAAATAGATGTAAGAATTTGGTGATTCTTGGCCATAAATAATAGAAAGGAAAGATGGAACCTTAGAATATGTTTTTATAGCTTAAGCTAGCTTAGACCTTCTCTGCTCCATGGATTTGTTGATCCACAAATTTAGGGCTCCAAAATTGTTGAAAATAGCCTTTGAGTGATATGGGAGAAGAGCTCTAGGTGTTCTCTTAGTGTTTATGAAAGAAAGGGAGAGGTTTGAGTAGTACAAGAGGATTGGATCTAGATCACCATGGAAGTGTTCTTCAAGCATTCAAGAGGAATATGAAGAAAATAAAAGGAGGAATAAGGAGAAGGATATCATCCATAGAGAGGGCGAGAGAGAGAGTGAGAGTTTGACTTTGATTTCAATAAGTGAAGAAATGATGGGTCATAACTAGTAAAGGGTCACTAACGCTCCTTAAGAACATATTTTCTTCCAAATTGTAAGGTGGCAAGGCAATATGGAGGAGTTTGCCGGCCCTTCAATGCTTCAGGAGGTGTTTGGTTTCAACATGTGTTTTAATGTAATAATGTGTCTTATAATGTTCTAGGATTATATGTTGTACACTTGGACTTGTATCATGTGTTATTTTATGACCAACATGATTTCTTTGTCCTAAAGTGTGTTAATTTGTGTTTTTGAGTGATTGGTATACTTGACTATTCGTTGTGACTAGTAAAAGTATATTCTTTGATTCACTCTTGATGTTGGTGTTCTTAATTCGTATAATGATGTGTTACATGTTACATTAACTTTAGGAGTTGTTTCTCCTTATTAATGTTCCATCTTTAGTCCATTATTTCATGTGAGACTTAATGCTCATTTTTTTACTATACATATTTGTTTATATATGTATGTTTAAAGGTTGTAAAATACCTTAGTGAATTGGCTCATTAGCCTTTCCTTTAATGATTAATCTTAGGTTTAAACCCTTTGATTTAATTAAGCCCTTATTAATTAAGGAGATTAATGTTTGGGGTATTTCAATCTACCCCCCTTAAAGAGATTTCATCCTGAAGTCGTCTTCCTCAAGTAATAATCTTAGGGGATCAAGTCCCGATAGTATATATCTATTCGATATAACACTAATTACGTATATCTATCCAATATCGCACTCATAATTATCATAGTATGCTTATACAGCACCTAGCCAACTTTCGTGGCGTTTACTTAATACATATATGGATATAGGTGATCCATCAGCACCCTATTTCATTTATATACTGATACCTTAACAACCTCCCCGAGGTGTTCATATCATTGCTCAATATATATGTTCCACTTTCCACAAACATATGTGTGTATATATATACAACTAGTATCTCAAAGGATATTCACACATCACCACCAAGTGCATATATGCACATATAACCAAATGTCTGCAACTACCCGAGGAAGAATCGGTCTTGTGACGAAGGACTCTAAGGTCCACGGCCCCTTGGGTAATGCAACACCTATAACTACCCGCTGGAGAATCGGTCTTATGACGAAAGACTCTAACGTCCACGCCCCTTGGGTAATTTCACATGATCTCCACAATACCTAAGCTCGTTACCTACACATATCAGTGTCCACTTATAGGAAGTTTCGAGAATCATCCAACCCCGACTGGTCAGCGTTAGTGTTGAACCATCTTTCCACCCCAATTTGTGTCCGGTCTCTCTTAGTTTGACCAGGTCCAAGTTTGACCTCCCAGGTCAATCTCAACCAATAAATTTATTTACCAAGTTCTAATCTTATGTTCTCATAATCTTTGCCACATTGTGTTCATTCGATACACAAGTCAAACTAGTATAATTAATCTAGTCATAGGCATTAAGGGTTGTATATATCCTAAACCATGGAACTAAGTTTCCTTAATTTAACACCTATTCGTTTTCCTAGAGGATTTAACTTCCACTAGGTTACATGTCGATTTTATACCGATTCACATATCAAAATATCACCATACTTGGTTTCATACCAAGTCACAAATCATGATATCACTGGAGTTTCTACTCCCCCTTACTTGTATTCTCACATCGGAGCTAACAAGATTGACATTTTCTATGTCTAGTACTCGCATTCTATTGTGCGAAAGTAATCGTGATTAAGGTAAAAACATTCTTTTTGTTCTCCCTTCCTATTCGCAATAAATGGTGCGAACTAATATATATGTATGTTTATGTGAACATACATAAGAAAACAATACAATATTACTTCAAGTAATATAATATAGTCATATGACTTGTACTATGCGTACAATTGTACTATGCGTACAACACTTACTATAATCACTTATACTATACGTACAATACTATATGTACTTGATACATACGACATACGATAAGCTCGCGAAATCACTCTACCCCCCTTAAAAATGGATTACGCCCACATAAATTACAACTACGTCATCTTTGAGACTACAAGTTTGAGATGTTTAACTCATATTGAGTATTCTAACTCCCATGTGGTCTTTACCACCATGTGTTTCGACTAGAGGATGCTAGTCCTGTCGTGAGCTCTTATCAGAGTCTACTAATGTCTCATATTTGGATTTAGTTATAGCCTCTTAGGCCATAATACCTCTAATAGATAGGGTACATATGTGTTTGATTGAAAGATGTGAAATACATCATTTCTTTTCCCAATTCACTAGGTATATTGACCTATAATGCATGGACCCACTCGCTCCGTAAAGCAGTAAGACCCAACGACTTTAGGTTTCAGTTTCCACTTATCGTTATTCTTAATGCATTGCACATTATTTTATATACTCATGTGTTAGCAGCAAATTATTGTTGACCTTGTTCCAATATGACAGTGTTATACATGGTCTTTTCATAATTCTGGAAGCAGAGGTATCTTAATTGACGCGGTATCTTTTATTGTACACATGCTCGATTAGATCTACATTGTCTATCTAGATACTCTGGAATTCTGGGGCACATGCATGTAATACACTTTCAAGTGTTTCCTTTGTCTTTTTGGCTGACTTTCAGTCTGCATTGTTGTAGTTAGTATTTAGTGCTTCTTGCACTTGCCTCTGAAATCTTGAAATGTACTAATTTATATATCTATGGAGATCATTTTTGTCATCTCTTGCCTCTAGATTGTTTCATTCTGGAGCAATTTTGTTAGTTTCGGTACCGCTTGGTACCCCTTTTTGATGTGAACCTCGCATCCTTCATGCATCGGTTTATCAATAATGTTCGTATGGTTCATCTTGCTATTAGCCAGGGGAATCCATTCATAGTACACATAAATGTGTTCTATATTTTCCAGCATTTACTATGGACCTGCTCTTTTGGTAGTGGAGGCATTTTACCTCAAGGTCTATTATATCCTTTTTCCATGTTGATCCACCAGAAATGTACTTGTACATTTACACGTCTTTGAGTGGGTGTACAACAATGAACATGTATTTCTTATGAGGTCTAGACTGTTGTACAGTCTGCCATCAATTTAGTTTTTCATCGTCGAGTTTCATTAAAACTCTACTCATTTGTTTGTCGCCAATGTATTTATGGCTGGTGTCTGCATATAATGGTCGCTTCCTTGTGCACCATGTCCTTGTCAATTAGACGGTTGTTTGTTATTGTGGCGTGTATAGAGTACTTGCTCTCCAGCTTAAGGAATCCGCTAGTATGCTAGCTCTGTCTTCCTTATATCGCATACTAGTGTCACAATTCTAGGAATTAACTTGCGATTTGTCTTATGTTCAGCCTTATTTGGGTGAAGGCATACTAACGCCCTATGGCTTGAGCAGGTGGTTGTTATTATATCATACAATCTTGTCGCTACGTTTCTAGCGCGTAGAATGGTTCTTCTCATGCCCCTTTCTCGGGTAGCATTAATAAGCTTTCAATAGGTTCCTTCTGGAATGGTAAGCATTGTGCTATTATAAGCAAATCCTTGAGCCTTATTAGGGATTCTCATACTTATTTACCCCTTTAGTGGGGTTTCATTGCCTTTGTCATTAAGTTGACCATAGGCCTCCTTATCTTTGGAAAATTTTCTGCCCCTATTGTGTATTAGCTACTTTTATGCAGAGTTATGACCTTCTGTTGTGTTATAGTCACAATTTTTGGTTTCTCTAACCTTTTTGGTTTGACTGAGATTATTCTCGTCAATATTCGAGGTAAATAGCCACTGGTGGAACGGAAGCCTTTAATGATGGTGGTTTAATCACGGCTTTAACAGAAACCGTAATTAATATGAAGGCCGGAGTTAATTAACGACGTTTATGAATTAACCGTAAGCAATAATCGATCGGAGGTAGGCGCGCCTTTTTTAGGACGGACTTTAGATGACGGTTATCAGTGAAACCGTAATCTAAAGTCCGTGTTGACGCGCGCTTTACGGTCAACGAACTTTAGATTACGGTTACTAATAACCGTCAGCTAAAGTCCGTCCTAAAAAAGGCGCGCCTACCTTCGACTGATGGTCAACGACGTCGTTTTCACCTGACGCCAAATATTCCCGTGTTATTTGATTTTTTCGACGCCGCGCGTAATCTAAATTATAGTTAACGACGTCGTTTATCAGTGTATTTTAGATTAAAAATAACTTATATTAATGTGTTACATATGTTTGATCGAATAAAACTCATGGCTTAATGGCCGTGGGTACATGAGTCAACACATCGATATTGAGTTCGAAACACAGCATAGGCCAAATAATTTTCGCGCTATTTTTTTTATTTCGTTACACTTTAGATTACAGTTCTTTAGGAACCGTCATTTAAAGTGTGACTTTACATTACGGTTTTCATGTAAACCGTAATCTAAAGTCCTTTTAACTACAACATTTGCTCGTTTACTCTGCACACTGTACTTACAGTAACTCTTCTTTCGCGCTATCTTCTCACTGAAATCGCCTCTCTCTCCGTCACCTTGCTAATGGCCATCGCCGCCGTCGCTCCCACACTTTGTCACTCCCATCGCCGCCGGTCACCACCCATCTACCACTGGTCTCACCGTCGACCTCTCTATCGCGTATTGGGTATGCGATCGATTGATTGTCGTTTTTTTCTAACTTTGTTCATATACATGCCTTTCGATTGCAAGTTCTAACCTCATTTCTATGAATCCTGAGAGTGTAATGGCAAATGTTCTAACCTTGTCATATTTGTGCCCAGATTCACAGTTAATTGCAACCTAGTTCGTGGGCTGATTTCTACACTACTTGCCCACTTTGGTGCTTAGTAACGGTAATTTTGCAAAGCAAACTGTAAAACTGTTGTATTTATTATTCTTAGCATTTAGTATTACAATTAATAAATAATAGTGTAGTTTTAAAAATGCTACTACTTAAAACTGCCACAGGAAAGAAAGTAAGTTCAAGATATTACCGATTCCTGAAAATAGCTCATTTTCAACTGCTCAATCTGCTATGCCAGATGCTCTCTGTTTGATTCACAATCTGTGACAGGAATCAACAATGCTATTGTTATAACCACCAGAAAGAATAAGATGAGTTTCGGTATTTTAATGGTTCTAGAATGACTAGTTTCAGTCCTTCAATCTGAAGTACTGCAGAGAAGGTCATAAATAAACTCATATATAGTAGAATAAGATAAGTTTATGTATGTTACTAGTTCTAGATGGTGCGTGCAAATTTGACTTTGATAAAACTGATTTGGAGACGTAGAATAGAAATATAGGGGAGTGCTGTCGATTTTTTTCCGCGGTTTAGCTAGCATTTAACCTTGATTTTTTGATGAATTCTAATGTTGTCGTTTTTCATTTATGCATCAGGACTACGACTTTATTTTGGCTTCCGACCTCAACCGTCTTAGCATCGGCTAATCGTCTACCAGAGGTAAGATTTACATATATACATATAATATTTGACAAACTACCAAACATAGTTATCCGCCCAAGATATACCTAATAGAGGTATATCTTCGGCAGTCCCTGTCGGGACTGTCCATGATTGTTAAATCTCACACCTAGGGTGTGAATGTGTTTTTAATTGTACTTTATTGATTATTTCAGCAGTATCTCTTTATTGTTCTTCGAATGCATATATTATTGATTAATATCATAATATCGTGCATTTGAAGAACTGTAGGGAGATGCTGCCGAAATTTTCAATAAATTACATATTAAAAACACGTTCACCGGTGGGATTTAATACTCATGGATGGATTTAGGTTGATAAGATACAAAAGTGTAAAGACTCTGCCACGGGTGACGGTATGAAATGGCTGCCTTCATATAAATAGCTAGAAGGAGATGGAACGTTCGTGGATTTACAGCGGAAATTTGGACGACAAGTTTTTAGAAGGAGTTGATAAGTTATGCACGGTGTTGGCGAACAATCTGAAACCTACAGACAAGGGATACATATTTTGTCCGTGTATCGACTGCCAAAACAATCTGAGATATCGCGGCGTTGAAACAATTAAGGAACATCTGATCCGCCGCGGTTTTACAAAAGATTTCCAAGACATAATCCGATGGCATGGTCAGAGTGCGTTCGATGTTATTAAGCCTGACGAAGGGGATAATGGTCAGGCAAACACAGAAACAGAACTTGGAGATGATACAGTTGCTGGTGATCCAGAAGACGTTACAGCGAACGTTGAGCCAGATTTCTGGGATGATGACATTGAGACTATGCTCGAAGATGTGGAACGACATTACTCTAACACGCCAGACAAGCATGAAAATTTGTTGGATTCATCCAAAACACCGTTGTACCCCGGGTGTGACCCTACAAAGTTAAGCAAGTTGAGTGTCGTCCTCAAGCTATTCAACTTGAAAGCGAAACATGGCTGGAGCGACGTAAGTTTCACTGACCTCCTGGAACTATTGAAATACGTTCTTCCGGTGGACAACGTTTTACCAACGACTACGTACTCAGCCAAAAAAATGATGTGCCCAATGGGTATGGGGTACCAGAAAATTCATGCTTGTCCAAATGGTTGCATGCTGTTTTGGAAATCGGATGAATTTGCTGAAAGCTGTTCAGCATGTGGAGCGTCACGGTATAAGAAACAACAAACTCACATCAGCGGTAGTAAGAAAGGTTCACCAGCTAAGGTACTGTGGTACCTGCCCATCATTCCAAGGTTCAGACGTTTGTTCTCCATTGAGAAAGACGCAGAGAATCTTCGGTGGCATTCAGTTCACAGGAAAAAGGATGGCAGATTGAGACATCCCGCTGATGCACCACAGTGGAGAAACATAGACGTAAAATTTCCTGAGTTTGGTAACGAACCGAGAAACCTAAGGCTAGGCTTGTGCACGGATGGGATGAACCCTTACGGTACTTTGAGTAGCATACACAGTACCTGGCCTGTGCTTTTGGTTATTTACAATCTACCGCCGTGGTTATGCATGAAACCAAGACACATCTTGTTGTCTTTGTTAATATCTGGTCCAAAGCAACCGGGCAACAAAATTGACGTATTCCTACAACCTTTGATAGAGGATCTACAACTCTTGTGGAATGAAGGGGCTACGGTTTACGACTCATTCAGTAAAGAGGACTTCAATTTGCGTGCTATGTTGTACTGCACAATCAATGATTTCCCCGCCTATGGTAATCTTTCAGGCTATTCAATCAAGGGGGCGTTGGCGTGTCCGATTTGTGGTGAAAACACTTGTAGCATTCGCTTGAAACATAGTGGGAAAACCGTGTATATGGGCCACCGAAAAATGCTTCCAAAAGGACATAAGTATCGAAAGATGGCGAAAGAGTTCGATGGGAAAACTGATCACAGCATGGCGCGCCAGCCTTTGACAGGTACAGAGATTTACAAAAAGTTGGATAATATTGTGAACAACTTCGGGCCGCCAACCAAAAGTGGTGAAAAAAGTGTCTGGAAAAAGAAATCAATATTTTGGGAACTACAGTACTGGCAGCATCTGGAGGTTAGACATTGTATCGATGGGATGCATGTCGAGAAGAACGTGGGTGAAAGTATCACTACCACTTTTGAACATAAAAGGAAAGACAAAGGATCATTTGAAAGGAAGAAAAGATTTAATTGAGTTGGGCATACGCACAGAGCTTGGCCCGCAAGAACGTGGAAAACGCACATTCTTGCCTCCTGCCTGTCACACTCTGTCTAAAGAAGAGAAACATAGTCTATGCAGTACCCTTTACAACATCAAGGTGCCATCAGGTTACTCCTCAAACATAAGAAACCTAGTGTCCATGACAGATTTCAAATTAGTAGGAATGAAATCTCACGATTATCATGTCCTACTTCAAGAATTTTTGCCAATTGCACTACGTGGGATCTTGCCGGATGCTGTCAGACACACAATCACAAACGTCAGTGTCTTCCTCAAATCCATTTCGTCTAAGGTTCTTGATGTGGACACTCTGTCTAAATTACAAAAGGATCTTATTGTGACAATGTGCCAGCTGGAGATGTATTTTCCTCCATCGTTCTTCGACATAATGATACATCTCCTCGTGCATCTTGTAAGAGAGATTCTGATGTGTGGTCCTTTGTACCTTCGCTACATGTATCCGTTCGAAAGGTACATGGGTGTCCTGAAGAAGAAAATGAAGAACCGTCGTCACCCAGAGGGTAGTATTATAGAGGGCACTATCACAGAGGAAGTTGTAGACTTCTGCACCAATTACCTAGAAGGTGTCGATACCATTGGACTTCCACGTTCTAGACACGAGGGCAGATTGAAGGGTGTTGGCACGGTTGGAAGGAAACTGAAAAGAATTGACATAGACACTCTTAACAAAGCTCATTTAGTTGTGCTAAGTCATCTTGAAGATGTTGAACCATACTTTGATGAACACTTGTGTGTTTTAAGAGCACAATATCCAAACATGAGTGACGTAGACTACAAAATGAGCAGAATAGGACATTTGTCCGATGGTTCAAAGAGAGAGTGTTGTCCGATCAGTCCACGAATGTGCCTGAACTGATTAAAGTAGTTGCATTTGGACCAAATCTGGATGTAATTTCTTATGAGGGGTACGATGTCAACGGATTCACCTTTTTCACAGAACGTCAGGATCAGAAGTCAACGAATCAAAACAGTGGTGTAGAGCTTGAAGCTTATCAAAACTTATATGACATCGGTGTCGTGGGTCATAGTCCTGTCTCAGTACAACAATCATATTTCGGTGTTATACAAGACATCTGGGTATTGGACTACAACAGCTACGAAATGTGTGTTTTCCGCTGTAACTGGGTTAACAACAATCATGGCTACCGTGAGGAGGAGCATGGTATGAAACTGGTTGATCTGTCTAGAGCTACTCCCACGGTTGAGCCATTCGTTGTTGGGACGAAGGTTAAGCAGATATTTTATGTAACTGATCCCTGTAATCCTAGATGGTCTGTTGTGCTTAAAGGGAGAAGAGGAATAGTTGGTGTGGATGGTGTGGTTGATGAGGATGAGTATGATGCAGAAGATGAACCTCCAACTGTTCCTATTTCATTGGAAGAGGCTGAGGTCACAGGTCATCGTGAGTATATACGATCAGACCATAACGAGGGAATGTGGGTTGAGAGATAATGGTGTATGTAAGTTATTACTATAAAAATTTATATGAAATTAACACTCTTTTATTTATTGCTTGTTTATGACCATTATGAAATGCTTAATTTAATTCAAATTGTATTTCAATCCTTGCAGGCATGGCTGATCAGGACATGGCTGATGAAGAGTTCGATTTATTTTGTCGTGAGGAGGAGGAAAATGAGCAGCAAATGGTACCGGTCCCATCTACATCTGCCGCTGCTGCTGTTGCCCCATCCACATCTGCCGCTGCTGCTGTTGGCCCTTCCATGAGTGCACCTTCTACGAGTGCTACTCAGAGACCCAGAGGTAGAGGTCCGACCCGTGGGTTGAAACTGCAGAAACCGGATCAGATTAGTCTTCTGTGGGACCAGTATGGGAGGTATGGTGGGGGCAGCAGGTCAGAGTTCGCTAGTATGCTAGGGACTCTGGCCAGATCACATTGCTGCATCAACCACACATGGAAACAAGTCCCGAAAAGTAAAGGAGACCATCTGGAAGAAGGTGCAAGAACGGTACAAGATCCCAGAAGAAGTGAAGAAGACCGTTCTTTCTTTGGTGGCCGGCAAAGCTAAATCATTCCGCCACTACTTGGTTGAGCATTGGATCAACAGGGTGCCCCCACGTGAGCCTCCGCCGTATGTTGTGTACAATGGCATGATCAACTGAAGAGGAGTGGAAGGAGTTCGTTGAGCGGCACGCCACCCCCGAGTTCAGGGTATGTTTGTGTGTACTCTTTTCTTAATTAATGCTCATAATGCTTTATCCCTGATTTTCTAATTAATTTCCTGTTGTACTTTCTTAACAGCAAGTACAAGAACAAGCACGGCAAAACCGTGAAGCTAATCTCTACCCCCACACCATGGGACGAAGGGGATATGTGCAGCCTCGGAGGAACGAGGAGGAGTGAATGCCCGATCGAGGATGTCTCTGAGGCGAGGAGGGTGCAGATGTACATACTGGGACGCCAGAAAACGACCAGCGAAGGTCAGAGGATATTTCCTAATGCTGCGATGGAACAACTGGCTAACCAAATTGTAAGTATTTGAAAGTAGCTGTTAAATAATTTACTTATATACTCAAGTGTTTGTTGATCTTAAATCTCGTCATTAACTTCTTTGAAAATTGGACAGTACGAAGCGGCACAGAGAGGAGAAGTAGACTTACACGCTCCTCCTTCTCAAGACGACGCTGAATCAAATGCTTGGGAAGAAGGATCACCCGGGGCGTGTTAGAGGATTTGGGGGAGAAGTACGTCAGAAGAACGTATTCCCGCCATCTGCTAGGAAGGGTCAGATGAGTGCTGCTGAAGTCGAGGCGATGGTAGAGCGTAAGTTCGCTGCTGAGCGCCAAGCTAATGACGAGAAACAGGCTGCTGAGCGCCGGGCTATCGAGGAGAGGCTGCAGGAAGCGTTGAATGCGATTGCACATGCGACTACTCAGCAGCAGCAGCTAGATCCTCCTCGACTGTCTTCCTCGTCTAGTTGTGCTCCGGCCGCTGACCCGTACCCGTTTGCCAACATCCAGGTTAACTTTGTTTAACTATTTTTCTCCTAAAATAAAGTTATTTAAATAGTATTAGATTGGACTCACTTATTTATTTCACGTATTATCTCTGTTTATTAAAGGAGCAAAAAAAATGTCGTCTCCAAATACCATTAGAGGGCACCCTGTAGATGCGGCCTACGGGACGGTGTTGCCATCAGGTCCACTCACGCTCATCAGTTTCGTACGTCTACCCCCATTCTACGCGCGTGTGACCTTGGACCTGATAGTTGATGGATTTGAGCATGCATACCTTCCGATGGCGTTTGACAACAAATGCACGCTGATCGAAGCGAAGGGAGACATATTGCCCTGGCCAGCATGTTATATTGTTGTCACCGATGAGGTAAGACTGTTTGACAACCATTTAGTATCTAATAAAATGCATTATTTAGCATTAAGTGTCTAATCTAATCTATTATAGATCCCTGAGCTTCCTCGCCGCGTAACCCGGCCCAGACTAGAAGAGACCAGCGCGCCGGCGAATCCTGAGATCCCTGAGCTTCCTCGCCGCGTATCCCGGCCCAGAGAAGAAGAGATCTGTGCGCCGGCGAATCCTGTCAGAAGTACAAGGGTATGTTCTAGATAAATGTTTAATGTTACTATAATAATCAATTAGTAATTATCTTTACATTTATGCTTTACTGTTTGTGTGTGAAGGGTAAGAATCCAGTGAGGGGTGCGAAAGGTAAGAATCCAGCGCCCGTCCGGGGTCGCACCAGGACTTCTGAGGCGCCTAAAAATAAGCTCGCACTGCCACAAAAACTTGTTAATGTTTTGGGGGCCAAGCAGATGAATCTCTACGACAAGATCATGTTGAAGTCATCTCAAACTAACAACTTCATGATGACGCTTCCAAAGTCGATGTTTCACTACGAAGAAGATATGATGACGGCAATCAACTTTGAGGACATCAGAGAGATGATGTGTGGAGATTATCTGAACATTAACATTATTCAAGCTTATCTAAAGTAAGTGTTCTTTCCTCATACTGTAAAAACATATAGAATAAGTATCTATGAAGTTGCATTGGCTAACTTTTTATAGTACATGTGATATAATAGATGTCTGCTTGAGAGATGTGCTGAGAAGGACATGACCTCCATTACTGCGGTGTGCCCGGAGCGTTTATCGTACGACTCAGTCACTAGGGACCCGGGGAGGTTTTGTGAATACATGATTCATTGCTTCAATGTTGTTGATCAACAGAATAAATTATTCATTCTAATGCCGTATCACCAAACGTGAGTTCTAATATAAAATTACATACTAATTAGCTAACTTTTTTACCTTCATTTCTCATTTCATTTTGTATTTGACATTGTAGCCACCACTGGGCTTTGTTTATATTCTGCGCTGCCACCGCTACTCTGCTCGTTCTAGATCCACTAGGGCAGTGGACAGAATTCAACACTGAAGACTTAATCAAAGAGTAAGTTTTTATTACTATTTAATTGTTTGTAAGTTTTTTGAACCAAAATTAATGTACTTGTTCATTTTGCTAAACGCTTTTGTTAATATATGTAACAGTTGTTAAAAAAACCCCTCAGGGAGAGTTTGGTGATTTGACCGTCGATTACATCAAGGTTTGGTAATTCATGTATTTCATTCGTGCTGCTATTATCTTTGTACAATTGTTTTACATTTGTGAATTTTGGTGATTTAGTGCCCTACCCAAAGGATTCTAAGAGTTGCGGGTACTACGTGATGCGGTATATGTACGAGTTCTGCGGGTACTTCCCAAGTTTTAAGAATGATATAGACAAGGTAATACGAACGCTGTCTTGTATTTAATTCTTTCGGCAGATTTTTTGTGTCTTTATCTTAATCTCATTATGTGTTCCATTCCTTTTCTTGTTGCAGATTAAAGAGCATTATGCCAGATTCAAGACTTATGCTCCTGCCGACTTGTTGCATGTCAGAGAGAGCATGGCAGCCATGTTTATGAGAATGGAGTGGTAGACTAGCTAGCTCTGATGCTGCTATCATGGATTTTGTTTTTTACAGTTTTCTGCACCGTTTTTGTACTGTTTTACGCTTTGTTTTATGCTATTTCTTGCTGGGAGTCATCCTAGCTGTATCTACCATGTATAGGTTACTGCTACCTTTGTAGCCCTCTGATTCTGTTAGTTTGCTGCTGTAACAGATTATATTTTTTGTAATGAATTGCTAGCTGCTGCTGCTGTAACAGATTCTAGCTGTTGTATTGAATATTTCTGTTGCAATTGTGCGCAGAGAATGAATTTGCAATTGTTATCTCTGTTGCAATTGTGTAACAGATTGAATATGCAATTGAATATGTTACAGATTTTCGATCTGGTGCTTTATTAGATGTTATCTCTGTTGCAATTGTGCGCAGAGAATGAATTTGTGTTGTTGGTATTTGATTCAGGTGGTTCAATTGTGCAGTTTCTGCCCTCTGTTGCTTATCTGTTACAATTCTGTCTCTGTTGCAATTGTGTAGATTTGTAAAAAAAAATACACTTTAGATGACGGTTCTAACAATAACCGTCATCTAAAGTCCTTTGGGCGCGCGCGCCAAAAGACTTTAAATGACGGTTATTTCCAAAACCGTCATCTAAAGTGTCGACTTTACATTACGGTTATTGGTAAAACCGTGATCTAAAGTCCTTCGGCGCGCGCGCGCCAAAGGACTTTAGATCACAGTTTTACCAATAACCGTAATGTAAAGTCAATGACACGCGGGCCGGAAAAGGGCCTAGTAATAAAAACGGTTTTGGACCGTAATTAAAGGGTTTCGTTCCACCAGTGAGCTTACACTTGTCGAAACTTGCATTCTTGAATTTGGCACGGAGTTTACTTCTTCTCGTGTCCTACACTACTGGTTTATATATATAGGGTATCTTAATGATACATTACTACTTACCTGACTAACTTATACATAAGTTTCATCAAGCTCACAAGCTCCTTCGGAGTGCGATCGTCCCATATCTAATTTTTGTATACTCTCGGTATCTATTTCTAGCGACTATGGTGCACTTAGTTTCCATTAATCTTTGTTGACGTATTTTGCTGCCAAACTCCTTAACAGACTATTGGGAATCCCAAAGAAATTTTCTAGGTTCCATGGGTCCTTTGCCCAATAGACATAATTATACATCTTCCATTTGATAGGTGTTTGCAATACAGCGCCTTAATGGTGGGGTTTATTTTATGCAGTGATATGAGGGTGAATTTCTCCTCTTTCATTGGTGTCATTATTGACAATTCTCCCATAAATATTTAAAAAGTTTGTGACCACTTGTATTCACAAGTTTTATAGTTGGTTAGGGCTTGATAAGCCTTTTATTGGAGTTGTTTGTGTATTGAGTTCGACATGGTTTTCCGAGTGAGACTTAGTGTTCTGTCACTATCTCAAACTCTCACTCATTTAAAGGCTATTTATGCCGCTTACGACATGTGTTTCTAGTTCTTTGAACATACCAGATAACTGGGTAACATCCTTTGGACTCCACAATAAAGGTTCATGTGTTCCTCTTTCTATAGAAGTCCTCCTTGTGGTATGATATTAATCAATGCTCGTAATTTATCACCTTGCATTGCGGTACTGATGCCTTAATGGCATCTATTGGAAAAGTTGTTGGAGGTGATACTTTCACTCTCAAAGACTTGTGTCCTTCTGAGGGTATAATGTTACCTTCTCCTAGACCAATGCCTTACAGTGTTTAGACTTGCTGTCTAATATTACAATTATATACTTCCAACGTGACATCGTTCGTTCTTTGTTGGCTATGGTTACTCCTTTCTAAAGGTTGTACTTGGGTGTTAATGGATTAAGCTTATAACTTTGACTATTAAGTCATCAAATCACCCACTAACTTATCCAAATGTGTTTATAACATTTTATGTTCATTATTAGGTCATAATAGACCTTTTAACAGGTTAGTTTTTGGCCATGTATTAATCCCCACATATACCATACTTAAAAATCATAAATGTGTTTTAAGATGATAACATACCCTTTGATGATCCAAGCTTGAAGTTCCAAACTCTTCACTCGTGGCCCTAATTTTTTGATAGGGAGGAGTTAGTTTATTTCATCAAAGATAAATCTATATGATGATCAAGAGTTTCATAGCTTGGATTAGGGTTTACCTTTACAAGAATGATGATTTCACAATTTGTGTTTCCTTATACTCTAGCCATGACTAGAGTTTTGAGCTCCACTTTTTGACATATTTGAAGACAATGAAAAGAGATCATTTAGGGTATTTAAGGCTCCATAACATAAACAAGATTTAAAGCATAAAATGTGACTTAAGGATATGGAATTGCCTTTGATGATCTAGGAGAGTTTTTCTCCTCCAACTCTTGCTATAATGCGGAAAATTGATGAGAGTATGATCTAGGGTAGATCGATGGATAGAAGCTACGTTAAGAGTTCAAAAGGCTTGATTATGACTTACCCTTGAAGTTTCCTTTGAAGAGTTGTTGCTCTTGAAATTTCGGCTACCACAAGAGCTATAAAGAAATTTTTGTGTATGAAAAAAGATAAGAGAATAGGTGTAAGATTTGGTGATTCTTGGCCATAAATAATATAAAGTAAAGATGGAACCTTAGAGTATGTTTTTATACCTAAAGCTAGCTTAGACTTCTTTGCCATGGCTTTGTTGATCCATGAATTTAGGACTCTGAAATAGTTGGAAGCAGACTTTGATGATATGGGAGAAGATATCTAGGTGTCTCTTGTTTTGTGAAGAAATGGAGAGAATTTGAGTAGTACAAGAGGGTGGGTCTAGATCACCTTGGAAGTGTTCTTCAAGAATTCAAGAGGAAGATGAAGAAAATCAAAGGTGGAAGAAGGAGAAAGCTCTCGTCCATCAGGATGAGAGAGTGAGAGTTTGACTTGATTTTATAAGTGAAGAAATGATGGGTCATGACTAGTAAAGTGTGACTAAGGCTCCTTAAGAAGATATTTTCTTCCAAAATTTGCAAGGTGGTAAGACAAGGTAGGGAGTTTGCCAGACCTCCAAGCTTAAGGGGTGTGTTTGGTTTCAACTTGTGTTTTAATGTAATAATGTGTCTTATAATGTTCTGGGCTTATATAGTGTACACTTAGACTTGTATCATGTGTTAGTTTGTGAAAATGATTTTTTGTCCTAAAGAGTGTTAATTTAGGTTTTTGAGTGATTGGTATACTTTACTATTCATTGTGACTAGTAAAAGTATATTATTTGATTCACTCTTGATGTTAGTGTCTTAATTCATGTAATGATATGTTACAAGTTACATTAACTTTAGGAGTTGTTTCTCCTTATTATGTTCCCTCTTTAGTCCATTATTTTATGTGAGACTTAATGCTCATTTTTGGACTATACATTTATTTATATATGTATGTTTAGAGGTGTAAAATACCTTAGTGAATTTGGCTCATTAGCCTTTCCTTTATGATTAATCTTAGTTTAAACCCTTTGATTTAATTAATCCCTTATTATTAGTGATTAATTATTTGGGGTATTCATTCTATCACAAAGAAAGTTGATGTCATAGGGATGGATCGGGAAGGTCTATATTTTGGAGGCTGAATGAGCTAGTCAGGTTTTCCCGTTGTTTCTGGAGACACGACAAGAGAGCTGGTCATCAGCATTTGGTCTTGTTTCCAGAGTTAGTCCCATGGCTGTGAAGTTACATTACAATTTAGGTCATGTTCTGTTTCAGAAGCTAGTTCAAATGGGACTTATAAAGATTAATGATGTTTTGTCAGATTATGCTTATGACATTTGTTATAAAGCTCGTGTGCAACGTCTTTCGTTTGAGCATTCGAAACTAAAACCTAGAACCCTTTTGAGATGGTTCATGTGGATGTTTGGAGACCATTTAATGTCACCACTTATAATGGTTACTGATATTTCATCTGTTTTGTAGATGATAATACCATAATTACTTGGGTTCAACTTTTGCGACACAAGGGTGAAGCATGGGAAGCTCTTGTAAGCTTCCTTAAGTTGGTAGAATGTCAGTTTGATGCCAAGGTAAATGTGGTTCATAGTGATAACGCAAAAGAGGGGTTTTTCTAATGAAGGGAAAACTTATTTCGCTCGAGAAGGAATAGTTCATCAAACTACTTGTGTTTATACTCCTCAACAAAATGTAATGGTCGAAATGAAGCATACATACCTTCTGAGTCCAACAGAGCTCTTTTCTTTCAATCTCAGGTTCTGCTTGCTTACTGAGGGAATGCATTTTACATGCAACCTATTTGATTAATCAGTTGCCTACCAAGGCTTTGAAAGGGAAGACTCCCTTTGAAGCTTTTTATGGCACAAAGCCTTGTTATGATAATATACAACCTTTCGGTTGCTTGTGTTATTGAACTCTTGTTGGTCAAGGGTGGTAAATTTACTCCGCGGGATGAGGCTTGTGTTTATTTGGGTGAAGAACCTGGGAACAAAGGGCATAAGTTATACAGTTTGGATACCCGACAAGTTGCATTTTATAGGGACGTGAAGTTTCATCCCAGTATTTTCCCTTTTACAAAAGACCAGGTTGTGTTTACTAATTCTCCAGGGCATTCTGCTGATTCTTCTAAACAGTTTCCTTGGGATTGGGAAGTCGATAGTCCCAACCCCCTTTTGTATTATTCCTCTGATGATAATGTCACTGTTCATCCTCCTAGTGAAGATGTTATGCCATCTATGGTGGTCAAAGCCGGATCATGTGAGTGAATCAGAAGGTGGTCTTTGACGCTCTAGCCATGAGAGCCATCGTCCTGGGTATTTTGATGATTGTGTTTGTTCTTCTTATTTTCAAGATATTTTGGATGCACGTGTTTATCACTAAGGAAAACATGAGAATTTGTTGGAGGATTGTCAAAGTCTAACGGATACTAAGCGTGGGGTTGCTTGTGCGTTCACCATGACCATTTCACATGCTCTGTTTGATCGCATTATGAAAGAGGATAATCCACAATCATATGAAGAAGCGGTTGTTTAAGCACATTAGCGAGAGGCTATGCAGAATGAACTAAACGCCTTGGAGGCTACCAACACTTGGGAGATTGTAGATTTGCCTAAGGGAAAGAAAAGTATAGGTTGTAAATGGGTTTACAAGATTAAACTCAAGTCCGATGGCACTCTTGAGCACTATAAGGCACGTTTGGCAGCTAAAGGCTTTACTCAACGCCATGGGTTGGATTATCAAGAGACTTTCTCACCAGTTGTTAAGATGGCCATAATTCGTGCTCTTCTTGTCGTGGCTCTTTATAACAAGTGGATTGTAAATCAGCTGGATGTTAATAATGCTTTCTTACATGGAGACCTTGATGAGGAGATATTGATAGGATCGGGGTGCTGACCGAGTAGGTCTGAGGTGTTATTCTCAAACCAACTCTGCTTAGAGACAAGTATTTACCAAGGATAATAACACAGAAGCTTTTGTATAAAACTTAAGACAGGATTTTGTGTATATTGAAATGAAGTGAATTACAACCTAGCTTCTATCTTGGGATTCGATAAGATATTTAGTCTCATCCAACACTCGCTATACTCTAGAAGTAGATCAATACAGAATAAGGAGTAATGGGAGTGTTTTGTGTGCTCTATAGGAAATAGATTCCTAAGCTAAAGTGACTAAGTCACACTAAGATCTCTCGAAAATTATATATCTCTCAAACAATCTTTTTGTCTTCTAAAAACTAAAACCCGGATGCCCGCACTATTTTTAACAAATGTGTGTTTATATATAAGCTAGAGAATTGCTAAGCATCGAATGTCAATCGTGGAGTGATGCTTAGTTGAGTTGCGCAAGATTCAGAGTGGTATTGCTCCTCTATGATCTCCATAATGTGAGTCTTCACGTTTCCATAATTCTCGGAGTTGACAGGTTCTGAATCTGTCCGTGCGCGTCAAGTCTCGATCGGGAGCAGTACATGAAAGGGGAAGTCACTGTGCAGCGCTACTCGAACTGGAAGATCTTGAGGGCTAGTAGCTCTACAGTACTACTTTCACTAAGGAGGCAATCATCTACAAAACAAGGTCACAACAGATATATATATATATATATATATATATATAATGAAGGTTCCTCCAGGTCTTGTTGCTTCTGGACGTAATTAAGCTTGTGTGCTAAGGCATTCTCTCTATGGCTTGAAACATGCTTCACGTCAGTCGTTTTCTAAGTTGGCTTTCTTTCTTAAAACTCTTGGGTTTGTCAATCCAAGAATGATTATTCTTTATTTTATAGAACCAATGGAGCCCACTTGCTCTATGTTGCGGTTTATGTTGATGATATGTTACTAGTTGGTACACATAAGGAGGACATAGATCAGCTTAAGCAAGCATTGGATGACAATTTTAAGATCAAGGATCTTGGGAGTTTACATTATTTTTTGGGTATCGAGTTTTTGCATACATCACAAGGAGTAATTCTTATGCAACAAAAGTTCTGCCATGATCTTCTTAAGGAGAATGATTGTGAAGACAGTAGAGTTACAGTTGGTCCTGCAGCCTGGACTTTCTCTACGCCGTACTGACGGCACACCTTTGGATGACCATTTTATTTATCAGTGCCTGGTCAGGAAATTGAACTATCTGTCTAACACTCGACCAGATCTTTGTTTTGTTGTTCAGGTTCTTAGTCAGTTTATGCAACAAACTATTGATGTCCATATGCAAGCTGCTATGCATACCTTGTGTTGTGTGAAGGGTACGTTGTCTTATGGGATCATTCTTCGTCAAGGGTCTACGACTCCGTTAGATTTTGTTGCCTATTATGATTCTGATTGGGCGGCTTGCTCAAACACGAGGAGATCTGTATCAGAGTATTATATCTTCCTAGGGAATAGTCCAATCTCCTGGAAAACCAAGAAATAAGAAACTGTGTCACTTTCTAGCGCAGAAACAAAATATCGTTCTCTCTGTCATGTCACTGCAGAGCTTACTTGGCTTAGTCGGCTTCTCCATGAGCTCGGTTGCTAATATTACACCCATACCGGTGAAGTGTGATAATCAGTCGGCCATTCATATTGCTCGTAATCTGGTTTTTCATGAGCGTACAAAACATATTGAGCTTGATTGTCACTTTGTTGATGTTTCTTATACTCCCTCGACTTCTCAATTTTGTTGGTTTATTCATTTTCTTAAGTTTTGATAGAATGGGCATGGGATGTGCAATAGTTCAAGCCTTAGCGATTCAGATCGCTTGCCGGGGGGGTGTTGGAATATCTAAAGTGTGCCCTTTAAGTTTAATCAGTTTTTTAAATTTTGTCAGTCTCGCCAGTTTCTTAAGTTTCGTCAGTTTATTACTATACTATAAGTAGAGTCTTCATTATTATTATTTTTATTAAGTGGGCATATGTAAAAGTTTGGGTTTTATCTTCCCCTTAGATTATAAATAGGAGTCTGCCATGAACAACAAGACAACATCTGAAATACAAAATAATCTCTTCCTTTTTATATCAAATTTCTATCAATTTTATTATCTTCACTATATCAAATTTCCATCAGATTTCTATCTAATCTATTACCTTCCTACCATTTGGACAAATACACCCTAGCTATTTCTATCGAAGAGAGTTTGCCACTGCTCGATCACTTCTACGCTACCAATTCCTCATTACCCTACCTCTTTTTTTTTATTTAATCACTATCAATGCCACTCTCGTATGACTTTTTTTTCGGAAAATTTGAGTATAAACTTATTCATATTTGAAATTGAAATGTGGGTTAAAGAAAAGTTGGGATTGGTGGAGTACCTTGGATTTTTGTGTAAATTAAAGTAACGTATTAGGTTATATTTGCATACTACACACTGGAAATGTGCGGGTTAATTTAGATATTTGTTGGCATTGTTAACTTTGTAAGACAATTGATAGTGATTCTCTGTTTGGCTGTTATGATAGTAAAGGGGATGATCCCTGGGTATAAAAACCTCTTCTTCGTACCCGTGTTGATTGATTCAAGCTTGAGCAACTGTCGGGGTGCGTTATCCCTCATTCACTTCTATCTAACAATTTTTATGTGTCACTTCTACACTAAATCCACATCACGCTCAACCCCTTACCTTTGTACCATATTTATTAAAAAGCTTGAATTGTATCCAAATTCATCTTTAAGTTGACCTCAAAGACCAACTTAATAATTTTTAAAAGAAAAATTAGGATTGGAAACTTAACTTTGTAGCAAGTTACTCATCACATCCATATAATTAAGAAAACATTTTAAAAAAAATAATTAAGAAAATAAATTTGATAAATCAAAACGTAATTTTGCACCAAGAAAAATAGTACACAAGAACAGAGGATATTCTATGATGCTTGCTGGATCTATTAGAAGATATGATGGTGTTATCTTGATGGCTTTTAACAGGAAAATGAAACCTTCTTGCTCGGAGATGGGTGCTGAGTTGCAGGGATTGGTTTTTGCTATGAAATGGGCTTGGGAGAAAGGTTATCAAAGATGGAAATCGATGTAAGGAACCAGAACATCTTCTCCTGTTTGAAGAACCAGAATAAGCAGAGGTCTCTTCTCTATTCCAATGATACTTGGGAACAACTTTACTGTTTAATGCAAATCTATAATATTACTAATGTGTTTTTAGACATTTCGGGTGTGAGCTTTCCTATTATGCTAATCTCTCTGATGTATAATAGCTTAGACTGTTTTAAAGTTTGGATGGGTGAAAACATCCCATACAAGATTACTAGTTCTTGTACTTTTGATTTGGAGGAAGATCAGTATGAATGAAATGGGACTCAAGTTATGATCAAAAAAAATAATACACAATATTCTTTCTAAAAAAAGATAAATCATATATCCCAACTAGTGAATCCAGTCTTCTCGGTTGTCAATGGGGTTCGAGCAAAGTTCATCTCTCACCATCAAAATCGGGAAGAAGCTTAAGACCACTTTGCTCGCTACAGCTGGTCTAACAGAGATGTAAAAACACACATATCTAGAAGGTTTAATGATATCTAATAACCAAATGACCTTCCTTCCTAAAATCAATTGAAATTACAGTCTGTCTTGGCTACAGCTACATCCCAGCGCGCGCTCTGTCTTTTTTTAAAAAAAAACACCCTCCGCCCCTGTTCTTTTGTTGTTTTTTTATTTTTTTTATTGTTTATCATAAAATTTTAAATTGTTGTAACTTTATATATATATCCAAAATGAAAAAAATTATATCATTGTTCATCTAAATTCAAGCTCTTCAAAACAAGACCAGTCATGGATATATTTTGACAACTTTTTAAAAAATAATTTTGTATGTATGGAGCACAGAACGTAAAAAACTTGTACAGATGGTCATACAAACCTGTACAAATGTTCATTAAAACATGTACATCCTCACGGAAAAACATGTACATCCTCGCATTAAAAACATACTGATGGTCACATAAACCTGTACGAATAATTAAATATGTACATCCTTAAATTAAAACATGTACATATAAGGAAGAACACTTGTACAGACAGTCATACAAACATGTACATATGTTCATTAAAACATACATTTTCATAATTGAACATGCACATTCTCACATTTGAACATGTACATCGTCACATTAACACATGTACAAACATTAAAACATGTACATTCTCACATTAAAGTATATAACGGCTTCCAAATAGATTACCCTAACCCCACACACCCTAAAACCCACCCTAGGAAAGCTAAAAGACACCGAAGGCATTTTTAGGGTTTGTGGTCATGGGTTTAGGGTCTAAAAACCTGTCGAGTTAGTTGCTACAATGTAAAGTATAGAACGGTTTCTAAATAGATTACCCTATGCCCCAAAAACACCAAAAACCCACCATAGGATAGCTAAAAACGTCGAAGTCATTTTTAGGGTTTGCAGTGGCGGGTTTAGGGACCCTAAACCGCTACCACAAACCCTAAAACCTGTCGAGTTAGTTGCTACAATATAAAGTATAGAACAGTTTCCAAATAGATTATCCTACCCCCAAAACCCACACTAGGAAAGTTAAAAACGTCGAATTCACCACTTATTACTTAATGAATCATAATATAAATTTTAATGAATCATAATATAATTTTAATGAATCATATTATCATTTTAGTGTATCATGATATACATCTAAAAATATTTTTTAAAAACAGACTGTCAAAACATATCCATGACTGGTCTTGTTTTGAAGAGCTTGAATTTAAATGAACAATGATATAACTTTTTTTCATTTTGGACCTATATATTAAAAGTTACAATAATTTAAAGGTTTTGTAATAAAAAAAGAAAAAAAGAACACAAGGAACGCAGGGCGCACACCTTTACAAAAAAAAAAAAGAGGAAAGCACTCCGTGCGTGCACCTCTCTTTCATTATTTTTGTTTTAATTTGACTTAAATGCCCCCAGATGTAGCCAACTTGGCTACAGGCAGCTGTAGACAAGAATTTGCCTTGAAATTAAGTGGAGTAACCTTCTTGATTATTAACCAATCATATACTTCTTGTTTTTGCAATGTGGTTTTAACATCTCACGTGTAAAATACAATAACACATTTCGTCTCCTATTTTGCTTAATGCTTAATAAGAGCGATATTTATGCATTATATTGATATGCTTCTGTAATTTAATTTTCGTTTATCTCACATTATTAATTATGCACGAACATCTTTAGGACTGAGATAATACCGAATGCAAACTCGAATCGAGTTATGATTATTGACTAAGAAAATATTGCTCACAAATGATTATCAAGATACATCATATTATCCTTAATCATTCTAGGTAATTATCTTAGGTAGAGGACCGTCCTCACGAGCAAACATTCAATATGATAATGACCTAGAAGGATTCACAGCAAAGTCTTTCCTTTCAAAGACAATTTTGGTGATTACAACATTGGTGATGATGGTACTGCATGCATACAAACCGATACATCTTATTGGTGGGACTTGAGCGACCTAATCACTTTAATCCCACACCAGTTTGATTCTTTGCATCCAAAACCTTGTAATACAATCTATTTCTAATGAAGTTCAGTCAGGTAATGAGACTCATTCAAAATCAAATGATGATGGGCTTAGACGATCCACCAGAGACACTCACAAGCCGCGATTTCTAGATGATTATGTTTGTAGTTCTATATTTCATGAAATATTGGATGACAGAGTTTATCGAAAGAAAGATGTCAATGTTATTACAAATTGTGACAGCTTAACTGATATAAAACCCAGTATATCAGTTGGTCTTGCGGTTCAACAATCTAGCAGATTACATGAGCAGTTGTTAGCCACCGAGGAGCCTAGTAATTATTCGGAGGCTGACAAGTACGATCATTGGAGAGAGGCTATACAACAAGAATTGTGAGCTCTTGGGGAAAATGGAAATTGGGAAGTAGTTGACTTACCTAAAAGCAAGAAAACTGTGGGTTATAAGTGGGTTTATAAAGTGAAACTTAAATCTGATGGCACATTGGAAAGATACAAGGCGCGGCTGGTGGCCAAAGGTTTTATGCAGCAACATGGGTTAGATTATCATGAAACCTTTTATCCAGTGGTGAAAATGACTACCGTTCGTGCTCTTCTCACTGTTGCCCTCAATAAAAGATGGATAATCAATCAACTTGATGTTAATAATGTATTTCTTCATGGAAATTTGGACGAGGAAGTTTATATGAGAATACCTCAAGGGCTTATAGTTGCAGGAAGAAATAAGGCATGCTTGTTAAAGAAGTCTTTGTTACGGTCTCAAAACAGGTTTCACGTCAATGGTTCTTTAAGCTGGCTCACTTTCTCAAACCATTGGTTTTACTCAGTCAAAAAATGATTATTTTTTATTTCATAAGAAGACTGGTAGCCGTTATCTTTTTATTGCTATCTACGTGGATGACAAGTTGGTAATCGATACACATCAACAAGATGTCACTAGCATAAAACATGCTCTTAATAAAGACTTCAAGATAAAGGATCTCGGGGACCTCCACTGTTTCCTTGGAATAGAGTTCATTCCCACCATTCGGGGGTCATTTTATCATAAAGAAAGTTTTGCATGGATCTTGTCTTAGAGTATGGGTGCCAAGACACAAGACATGTTGCTAGCCTGATGGTTGTAGACAATCCATTACTAGCTGACAAGGGTACAATTCTAGAAGATCCTGTTACTTACAAAATACTTGTAGGGAAGCTGAATTATCTTTCTAATACTAGACCCGACATCAGTTTCACTTTCCAAGTCTTGAGTCAGATTATGCATAAACCACATGATACCCATATGGATGCCGCATTACATGCATTGTGCTATGTTAAAGCCACTATGGGATCCACGTCTAGACCTTACAGCCTACTACGACTCCGATTTGGTAGCTTGTCCAAATACACGGAAATCTGTCTCAGGTTTTTACATTTTTCTGGGGAATAGTGTAGAGGCCGAGTAGCGATCTTTATGAAGAGTGACAACAAAATTGACTTGGCTTAGCCGCTTGCTAAGTGAGTTTGAAGTCGATAATATTACTCCAATTTTTGTTAAGTGTGACAATCAATCTACCATTCACATAGCCTGTAATCCAGTTTTTCATGAAAGGACAAAGCATATAGAAATCGACTATCACTTTGTTTGAGAGAAAATTCCACAAGGGCTGATCAATCTTTCTTATACTCCTACTTTGACACAATTAGCATACATGATGACAAAAGTTCTCTCAGGTACCAGATATCGAAGTCAAATACAACACATGGGTATAGGTGACAGAGTGGATCCAAGACTTGGTGAGCAAGCCCACATGTGTCTTGCGGGGGGTATTGGACCAGCCCAGTCCACTAGTTCTCAATTCTTATTCTGATGGGTTTTGCCCATTATTCTTTTACTAGATATAGTTAAGATAATTAGGGTTGTAATCTAGTTAGTTTAGATTACCTTTTATCTTTTATTTGCATATATCTAGTTAGATTACTTTACTTTTCTATCTTTTATTTTTCTATATATAAACACTATTAGTGAGGAGATTAAACTTGTGTAATATCATCTGAAAGAGATAGCTACTTCGTTCTTCTTCTTATTTTCTCCAAACACCAAACTTCATGGCATGAGCTATGAATCTGTTAGTTATCCGAAATAACCGCCACGTTTACTCACCTAAAATTCAAAGAAACACTTGAGCAGCTGAGCCTTGCGATAAAAGCTGTAGCGGTGGAATCGGGCCTAGTGACACAATTAACTAGTTTTTTTTTATAGATGACTGGTAATCCAGTTAGAATGGTGGTACTGTGGCTGAAAGCCATTCTCACCGTGTGAACAATTGCAAAAGAAATAATAAAACAAAGAAAGTATAGCCTATTCAGAGAGTAAGGTGAACAAATTTCGTGCAGATAAAATGACGTGGGGGGGAGATGAAGTTTCTGTCTGCACCACTCTAGACTTAGTCTCTTGACTGATTCTGCTACTTCTTCCCATACAGGGGTGGAGCCTTCAAAAATCTTCTTGTTTCTCTGGTTCCAGAGTGCCCAAAGAGTGTAAAGAAGGGAGGATGACCAGAGGCTGCCGTGTCTCCCATAAGCCATTCCTTGCCAGGCTAGGAACAATTCTGTTGGGGAGTGGGGAAAAACGAATAACACTCCCCACCACTCTAAAATTCTAACCCACAACTGTCTCGATGAGCTGCAGTGAATGAATAAATGCTCCGCTTGTTTCAACTGATGTACTGCAGAGAGCACATCGCATTGGCCGATTGGAATAAGATTTCTTGCGAACAACACGTCTTTTGTTTGCACACGCTTCTGCAGGATTAACCATACTAAGAATTCAACCCTTGGTGGAGCTAGGCGGCGCCAAAAGGATCTACACCAGGTAGATGGACTGCGAGTCTGCTGGGAAATAATAGCTTCATAGAAGGATCTAGCAGTATAGACTCCGTCGCTGGTTAAATTCCATTTCAGTTGATCTTCTGTATCGACACATGAAGGGGGAGAAGAATTTATTAGAGTGAACATCTGATCTGCTTGGACTCTCTCATAAATGAATAGCGGTCTTCTCCATATTAGTGCCCATTCCCATGAAGCTCCTGACCAATGCCCCATGTCTGAGATAGTAGCGCATTTCTGATCATTTATCAGATAAAGGCGTGGGAACTGAGCTTGAAGAGTTTGTGATCCAATCCAGATATCCAACCAGAAACGCACTTGGTTGCCACTTGAAATAACCCAACGAATGTTTGAGTCTAACAGTTGTGCAGTCGACGGTTTCCATGTAGCAATAGATAAGATTGTTTTCCAAGTTCCTTCTGTTTTTATTTGACTCCACTTGCTATCTGTAATTGGCAGATGAACATCAATATTATATATTGAGCATATCAAATTCTTCCATAGCTTCCCATATCTCGTTGGAACTTCCACCACCATTTGAAAAGTAGTGCACGTTTTTGACTTCCATATCCGTGATGTCCAGACCTCCTTGCGCTTTTGGTTTAGATAAACTGCTCCAAGCAATAAGAGGAATTCCTAGTTGACTGTTATTGCTCCACAAAAATTGACGCTGCATCTTTTTGATCTGTTTTATGACAGTTTTTGGCATCCGAAACAGGCTGAGATAGTATATTGGCAAACTATCCAGCACTGATTTTATCAATATAAGTCGGCCAGGCCTTGACAAGGAGTTGGCTTTCCATCCAGACAGCTTGCTGGAGATTTTGTCTATTACCGGCTTCCATGTGGATATTCTCTTGGGGCTGCTACCAATATTGAAACCCAAGTATTTTATGGGTAATGTGCCGATCTAGCACCCCATAACTGCCCGTAGTATGCTAATTTGCTCATTTTTTGCATTGATCGTTATGGCCACTGACTTTGACCAATTCACATGGAGACCCGACATCTCAGAGAACACCATGATGCATAGTTTAACCGTTTGTAGTTCATCTCTGTCTGGTTGACAGAAAATTAGTGTGTCATCAGCATACTGCAGGTGGGATATGATTGTTTCATTTACTCCCACTGAAATTCCTTTCCTCAGACCTGTTCGAGTTGCCTCATCTAATAGCCAGCCCAGTCCCTCCGCGCAGAGAACGAACAATAGTGGCGAAAGTGGGTCTCCTTGCCAAACTCCGCGATAAGGCTTGATCGGCGGGGAAGGAACACCATTAATTAGGATAGAAATGACCGATGTAGAGATACATTCCTCTATCCATGACCTCCACGTGTTGTTGAAGCCGAAGAATCCCAGCATTATATCAATAAAAGTCCAAGAGATGCAGTCAAAAGCTTTGAAGAGATCAATTTTTAAGAGTACACCTGATTTGCGCTTGCCCTTCAACCAGGTAATGGTCTCATTTGTGATTAGTGGTCCTTCCGCTATGTGCCTTCCTTTGATAAAGCCCGTTTTTGTACCTTGTACCAGCTTTCCTATTACTTGGCTGAGCCATGAAGATAATATTTTTGAGATGATTTTGTAGACAGCTCCAATCATGCTAATTGGCATGAACTCTTCTATTTTCGTTGCTCCAGGGATTTTTGGAATAAGAGTGAGCCATGTCATATTGCTTCCCTTCGGAAAGTGACCATAATCGAAGAAAATGAGGACTATTTCAGAAAAATCATGTCCGATTATATCCAATACTCCTCCAATGATGTTAAAATTCAACCTGTCGTATCCTGGTGCCTTGTTACCATCAACTGACCACACAGCTTGCTTGATCTCCAACAATGAAGGTCTCAAGGTTAGGTCATGCGCTTCTGTTGCAGTAAGTTGTGGCCTCCCAGTAAGAGGAGGGGATGATCTAGCACTGTTGTCTTCCGAGAATAGTTGTAGATAGAACCTTCGAATTACTTTTTGGATTGCTACAGGATCAGAATTTAGCCGCCCATTGATGAGAAGGGAGGAGATATAGTTTCTCCTCCTATTAATTGTCGCCTTCCTATGGAAATATGTAGTGTTTTGATCTCCATCTTTGATGAACTTTTCCCTCGAAAGTTGTTTCCAGTATCGCTCTTTCTCCCTTAGTATTCTCTAAATTTGATTTGTTTTGTCTGCTCAGAGCGCATCCGGACATTCATCCAAGGAGTCGGTCTCAACTGCCTTGTCGATGCGCCCAATTTCCTCCAAAATCGAATTCAGCTGTTTATCAAGATGGCCATATACCTCTGTATTCCATTGCCTTAATGACTTCCTCATTTCTTTGAGCTTGACTGTCAGCGGTAGTTTGTGGAGCTTTGACCATTCTTTCTGAACAAAAGGCTTAAAATCTTTGTGTTCAAGCCACCCATTTAATGCTCTAAAGGGCTTGGGTCCCCAATTAACATCCATCAAGGTGAGTTTCATGAATCTGTGATCAGATAGCCGCCATGGATTTGCGTTTAAGCTGAGACCCGGGAAGGCAGCGTGCCACTCGGCTTGCACAAAGACTCTGTCTATTCTGCTCATTGACTTTTTATTTCTCCAAGTATATTTTGCCCCTTGGAGGTCTACTTCAATCAGATTAAGTTGATCAATCCATGCACGAAGGTCTTCCATACCTCTAGTGGTGACCGTGTCTCTTCCCCTTTTTCTATCACTCCCTCTAAGTACTTCATTTAGATCTCCTACTATCAAGATGGGTTTGGAGAAGATTTTCCCTGCAATCTCTGCGTACATACTGCGTCTGTCTTCTGGTTTTGTCGGAGCATATGTGAAAATGATGATTCCGGAAAAGGGAATTGTTGGCCATTCTAATTCGACACATATTCATCGTGTCCCCTGCTCAGAACTTTGAATATTGAAGAATTTTGGATTCCACGTAAGTATTAATCCCCCTGAGTGGCCTTCCGTGGGAATTTCAATCGACTTGGAGTTGAGTTTGTGCCCCCATAGGCCGTGGCAGTTATCTAGAAGCTGTGAACGATGGGTTTCTAGAATGCCGACCATGTTTGATCCTGCTTCCTTCACCTCCTTTCTGAGCATGGCTAGCTTCTCTTTTCTGCTTATCCCCCTCACATTTTGAAAACAGATTATGTTGGACATTCTTTGATGAACTTTGCTTGTCTTCCACTCTTTTACTCCGTCGCAGAATTTGTGAGAAAGTCTGCAGGGACTTTTCCGGTTCTGGATAGTGGCAATTAAGTCTTCTGCCAAAATAGGATTTTATGGGCTGAGGGTGTAATTGGGCTGGAGTTATCCGTCCTAGACAGGGGGGTAGGACCACTTCTAAATTGATTGCTGGTGATAGTGGGGTGAAGCGCTGTTGGGCTGGTGTCGATTGGGTTAGGGGGACAACAGATAGTTGGGAGAAAGGTGTTTGTGATTGTTGTGAGAATATTGGGCTATGCGTGGACCTGTGCGGGAATGTTGGGGCACACGTGGAGGGAGTGGAGGAAGTCTGAGTGGGAGATTATGAGGAAGGGAAAGGGATGAACGGTGGGCTGTAGTCAGAACCAGATCTTGATTGTTGTGAGAGTGTTTGTGTGGGTGGGGCATAATGACGGGGTTCTGTAGTACTTCTAACATTGGGTGGGGTGGATAAAGTTGTCTGTGAAGATGTAGCGCCATTAGTCAGGGAAGTATTTGTAGATACCTTGGTAAGTGCTTTGAGGCCGCCTTTTGAGATTCGTTCCATTTGGATAACGAGGGGGAAATTCTGACAGTTGTGGGGCAGTTTTCTGTCGGCCCTGTCGAAGATGTGCGACGGACTGTATTCTAGGATGATAATTCTTTTCCATGCCTTAACTGTCGCCCCTATGCTGTTGTAACCGTTATCAATGATTAGGCAGCTTGGGAAGTTGTACCCGTGAGTGTCGCTTGGATGGTTGGGTTTGGAATGCACCGTCTGACTTGTGTGTTCAAATTATTTCTGCAATCAAGTGTTTCCTCATGTGACGTCGTTTGACTATCTCCGCTATCTTTCCCTCCGGCGAGCGGTTGTGGCGTGCTTTCCGCCTGGGGTTCCAATGATTCATGGTCGTTTTCTGATCGATGCTGGGATAATTCTTCTGACCAATACTCAATAATCCCGACCCTGCATGCGTATCCCTCAACTTCTACCACCATTATTTCTTCGTTGATAACGGACATCTTCTTTGTTTCTATCGTTGCATGTGCTTCCATGTAGTTGGGGAGTTGGTGCATATTGTTGGAAATAGTCAGAACTTCCCCTATGTGCCTGGTGATCACACAGATGGAGTCCTCTGGCCACGCTTGCAAAGGAATCCCCCTAATTGCTATACTTGTAACTCGGTTATTCAGATGATCTTTTTGATTCCACGCATGCTTGACCCAGCCTAGATCCGTCCCTATCTGAGAAAGTTTGAAACCTTCCACTGCCTCATGGATTTCAAAGATCATTACGTACTTACGCTGAGAAAGACATATTATTGTTTCGGTGTTTTGTCTCCATCTTAGCATCACGTCTTCTACCGTCTTTAGGTTTGTTTGACAGGGGAGGGATACCACTATACCTCTGCTGAGCTTTTCTTTCATAGTCAATGAGGGGTCTAGACTAAGAAGACCTCGGGATGAAAAGCTTCCTCCGGGGGGTAGGTTACTAGCAGGAAGAGGACGGTCGGCTGGCTGTGGGGTGTTAACTGGCGGCGGAGGTGGTCCTCTGAAGTTTGGTCGATCCTGTTGGGGCTCCGGTTGGGGCGGTTGCGGTCTTGGCCTCCAGCTGTAGTTTTGAGGATGTGGTCCTAGATTAGACTTTCGGTGTACAACCGTTTCTGTCTTGATTCTGTTCCGGTCAACAAGCATGCCATTTGTTTCAAGGATTGTCTGGTCTGCAATCTCTTTGGATTTGAATTCTACGAATCCGTATCTGGTGTTGGTACGGATCATTGGCGTTTTGGGCAAACAAAGCCCCACTATCTCCCCCAGTCTATCGAAAATCCTCCAGATGGTTCCAATTCTGCTGTTCGGGTCGATGTTGTCGATGAAGATCGTTGCTCCTGGGATGGAGCGTCGACTTTCCATGTTTGTTGATGGCGCCTGAACGGGGAAAGAAGGTAATTATCCTGTGCTGTTTGAAGTAGGTGAAGCTTTGATTGGATGGGTGTTTGGCAATGGTGATGGGGCTCTGTTTGAGTATCTATGTCGGTTGTTTGTGGTGCTAATGGTGGTGGGGAGACGGCGTGCATGGCGGTTGAAAGGGAAAGAAAAAAGTCGAGGGAAGGGTTTTAGGAGAGAGGTGGGAGCGTCCCATTTCTTGAATATGCTGTAACTATTTGCCCGGCTATTCACCTGTGCGGAGTAGTATCGACAGGCAACGATGTTGAAGTCTACACCTGCATTACTGCTTGCTACAGGCTCAGAAGCCTTCTGTTCAGCATATTTGTTGGTGTTTGATTCTAAAGAGGTGGCTCGGTCTGTATGGTGTAGAAGGTTTTTGTTTCGCATTGAAGTAGAGTTTAGTGGTAGTGACACAATTAACTAGTGTCGTGAAAAATCCGTTTAGTGGTACCTAAGCAGTAAGCACACACCTCAATCAACTTTTGTGGCAAATTGGCAATCACCCATCTTGATCTAGTGGGGTGTAGGTAGGGATAGCGTAATTAGGCTCAGTTAAAAAGAAAGCCCAGAGTTTAGAAGCTAACCAAATGATGACCTTCTCGTACCATGGCCCTACGGCTACCTCATAATATGGATGATATCTCATAATCAAATAGATTTGATCTGATGTAGGATTAGTTTCGATACCAAGCAAAGGCTACAATTGCATGATCATGTGCTGGTAATGCAGTTTCCTGCACAAGCACAACAATATCCTCCTATGCATATTGTGTGTTTTAGATGTTTCTGTATATATCTGGTAATAGTTTATGTCGGTATATTTGTTGTTATATTTATAGCAAGTGTCTTTTGTATGGGTTTTGTGATCTAGGTCTCAAGTGGTGAGTCAATAGCATATCGATATGCTAATTTAAAGTATTCCCTCCGTTTTGAATTGATCGTCTTGTTCATTTTTTGCACATGTTCATGTCATTTGACTTCAAATATTTAATATATAAGATAAAATAATTTTAAAAATTTAAGTTTTATAAATGATTCTTTACATGATAAACTATATATTACAAAATTTAGTTTTATGAAATTATTTTATCTTATATATAATCTTGAAATAAAAAGAATGTGTCATAACAAAAAAAAAATGATTAATTCATAACAGAGGGAGTAATTAATAAATAAAACTGGTGGTATTTTAATTATTAATTATACATATTCTTGTAATAAAAACTGTAAAATAGGTCTTTAAAAATTTTAAAAGTTGTCATGAGAATGTTACTCCAATTACTCACTTATTGATGGTTAATTGGAGCTGATCAAACAGCGGGCGGGTTGGGTTCGGGCCGGGCTAACACTGAATTTTAGCCTTGAACGGGCCTATATATTTGTCCAAGTCTGATTTTAATTTTTCGGGTTGGGTTGGGCTAGATCCGCATTTATTTAATCTTTGCCATTGCGCCGCACCCCCGACCCGATTTTATAATTTTTTTGAAAAAAACATATAGATTATATATATAATATTAACATATAAATATAATAAGCATATATGTATCTTCTATGTAATATTAATAAATATTGTATATAAGTTAAATAAATAGTAAAAGGTATTATATAAAATTAAATTAAATATATACTCCCTTTTGTTATCAATACTTGATTTTCTAGCTTTAGGCACAAAACATAAAGGGGGGAAGTTAGACTATTTTGTCCTTACTTTTTGCACTGAGAGTTGAAATAATTTGAAAAGTAGAGTTGTGAAATAAAAGATGAGATGTAGAATTGAAAAGTAGATGACAAAAAAGACTATAACATGTTATATTTTAAAAATAATGAAAGGATCAAAAAAATCAGAGAGCAGGAGGGAGTATAACTTTATATTTATAAAACTATATATATAGATAATAAATCGGGCCAGGCTGGGCCGGACTTAGTTGCAGGTCTAGAATTTTAACAAAACCCGACCCAGTTTTTCATTCAGGTCTCCAAACCCATCCAATTTTTTTTTCCGGATAGACTTTTGGAGTTTTATTTTTACTTGGTTAACGCTTTTACCTTTCGCAGTTGACCAAATAATTAGTCTAAGTGGGAATAATCTTTGCTTCCAGCCCATATTCCCACTAACAGCACTTCATTATGATGCCAAGTTGGACTACTTTGCGTTTTTTTTTTTTAATGTTTAGTTGGACTACTTATTCAGAACCGCTAGATTAGGACCATTCCAAAAAAGTGAACTTGACCGTCGATTATCTTAGAACACTTGACTTTCAACTCCAGCCTTCATTTATACCGTATCCCCCATTTCTCTTAAAATCCACCGAAACTCTATTCATCAAATCCCCCAATCTCGAACCCCTCCACCTTATTCCTCCCAAACCCCGATCAACCATCAACTCTAACAAAAATGGGCTACCTGGCACTAGAACTAACCCTGATCTCCGCAAAGGATCTGAAGAACGTAAACCTAATCGGAGTAATGGACGTGTACGTCGTCGTATCCTTGTCACACGACCCAAAATCCAAACGAAAACCCCAGTCCACACAGACGGCGGAACCAAACCATCCTGGAACCACACCATGAAATTCACTCTCGACGAGCAGAAAGCCCTGCAGTCAAACTCCATCCTCATCTTTGAGATCAAGCACGAATCATTCGGAAAGGACAAGGAAATTGGTGAGGTCAGAGTACCCGTCAGCGAATTGATCAATGCTTCAAAGAACCAGAAGATCGATTCCAAGCAATTCGCCGCGTATCAGGTCAAACGACCATCAGGAAAATCCCAGGGTGAGCTTAATATATCGTATAAAGTGACGGATGCACCGGACGCGGTGGCGAAGGGTCACGGTGATAACCCGGTTGGGTATGGTTATGCTGCTGCTTATGGTGGTGGTAGTAGTAGTAGCTATGGAGGACAGCCACCGGCTGCGTATCCACCGTCGGGTCATGGTCCTTACCCGCCAGCTGCTGGATATCCCGGAGCACAGCCACCGGCAGCTGGGTACCCCGGAGCACCGCCGCCACCAGCTGGGTATGCACAAGCTTATCCGCCACCAGCTGGGTATCCTGGTCAAGGGAGTGGGGCACCACCACCGCCGTATCAGCCTGGTTATGGACCCACCACCAGCGGCACAAGGGTACCCCCAGCACAAGGTTACCCGCCGGCGCAGTATGGTGGTGGGTACCCACCGCAACAACCTGGGTATGGGTACGGTTATCCTCCGGGTCAACCCGCGGGTGGGTATCCGGGGGGTCAGTATAATCAAAATCCGCAGAAACCGAAGAAGAGTGGTGGTGGAATGGGGATGGGATTGGGTGTTGGTTTGCTCGGTGGTGCCATAGGTGGGCTTATCGTCGGTGATATGGTCGGGGATGCGATTGAAGACAGCGTGGATTGCGACTTCTGATTATTGATTTTAAAGAAATATATTTTGCTGGGTTTGTACGAAGATCAGTTCGGTTTATCTTATTTAATGATTTAATTTCTCGATCTATTGTTGTTTGTACATGGCAGTCATGTGAGTTTGGGCAGTTTGGTTAGTAATCATAAACTTCTGGCTTTGTGCTTTGCTGTTATCCTCCGCTTTCCGGATCATGCGGTTGAATTGAATTCTGCCTCTCAACTTTTGTACCACAAATAAGCATTATGAAAGTCTTTCAAATAATATGAAGTCCTCACTCCTCACAATACTCATGCATGATACCAACAATAACAAACAACACCGTCATAAATTCTTTTGCATTGCCTTACCCCTCTAATTCTAGACTATAGTTTCTAAATATGTATTTTTATAACATTTTTTTTAATTGAAATAAGAGATTTTAAATTTAAAATGTACATAATTGGGCTGACAATTTTGGTGTTAGTCGGGGTTGGTTAATCCATAACCAACTTATTTAAAAATCTAATGATCCAAATTCATCCTAAAAATTTTCGGGTTATAAATTTTCAACGCTAAAGTAACTCATACATTCAACTCATTCTAAGTTTATTTTGTACAGATTTTCATTTTTTAATCCAAATACACTATCAACTTTATTCAGATGTCCACTAGATTCGAGCTATATATGATTGTAAAGTTTTCATTCACCCTAATTTGATCTATAAAAAAAATTGATGATCTTGAAAAAATTATATATCAAATTGTTGAATGAACAAAGAAAAGTGTTGATAGTGTTTTTTTGTATGGATCAACTAAAGTTATAGAATTATTAAAAATTATATATCAACTGAAGTTGTATTTTTTCTTCAACGAAATATTGATAATCGATCGGGTTGAATTCGGGTAAGAACTTGTTACTAATACCCAACCCAAGAAAATAATGGATAACCCCAAAATAGAACGGGTTAAAAGTCTCAACCAAACCCATAATTTACGAGTCCATTTTGAATCGGTTCTTCAGGTTTGGACAAAATTATCACCCCTTGTGTAGGTAAACAACATAATATTATACTAGTTTATTTTATAGTTACGATAGTGGGCAGGTTTCGAATCCAGGACTTTTGGTTCCTTTATAACATAATATTATACTCGTACTACAGTTTTTGTAAATTTTTATATGAGAAACCCCTTGTTTTCTTGATGACTAAAAAGTAGTTTTTATTCATATTATAAGTTAAACATGTATGATTCTTCGAATTACAACTTCATTCTTCTTGCCAAGTGAAAAAGCTACGAGCAGTGATCATATTAGGTTATTATTCTGTGCAATTTTTCAAATATCTTTAAATTATCTTATGATAACGTTATTTTTTTTAGAAAGTGATGCTATTAAAGCAATTACGATATAGTGTTTTTTTTATAGTTTTTTCATAGATTTTGGATTAGATTTTGTATAAGATTTGTGAGATATAACATTCTACTTCAATATTAACTAATATTATATATATATAATCTCAAAACATACAATCTATGGGAATGTGTTGTTGAATCTGTAACCCATGTCACAAGTGAGTAGCTCTTCAACTCGATTATTTATACTATTATATAAAACAACTAGAAAATAGTGGACATAAAAGATCAATTATTCTTGAGTATAAGCATATGTAGATATCTTTGGTTACATTTAAAATTATACATTGTATAGTGTAATAGTATATGTTTTATAAGTTTATTATACAATTAAGAAGTTAGTATGTATCTAGTAGAATTTCAGTATATTAGAATTTAGTGTATAGCTTTACTTATACATCTGTGTAGTTTTTATTTACTAATTGTATAGTTTTTATAGAATAAATGTACGTATATATAGCCATCTGTAGTTACATTGGTTGTAGTCAAGAAATTACCTTAAAAGATTAATCCAAAGAGTCAAAAAACTTATTTTGAGGAACTCCCATAAATATTGTCCTATCCTTCTTTCTATAATAAAAAACATGCCTTTAATGGGCATTTGTTTGATAGAAATCTAGCTTTCAAACTATTTAGACTTAATAATAATAACTTTTAAGCTATTCAGATTTGAAAAACTAACTACTTTAAACATTTTATTCGCACTTGAATCTAAAAATGAAAGATCTTTTGTTATCAACCCCTAGTATAGGGACATGTATCTGATCACATGAATTGAATCAATCAATTATGCTGGTAAATAACGCGCGTGACAAGAATATAAAACTGCTAAAGAAAGGGTGAGAATATAAAACTGACTTTCAAGAATCAAGAGGAATATTCGTTCCAAAATGTTGGTTGCTTTTCAAGCACTTTAAATTTAAAAGAAGGGTGAGCATTTTTACACTCCCCACAGACTAATTAATCCAAACACGGAGACAACACGGAGACGGACGAGAAGTATTCCTTAACGCGTCGCGTGCCTTTGAAATTTGCCAACTTAAAATTTGGGAGCATTTAAAGTCCTTCGCTAGTTGATTTTTTCTGTTATTACATGGGGTCGGAATTCTAATTCATCTGGTGTGTGTTCATTTTGAGATAATCAACAAAAGTAAACAAAATCTTTCATTTTGTGATTGTTTGTTTTATAATTTAGGCTTCGTTTCAACTGAGCTGAAGAAGGTGGATGGAGATCATCTTTTTGTGGGCTCCACAAACAAACGCTGGAGATTAGTTTTTCAATTCGATCGGACGCTACTAATAGCAGCGTTTCACATTTTTCTCAATAATCTGGTGGGCTCCACCTGAAAAAGGAAATTTGAGAACGGAGCCTATTAGTGATTCTGTTTTATTCATTACAAGTTTCGAAAACCCCATATTCTCTTAATGATTCCCTAAAATCATAGGGAAACGTATTCACTTTCCTCTTTACCTTATCATCATTTTTATAAACAAATACTAATACATATGATTATATAAAATATATAAATACTAATATATGATACATAATTTTTATCAATATTAATATACATATTTATATCTAATAGAAGTATAAATATATTCTATTTATAATTTATGTCAGTATAAATATAAATATGGCTACGAATATTATCTAATATCATTTATAATTTTAAAATAAATATTAATATAATATATGATTTATTATTTATATTTGAAAAAAATGAACAAATATCACATATAATATATAAATATTATTTATAATTTAACTACAATAAAATTATGAAATAATAATACATATTATTAAGAAATTTAAATAAATATCAATATATGTAATCATTTATACATACTAGTTTAATTTAAATAAATATGAACTAATATGATATATAACATATTAATATTAATAAATATGATTTAAACTTTAAATGCTATAAAGATAAAAAAAATTATATATATTGTTTATAAAATTTATAATATTTAAATATATAAAATATAATATATATAAAATGTAATATATGAAAATATTTATATATAATATTTACGATTTAATTAAATATTTTAAAATTTTATTAATAACATTATTTAAAATTTAACTACTATAAAATTCAAAAATAACAATATATAGTTATATAGAATTTATATAAATATTTTTTATTATTTACAATTTAAATAAATAATATTCATAATATATTTAAAAAATAATATATTATATATGTAGACAAATTTCAAAAAATGTTATATATAATATATGGGTTGCTATTCGCAGTATAAAATTACTAATCACCGCAGTACAAATTTTTTTAAATCATATTAACGTTGTAAACATGTAATGATGTGTCCATGTGTTTTTTTTTTCAAAAATGATATCTGAAAGTAATTTAACCCAAGAAGTTTGTAGTTGATTAGTATTGAATTTTGCTAGTTACTTTTTTGTTGTAATCAATATTGGAATCTTTTTTTAAAAAAAAGTGTTGGATTACATTTTTATGTGTTTACACTATTAATATGATTTAAAATTAATTTGTACTGTGATTAGCAAAAACTTTACTATTTGCAGTACAAGTTTTTTTTTCACCAAACTTAGTTGAATAAGTTGGAATGTTGTGGGGAGACATTTTTTTCTGAAACAAATGAGAATTGAATGACCAAATTTCAGTCACAATGAGTAAAACAACAAAGTTGGAACAACTAAGTTATAATAACTAAGTTAAAGAAAAACAAAGTTACAACAACTAGGTTAAAGAAAAACTAAGTTACAACTACAAAGTTAAAGAAAAATTAAGTTACAACAACAAAGTTAAAGAAAAACTAAGTTACAGAAAAACTAAGTTACAACGAGTTACAACATAATTGATATTATCAATCATCATTACTACCAACTGACTCATCACTCTCACCTTCATATGAATTGGAGAGTGATTCGAGTTCTAACAAAATGGAACTATCATGCACTTCATTGCTTGCAATTGACTCCATTGAAAAATCACTGTTGTCTTCATATGAATCTAGGAGTGATTCTGCTTCCCACAAGATTGAACTGTCATACACCCCCACTCAGTCATTACTTCCAGTAGATTCTTCTTGGTTGTGGAGTTCTTGGTTGTGGATTGATTCATTATCCACCATTGAAACATCACTCTCTTCTGTATCGGAAAGGAATTAATGCCCCCATATGATATTAGAAGTGTTTTCGGAATTTGATGAGTGACTCATGATAATGTGAATGGGTTGTGAATTTGAAGGAGTTGGTGCTGTGGAAATATGAATTGTAAAGAATCAGTAGCAACTCTACTCCTTTTATGGAGAAAGCACAAGCTCCAGATTTTTGCTTAAAACATTGTGCTTGTGTCTGATAGTGACTCTGTCCTTAAAGTTGATGCTGAAGTTAATAGTGACTGTGTCCTTACATGTATTCCCCATAAATTTGTGAAATGTCATTTCGTACCTTGTATAGTCTTACATGGTGGTTGTGTGTGATCATGTCTAATAGTGACTGTGTCCTTTACATGTAATGCTGAAGCTAAATAGCCATGTAAGAAGGCACATACTTGTATTCCCCATAAAATTGAAATGTCATTTTGTACTTTGTATAGTCTTACATGGTGGTTGTGTGTGATCGTGTCTAATATTGATTGTGTTTTTACATGTAATGCTGAAGCTAAATAGTCATGTAAGAAGGTACATACTTGTATTTCCCATAAAATTGAAATGTCATTGCGTACCTTCTGTAGTCCTATAAGGAATATTATGGGTTGGCATACTAAAATGCAGTAGCTGTGTAATAATGTACATGCATGTCATCCCATTTAAGACACTAGTTGAGCTCAATTAAGACACTAATTGAGCTCACTCGTGTCAAATTAAGACACTAATTGAGCTCACTCGTGTCAAATTAAGACACTAATTGAGCTCACTCGTGTCAAATTAAGACACTAATTGGCTCAATTAGTGTCTTAATTTGACAAGAGTTTTTGCATTTTTTATTTCCAATACATGTGGATATTCAGTTCTCATGACATAAACATTGGGTTTATTTCATTTGGTAGAATGGTTCTACATATAGCGTTCTTCGGTTTCATATAGCGTTCTTTGGTAAATGTTTGGACGTGGAATAAACATGTCGTTATACTTTTCTGGATTTATAATCTTTGGTAGATGTTTGGACGTGGAATAAACGTGTTGTTATACTTTTCTAGATTTATAATCTTTGGTAGATGTTTGGACGTGGAATAAACGTGTCATTATACTTTTCTGGATTTATAATCTTTGGTAGATGTTTGGACGTGAAATAAACGTGTTGTTATACTTTTCTGGATTTATAATCTTTGGTAGATGTTTGGACGTGGAATAAACGTGTCGTTATACTTTTCTGGATTTATAATCTTTGGTAGATGTTTGGACGTGGAATAAACGTGTTGATATACTTTTCTGGATTTATAATCGTTGGTAGATGTTTGGACGTGGAGTTTTTAAATTTTGATATATTTCAGTTATTGTGACATAAACATTACGTTCTAACCACTTCGTAGAGTTGCCGATTCCTATATTTCATCCTTCACATGTGACTGAACTCAGGCGCATGTTGAGTATGATGTGTCTGAATTGCTTGAAGTTGAAGCCCTGTAAGGTAAATAATCATATTTGTTTCTTTATGATGCACTTGTATATCTCCATATGAAGCTTTTGCATCAGTTTTCATCTATCCAGTGTTTGTATAGGTCTGAAAAATCTAGTCAGTGGTCAATCAAGTGTTGTTTGACTTCTGACATAGTTATTTCCTGAATTATGTATCTAACTTGATTTTGAATTTATGGTCAGGCACCTACGAAGACTGCTGGTATGGTTAGACCTAGCAATTCGGGTCACTCGGTTCGGGTTCGGTTCGGTTCGGTTCGATTCGGTTTGGGTCAATTTGTAGATATTCATTATTCGGTTTGGTTCGGATCGAGTCAGGTTATCTGGTTAAAATAAAATTCGGGTGACTTCGTTTTGGTTGATTTTGGGTTCGGGAGCTTTCGGTTCGGGTTAGCCTCTGTTTTTAGGTTTTTTCGGGTTATGGGTCAAATTCGGATGACTTACCACGTTATGCTCAATTGACAAAAATTTCAAAGTACAAATTTAAGCAACCTTTGGAACTTGTATTGATTCTCATATTTGGATCCAAATTCTCTTAATATAGTGTTACTCTTGATGAAGATTGCTATTGTGTATTGGTTGGTTATACATAACAAATTGGATGACAATATTTTTAATATTAGTTTTTAACTATATATTTATTAATTGTATCGACCAAGTATAAATTTAAAATTTGGTGAATCAGTGGTCAATATTTGGCACTCGACGCCGAGTCTATCCCCCCCCCCCCCCCGACGCCCGACGATGTGCCTGGGCCTCTCGCCATCCCGCGCCCGTCACACCTTGTGTGCGTTCTGCGTCAGCGCCCGTCATCTCGAGCGAGTGTCGCGCGCCCATGCCAATCCATCACCACCTTGTGCCTGTGCCCTTATGCGCTTGTCATCACTCGCGTCTATGACTTCATGTTATGTGTGCGCCACCGATGGTGGTCATGATAGCTACCACCAGCCTAAGTGTGTGCCTCCGCATGCCCCACGTGGTGGCTACTCTGACCCTCTATATTGTAACTGGAGCTATGGAGTTGGGCTAGATCAGCAGATGACCAATCACCTGCAAAGGATGAAGCTTCAGGCATCCTTCTCCTAGGTATGTGTGCGACTGGGTCGGAATCATGGAATGACTGGGTAAAAGATGGGTCCATGATGGGCTGCTGCTGTGGGTGATATGACGAGTGACGAGGCGGGTCAGCATGATCCTGCTGTGGCTGGAAAGATGAGTGTCGTGCAGGCTCAGCATGACCCTGCTGTGGCTGGAAAGATGAGTGCCGTGGAGGATCAACTGCAGCAGCCCGCTCACGAAGGAACGAAGCATCATTGGCTGCTCCACATTCCTGTCCTTCTTTTTTTTTTTTGGTGTAGACGTTCATCAAAACATTCTTTAGCTTATCCATCACTGCACAAGTTGAAGCAACCCAGTTAAGATGAGTAACACAAGTAAGTAATAATAAATCAACAGAAAAATATAGTATAGCCCCCAAACTTTCCAAATTCATCATTGTAATCCTTAACTCTTATCTAACTTAGCCAAAACTTATAATATAACATATTAGGTCAATATTATCTCTAAATTACATAAGACTTTTGGACCTTTACCAACCATACCCCAAACTTTAAGAAAATTACCTTTTTGACATTCGATTTACTACACTTGTTACTTAGTCACTTAAACTTTATTTTAAATTACCCAAAACTTGTAAAATAAGTTTATAAGTATATTTAGGTCATTATGAATAATTTTATACAACAACTACACCCTAGTTCCCTCATTTTACTCTTTAACCCTAAAATTTCATAAACTTGTCATTTAAGTGCTTAAACTTTATTTTAACTTACTCAAACTTATGATATAAGTTCATAAACATAAATATATCATTATAAACAATTTCATACAGAAACATTTCAGCCCTATACATAAATATCCCTTTAGTTTTCAAAAATTGCATTTTAACCCCTTTTTACTTATCATTTTGTACCTATAAGCCCTTTAACTCATTCTAATGCTTTAACTTTGTTCTAAATACATTGTAAACTTAAAATACAGTAAATAAAACAGTAGGAATTCGGCTTTAATTGTTACAACACCAAAACAATACTCTTTAACCCGAAAATTTCATAAACTTGTCATTTAAGTTCTTAAACCTTATTTTAACTTACTCAAACTTATAATATAAGTTCATAAACATAAATATGTCATTATAAACCATTTCATACATAAACAATTCGGCCCTATACATAACTATCCCTTTAGTTTTTAAAAATTGCATTTTAGCCCCTTTGTACTTATCATTTTGCACCTAAAAGCCCTTTAACTCATTCTAATGCTTTAACTTTGTTGTAAACACATTATAAACTTAAAATACACTAAATAAAACAGTAACCATTCAGCCTTAATAGTTACAACACCAAAACACCATAAAAATGACATTTAACCCTAACATAAGGAGTTACCTCCTAATGCCCAAATGTTGATTTTTCAAGAGGCTTGTAGCTTGAAGTTTTCCTTGATCTTCGGCCATATTTACAGGAGTTTCTCTTAGATTATTGGTACAAATTTCAAGCTTAACCAACTCTTTACTTTCAAGGTTTAGTTTAGAGTTTTTACCTTTACAAAGATGGACTTTTCCACACTTGTTTCCCTTGTTTTTCTTGGCTGTTTCAAGGGGTTCCCAACCTCCAATTTCCTGCCATAATACAAGGAAAAAGAAGGTTCAAAAAATAGAAGTATACACACCCCATAATCCATGGTAAAAGCTTAAGGCACAAAGATGGGTTTTAAGCTTGGTTTATTACGTTAGAGTGTCAAAATGGTGGTCTTGCTCCTTTAAAATTTCGGCCGACACTAGGAAAGCATGAAAGAAGTTAGTTCCTTGGTAGATCTAAGAGGGAATGGTGATTTAAGGATGAAAAAATTAAAGCGCAAAACTTTACCTTAGTAAAATGACTAAGAAAATTATCGGTTTAACATTCGATTTACTACACTTGTTACTTAGTCACTTAAACTTTATTTTAAATTACCCAAAACTTGTAAAATAGGTTTATAAGTATATTTAGGTCATTATGAATCATTTTATACAGCAAGTACACCCTATTTCCCTCATTTTACTCTTTAACCCCAAAATTTCACAAACTTGACATTTAAGTACTTAAACCTAATTTTAACTTACTCAAACTTATAATATAAGTTCATAAACATAAATGTATCATTATAAACTATTTTATACAAAAAAATTCGGCCCTACACATAAATATCCCTTTAGTTTTCAAAAATTACATTTTAACCCCTTTTTACTTATCATTTTGTACCTAAAATCCCTTTAACTCATTCTAATGCTTTAACTTTATTCTAAAAACATTATAAACTTAAAATACAGTAAATAAAACAGTAGTATTCGGCCTTAATAGTTACAACACCAAAACACCATTAAAATGACATTTAACCCTAACATAAGGAGTTACCTCCAAAACACCATTAAATTACCTTTTTAACATTCGATTTACTACACTTGTTACTTAGTCACTTAAACTTTGTTTTAAATTACCCAAAACTTGTAAAGCAAGTTCATAAGTATATTTAGGTCATTATGAATAATTTTATACAACAACTACACCCTAGTTCCCTCATTTTACTCTTTAACCCCAAAATTTCAAAAAATTATCATTTAAGTGCAAAAACCTTGTTTTAACATAATCAAACTTATAATATAAGTTCACAAACATAAATATATCATTATAAACTTTTAAAAACATTTACTATTAAAAAAAACCAAGTGAGTCGCCCCAATAGGCGGGGCGACACTCACTGGCTCGTGTCAAGCGCAAGGGCGAGTAGCGAAAGAAGCCACCGCCGCCAGGGTGAGTTCACCCAGTTCGTGTCAATATATGGGGCGAGTAGCAAAAAGAAACCACCCGCCCAGGGTGAGTTCACCCAGTTCGTGTCAATATCTGGGGCGAGTCGGGTGTTTCCGTTTCTCAGAGGGGCGAGTGCAGGTCATTCTTCAGACGGGGCGAGTCGCCGTCATCTCTGTGGTCGAGGCGAGCTCAATCTTCGCGTGTCGACAGCAAGGGCGCGCAGCTCCAAGTCGCCTCAGGAGGCAAGGCGAACCAGCCCAGCTCGTGTCACTGGCTGAGGCGAGTTTGTTCTGTTCGTTTCAGTAGCAGGGGAGCCGACTACACTAGTGTCGGTGGGAAGGGTGACTGAATTGAATTCACAACAAATTTGATCTTGGCAAATTTAATGAGTCTTTCAAAATTCTAACAACAAATTTGAATTCACAACATCAAGATCTATAACTTGCAAAAAAAATTGAAAAACTCACCGGAAAATTTTTCCGGCGGTGGTCTGGCGGTGGTCCGGCGGCGGTACGGCGGCGGCTCCGGCGATCAGGAAGAGAGGATTCTGGCGAGGTAGTATGGAGGAGAGATAGTGCGTGGGTGAGAAATGAAGGTACGGGACACGTCCCGTTTATATATAACGTGCGCGTTTTGGAGTGTTTTTGTAAAAAACACTCATTTTGACTCGTTTTTAACATATTAACATCGTTTCATAGTAAATACAAGAAAACATCAATATCATAACATAAAATAACAATTATAACATCCAAACGCAACAAAACGGGTTTAACGACTTTTACTACAACGAGAGCGTTTTTACCCAAACTTGGGATTTTCAACTACGTTTTCAGTACAATGTTTCTGAAACTGTAACAATGTCTATAATTTAATCAAACGTAAGTAAAACGTCGTTTACCAATGTCAAGTCCCAATTATAACATTCGAACGCAATATAAACACGTTTAACGTCTTCTAATACAACGAGAATGTTTTTTACGGTTCATGATGATGAAATGATTTTTTAAAAAAAAAACAAAAATTATGACATGATGTCACTACATATTTAAAACACTAAAATGATTTTAAAAAATTTTGTACTAGTGATTAGTAATTTTGTACTGCGAATAGCAACCCAGTTTTCTAATGTACTCCTAAGTTGTTATATTTGCTAGAATCATAATCTGCACCAGAAATTTATAGAATCTTTCAAATCAACCCAAAATTTATTTTAAAGCCCAAAGTACTCATAATAGTATAGTCTAAATATATGGTTTTTAACATAACATAAAACTAGTTTTATAATGACATTAATATGTTTCCTAAAACTATACTACACTCTCGGTTGGGTGTGGAATTTCCTTATAGCCTCTTAAAGTCGTTCTCTCCCATTTCTTACATGGCACTTTCGAACATAGCGCTTACGCCATGTTAGAACGTGGCGAGCGATTCTTTTTTTTTATTATTTACAAAGTTTTAAAATGTTATATCTTATTATATATTCTGTACACCCCCGAATAAAACATCCAATAGCACAAACAAAGCTCCTAGCCATATCACAAGATAACTACGCAGCGGATTCACAACTCCATCCGGGTGCTACAGGTGCCAGCCACCCACGCGGTTGACATACCACATTACCAATACTAAGTTACGGTCTGTATGACTGGAAACAGCCCTCACCAAAACTCATATACGATATAAGATACAATTCCCAAATACCTAGTGTATACAACATAGCTACTAGGTTAAACAACACAACTGAAAAATTACATCCTGAGTTCAGTTCTACAGGGTACAGTTCATAAATTAGACAGAATAACTCATAAGTCTCGCCCTGATGGACTACCCCCATGGTAGCCATCCCGCCTACGCTCCGTTATCGTCCGGCACAATACCTGAAAAAAAATTGGGTTGGGAAGGACTCAGCAAACTACGCTGAGTATGAACGTGTGTAGCCCGTATGTTGCCGGGCCACACGACTTGGTCGAATTTTATTAAGTTCAATTTACATGCCATAGTAAAGCAGTAAAACACACCACAATACATCAGGATATCATACACACTTAAGGTAGCAAAACCTTAGCAACAAGCATCCAAACATAACTTGTCGACATCATAGCAACATCAAACACGCAACCAAGCACAACAAGCTGCTAGCATGGCAAACAACAATTATGTAGGTCATCAAACACGTGCATAGGTATGTTTACTAATGATCCTCACTATGGGATCGTTCGGGCGTTGTGTGTTTTCATTTCTTTCCTCTTTTCCCAATAATGTATATTTTCTCTCTCTTTCCTTGCATTAGGTCTGGGGTATGGTTCAACTCCCGTGACCATATCATGTAGGTGCCATTCTTTCCTTGTTTCTTTAAGGATTATTTATAAATTCTCTTATCACCGCAAGTTGAAGAACGTCTTCTCCATAGCTAATCCTCCATTCCCGGCGTCGTGCGTTGAGGAAGCAGGTCGTCTCTAGACTTCAGGATGCGTTCCACCAATAGGTATTCTACTTTTCATTATCATTACAAGTTCGACACCATAGTGGGTGCCATTGGAAGTCCTCTATAGTTTAAGAGGAGTTTTCTTCTTGTATAGTTGTTTTGTTTTGTTTGCGTAGTTTGTCGTGTTTCATCTCAAGTTCCATAAACGAGAAGGGACTAAACTAATGTGTGCGCGCAAATAATATGCAACCATGATATAGCAATCATATAAGCAAGATAAGCAAGCAATCTAATTTCATGCTTTAATCTTATGTCATTTTCACACAAGGCACACAGCAAACAAGCCGTGTAACACGGCAACATACGAACCACACATGTCCATACCTTATTCAGAAGCAAGTGTAGTCTCACACACGGGGTCCCGGTTGGCGGTCGTTACGGTCCTAACGTTAATCAACACAACTTGTCAGTTTTATGATTTCATGCACAACCGTTGTGACATTTTTCCTAGTTTATTTTATATTAACATGTGCACTTCCCTAGGTGAGTCCTTAAGTTCTTAGTTTATATTAACCCTTAGAAACTTCCCAAGCTTTAATCCTAGGCTTATCTTACTCCTAGGACATTCACATTGCCAACTCACACGTTAACTAAGTCCTTTCCTCTAGCTAATGCTCTAGAGTATTATACACATCAACATGTAACAAGTTTAACTAAGGTGGATTTTAATTCCACTAAGATGTATTCCTTCCTTATCTAAATAGGTTAGTAATGTTTTTAACCATTATCACAGCAATGAGGTCTTTAAATACTTCTAAAGCCCATACACAGAAATCTCAAAGTCTAGGAAACTAAAACGTAGTTTCGGTGTTTAACCTTACTTAACCCCACGTTTAAAGTATCCACTGAGTTTTAACCCTCTCACAATGTTTCACCAACTTAGATAAGGGTATTAGCCATGATTTGGGTTCATCATTAATCCCACACCACACTTTTAATACCCCTGAATATTGATCATACAGAGGCACAAGTTTCAGAAAACTGAAACACCAAGTCGGTGCATACTTCCATCCCAACTTCACTTTTAATGCTTTAAATTGATTTCTAATTTCTCCCAAAGTGTTTACACTCTTAGTTTGATGTATTATCAAGGTTATAAGTTCATTCCCAGGCCATTAAACACCCTTATAGCAACTTTATTACAGTTATACAGAACACAGCAGATTCTGAAAAACTAAAAACCAAAAACTGTACATCACCTCTTCCTCTTGCTTTTAGTTCATTAATAAGTTTCCACATCTTCCCAAGATTTTTACTCAACTAGATAGTATTATTAGGAAGGCTTTAAACCCAAACCCAACTCAAAACAACTATGTTAACACCTCTGAATGTTCATTATACAGAAGTTAGAAAATGCAGAAAACTGTAAACACCAAATCTGCACAGCTCCTCTTTAAGCTTCCTTTTTGGTTATAAATCAGTTTCCAAATCTCTCCAAGGTTTTTACCAAACTAGCTAGGTGTATTAGGGAAGTTTTAAACTAAGAACCAACTTGAGACAGCACTGTTAACCCCTTTGAAAGTTCATTATACAGAAACAAAAACTGTAGAAAAACTGTATACTCTAGTTTGTACAGCAGCTTTACAAACTTCCTCTTAGTCCATAAATCAGTCTCTAATCTCACCCAAAACTTTTACCCAATTATATGAGTATATTAAGAAGGTTTTATACTTGAAAACAACTCAAAACAGCAGTGTTAAAACCACTGAAAGTTCATTATACAGAACTGTTACTCTGCAGGAAAACTGAAAACTGATTTCTGTAGCTCCCCTTTAATTTCTCTTTAGTTCATTAAACTGACCTCCAATTTTCCCCAAGGTATTTACCCCTCTTAGTTAGGTGTCTTAGCAAGATTTTGATCTTTAAAACAACCCAAAACAACATTGAGAATACCTCTGGAAGTTCATTATACAGAACTGGAAAAACTATAGAAATCTGAAAACAAAGACCTGCATACTTCTTCCTTCCTTCTGTTTGGTTATTAACCTGTCCCTTAACCTCTCCCTAAATATTCATAGACTTACTTAAGTGTATTATAAATGTATTAGGTTCATTAACAACTCAATGCAACACTGTTAACTGCTCTGAAAACTCATTTTACAGAAAGCAGAAAAACTGAAAACTGGACTGGTGAATTCTCTTCTATTATTTTTTTTCTCTGTTTGTTCACGAGTTTGATTTTTCAATTCCTCCCAAACTGCTGACTCAGTTATTTAGATGTTCCATTAAGCTTCTAAACCCAAACAAAACCCAAGGCAACTTGATTAGCATCACTGGTACATCCAAGGACTGAACTGGACAAAACTGTTAAGGGACTGAAAACTAACACTGATGGCTTTACTTCTATCTTCCTTTTCTGTTACTTAACCTGACCCTCAATTTTTTTTCTGTAAGCATATGAGCTTGCTTAAGTGTTCTAGGTTCGTTGACCACTCAATTCTTTCCTTATAACCCTTCTTAAGGTTGTACAGAACTGGAAAAAGAAAAAAAAACTGCGACACTGAAAGACATAACTGATTCCTTTCTCTTCTAGTTTTCTGTTTGCTCTTGAATTTGCTTTTCAGTTTCTCCCCAAATTCCTTACCCAGTTAATCAGGTGTTTAATCAGGGTTTTATCTTCGAAGCAGAATCACAACAGCATCGTTAGAGCTACTGGACATCCTAATTCTAACGGGGAAGAACCTGAAAACTGAAGCATGACTGCAGCATGTTCCTTTTTGTTGTTTCCTTTCTGTATAATATCTTGTCTCCCAACTTCTCCTTCACTGATAACTCACGTAGTCAATTGTTCTATTACAATTTTGAATGCCAAACCACCTGTTAACCTCACAGAATCATCCTTACACTGAAACAGAAAACTGAAACCGAAACATAAGACTGCTACATCCTCTTCTATCTCTTCTGTTTTGTTTTTCTGATTTGATTTTCTAAATTCTCCAGCCTCATTTACTCTCGTGATTAAGTGTTCTATTACAATCTTAAATCTCAACCAACTTGTGAATCTTACAGCATCATCTTTATACTGAAGCAAGGAAATTCTATAACTGAAACAAACTGAAACTCTGAAAAACAAAACCGAAGTTGATGTATATTCTCTGTTGCTTTGGTACTGCTTCCTAGTCTATCTCCTAGTTTTCCCCAGCTTGTGTAGTTACTTAATTATATGTTTCATACAGTTCTAACTATAATCTAACCCAGGGCAATATATCAAAGCTACTGAGAAGTCACCAAACTGAATCGAGAAATCTGAAATCATATGCTGCTATATTCTCTTATTTCTTGCAGCCTGGTCACGATTATGGTCTTGAGTTTACCCCTAGATTGTCTAGCCATTTAGTTAAGCACTTTATTCCTAGTTTTGATCTTCAAAACAGATCCATAATAGGGTGAGCAACACTCCTGGGAACTCACTACACCAACACTGATTGTTGCATAAAAACAGAAACTGAACAACCGATACAGATGTATATTTTTTTTTGTTATCTTCCTGTTCTTAAATCTTTACTAACTCTTAACTCCTTCCTCTCTGTTGGGTTATGTGGTTAAGTGTTTTATTTAGTTTTAATTTAGAGACAGCCTCATAACAGCATGGTTAGCTACAGAGATTGCAATAGAAACAGAAGGTACAAACTGAGGTATTTGTTCCTGTTCTTTCAAGCTGATAGCTGTCTTAGTTGTGTTTAAGTTTATAGGCAAACCAACACCCCCTCTGTAACACTTCTGGGTAATGGCATAAGAAAAACAAAGATTACAGATTTCGAAATGCTTGACAACTGAACTTGACAGATGGGTTTGATTCTTCCGACTATAGAATTTGTTTAGGAATGGCTCACCTATTTATCCTAGCTGTTTCTCTTGATTGCTTCTGGCCCAATGTGAGACTTCCTGCACCTGGTTATTCGACCACAACTGAGGATGTTTACCCAGGAGTTAGATTAACAAACAGAAAATGATCACTGCGAAGAAAGTTTCCCTTTTTTTCTGATCTCACCTTGGACTGGTATTCACCAGAATGTGTGGTGGGTTCCTGGCGGTTTCTTTTGGAGAGGAGAATGTAGACAGTTAGAGGAAGAGGCCAAGACACTCGAACTCCCTGACCAACACAGAGGATTCCTGGACAACTGGTAGTCCCCTTTCGAACAGAAGTAGCAAAGCATGGTGAGTTTTCAATCAGAGGAAAGCAAAAAGAATCAGTTGTACAGAGAAACAGCCTTCGTGTTTGGCTTACTGCAGGAGTCGCGTTTCTGTTAGCAAAGAAGAAGATCAGGAAAAATAAAAGAAGACCAGGCTTGACCACATGATTTACCTTCACGCATGGACAAGGTAACAGAGGGGAAGAGGAAAAATCTGAGCAAGAACCACCATGGCAGGTGAATGTGGAGGAGGAGGACTGAAGCCAGGATTTTTTTAGTTAACGCCAGAGGCATGGGTGGTACTCTAATGGTAGGAGCAAAAGGAGATGGACGAAGCAGTTCAGTGAACTGTTTCTGAATGTGCATTCCCAAGAGAACTTGTGGAGGTTTGGAAAAAAGTGGGTCTCTGATGCGTGCGGGTTGGAGACAGCACAAACTCTGATGTGCATGCTGTGGCGTGGGTTGCTCTCGCTGAAATTCAGTAAGGGGCCGGTAGTGCTTGCGGTCTCCAAGATGTTGTCTCGAGGAAGAAACCGATACTACAGAGGTGTGTTCGGTTCTTTTTTTTTTTTGTTACCTTAGTAGACTTAGTACTAGTTTAAATTCGTTAGTATGAGTTACTGAATTCGAGCATAGCTCAACCGGTTAAGACGTTCATGAGGGGTACGAGAGGTACCGGGTTCAAGTCCCGACATGAGCGTTTTGTTCCTTTTGTATAAATCAATTTATATGCATATTTTGTACAAGTATACATATATATACGCGACTATTTTATTTTTGTCGCGTTATTAATTATATATATGTGACTGTTTAATTTTGTCACGCTGTTACTTATATCTATATAGATATCGACTATTTTATTTTGCCCCGTTGTTACTTATATATATAGCGTTGTAATATTGTAACGTTATGTATATGCATATTCATATACGTATATATACGTACGCGTGTGCGACCGTATTAATATGTTACGTTGTTATGTTCATACGATTTATTGGGCGCACTAGGGGTATTTATTTTTCTTTGTACCGATATGTACACGCGGTATAAGTATCCGTTTGGATCCATATTTTAAATACCATAATGTTCATGGTAATTGTTGCACCTAGTTTAATTTAAACTTCACTAATTTAAAGTGGTAATTTCCTCGGGGTGTTTCATATAAGTCCAAATAACATAAATTTTATACCATTGTTCATCATAATTCGAGCTCTTCAAATTAAGACTAAACATAAATATGTTTTGATAAATTTATTTTTTTTACTTTTTGTATGTACATATGTTTTAAGATTCATTGTGAATCTAAAGTTTAGGAAAAGTGAACCAAAGGTTGTTAAAAGGTGAACCAAAGTTGTTAAAAAGTGAATCAAAGGTCATTAAAATGCCTTTGACATTTTTAGCATTCATAGGTTGATTTTTAGGGTGTTTGGGGGTAGGGTAATCTTTTTGGCATCAGTTCTACACTTTATATTGTTGTTATTGACTCGATAGTAACGACCCTAAACCCTGCACTACAAACCATAAAAACGCCTTCGACATTTTTAGCATTCATATGGTAGTTTTTAGGGTATTTGGGGGTAGGGTAATCTCTTTGGCATTAGTTCTACACTTTATATTGTCGTCACTGACTCGACGGTTTTTTAGGGTTTGTGGTTTAGGTTAGACCCTAAAACCTGTACTACAAACCATAAAAATGCCTTCGACGTTTTTAGCTATCATAGGGTGGTTTTTTGGGTGTTTGGGGGGTAGGGTAATCTTTTTGGCATTAGTTCTATGCTTTATATTGTCGTCACTGACTCGACAGCTTTTTAGGGTTTGTGGTTTAGGGGTTAGGGTCGTTAGACCCTAAACCCTGTACTACAAACCATAAAAATGTCAAAGACATTTTTAGCTATCCTAGGGTGGTTTTAGGGTGTTGGGGGTAGGGTAATCTTTTTGGCATTAGTTCTACGCTTTATATGTCTCATTGACCCGACAGTTTTTTAGGGTTTGTGGTTTAGGGTTTAGGGTCGTTAGACCCTAAACCCTGTACTACAAACCCTAAAAATGCCTTCGACGTTTTTAGCTATCCTATGATGGTTTTATGGGTGTTTAGGGGGTAGGGTAATCTTTTTGGCATTAGTTCTACACTTTATATTGTCGTCACTAGCTTGACAATTTTTTAGGGTTGGTGGTTTAGGGTTTAGGGTCGTTAGACCCTGCACTACAAACCATAAAATGCCTTCGACGTTTTTAGCATTCTTAGGGTGGTTTTTAGGGTGTTTGGGGTAAGATTCATTTTACAAATGAATATGGTTCATTTTATTATTAAAGAAGATTCATTTTACTAATGAGTAAGATTCACTTTAAAAATACCTAATATATACGCATTCTAAAAACATAAAATTTTAAGTTTATCAAAACATATCCATGATGCATCTTGTTTTGAAGAACACGAAAAATGATGAACAATGATATAATTTTTTTATTTTTGCACTTATATTTTATAAGTTATGACATTTTGAAAAAAAAAATATTTCTCTCTCCTACCCCCCAACAACTCACATGCATGTGAGTCTTCTTCTTCTTTTCCCTTTCATTTATTCTCCAATCAAATTGACAAGTGGATAGTCTCCACCTTCTACTATGGCACCATCTCTACCTTCTCCATACCCTTCTTACATATGTTTGACTTTAATGCTCATGTACTTCTCACTTTATTTTTCCTAATCCATGCCCCCAGCTTATTACACATTAATAACCCAAATAATACACATATATACACCTAATCTTTTCAGTTTCATGCAACATCCAAACTAGTACTTTTTAAGTTATTAAAAGAGAGTGCTAACCATCCTTATCTTAATTAATCACCAAGACAAATTTCCACAACTCTCACCAGCTATACACGTTCTTCCTCGGTCTAATTTATACATATGTACCATGGTTAAATCCTTGTACACACTCCAGCTTAGTTATGCATATTAGCCACAGAGTTTTAGTTATATCCTTACCTTTTTAATACTTAATAACTCTTGTAATAGACCTTCACTTACCGGCATTCTATGGGTACATATATACCCATTTTTTTATCATTCCTGCCATGGAAAAAGAGCTAATTAGTAACCGTAACCAGCTAGCCAATTTAAGGGGGTTTTGACATGATTTTTTAACATAAAAAGGAGGGAGATTACCTTGTTATTCTACAGAGATTTAAGTGTGTTCCGGTCACTAGAAACAAGGAAAAAACCTCAGTATTTGCGTGAAACATGAAGGATAATAAGGCTTAAAATGACCGTAATACTCTCGGATTCCTACCTTGTTCTTCCAACCTTTTCATGGTGTGTTTCCAGTGCAACCTTGGCTTGAGGGAGGAGCTGAGAACAGCCTTCAACCGTGGAAAACAGGGATGAAAAAGGGAGTTAGAATAACCACATTTTTGGGCTCAAACTGAAATAAGAAGGGTAGTAAAAACCACAAGGTAATGAGCACGAAGGGAGTAACCTCACCTGTTCTTGGTGTCAGTTTGCTTGTTTTGTGCAGGATGAAAACGAGAGCTTGGAAAGAGCCATGTACATGACCATATCAAGCAGGCAAGGGCGTCAAAACATTCATATTGTCCAGAATGCGCAAGTGAAAGTGAAGGTGGTGTTTTTAATGAACTTTTTCTTACCTTTCAAAACTCAATGAACACCACTTGTTCTATTGGCTTCTTCCCATGTATTTGGGGTCTTTAATGGTGACTCTACACCTCAAGTAAGGGAGAAATGGTTGGGAAATGTAGCTGGAAAAAAATGTAAGAGAAAATAGCAAGGAAGAGGTGGGTTTTATACCTTGTTTTTGGGTGTTGTTTCCTTTGCTGTTCACAACCGAAAATGGTGCTCAAGCTGGGGATTTTGCTATTGATACTGCAACAGGGAAGGAAAAGAAGTAGGATGAGGTTGGGAGTAAGACCGTAAGAAGTGAGGAAGAGATGGACTGGGACATTACCGCTTTCTAGCTGCTGCTTCTACTGTGAATGACTTAAGCTAGGTGAAATACCCCAAACCTTAATATGTTAATTAATTATTTAATTATGATTTTATAAGGCTAATTAAGTCCTTAAGATCATTGGTGAAGAAATAAAAACCAAAGAGAAAAAGAAAATGCGTAAAAGTCATAAAACGTGAAAACGCGTATTAAATTATTTTAGGAGGTATATAACCTTCACTAGGGTTATAAATATATTTTTATACCCTAATTACACACTAAGAACAAGTGGGAAAAATTCCCAAAGAAAACGGATCCAAATAACGTAATAAAACGCTAATAAAGCTTTAGCGCACGTTTTTCGAGAAAACCTGAAAACGCGACTTTAAGTGGTCAAATGAACCCGTAAAAATTATAGTTCACCAAATAACTATAAATAAATATTAATGGAAACTTAAAAGCCATTAAAATTAAAGAAACGAGAAAATTCCGGAAAACGGGCCCGGTTAGTGAATAGTGCTAAAACCGGGGTAAATTAACGAGCGTTTCTGTAAAAGACAAAACGCTCCAGCTTGTACATATGTATATATGGGGCTGGTTTTTAAAGAGTAATCAGCCCTCTCACATTACTAGCTAGTTATTAAAATAAGTCAAAAAGCAAAAGGTGGGAAAAAGTAAAAAGGAGTTTCCCTTTTCTCTCTCCTCTCATTTCCTTTCTTTCTTTTCTTTTTCCTCTCTTTCTCCTCAGCAGCCGTCCTCCTTCTCCCCCTCTGGTTCCAGCCGATTTTTGAAGCTCACCCATGGCTTCCCCTCCTTTCCAAGCTTGCCCAAGGTGCTACACCACTCCAAATGAGAAAATAATCGCATATTCTTCTCCCTCTCATCAAACTCTATCTTTCTCTCTTTTCAAAATCCAAGAATGATGAACTTCATCTCCATGGGTATATCCCATTTGAGGAGTAAATGGCACCATTTTGGAGCTTGGAGTCTCCTCTTTCTTCCAAGGTAAAAGTTTCCAAGAAAACTCATTTTTTTTCTCCATTTATTAAGGTGGCCGATTTTGCCCCTCTCATGCCTTGTCCCTTTTCTTGTTTTAAGCTATTCTCCAAGCCTCCTATGGTGGATTAGAGCCCATCCTTTGATTCATGGCAAGAACCAAATTCTAGGGTTTCCAAGGTAATGTTAATCAAAGTGTTTTAAGCAATTCTTGGTAATCTTGAAAGAATTAAGGAGTTAAGTGTTTTTACTTAACCTCATTTCCTTATTTGATGTTGTGTTGGAGCATTGGAAACCACCTTGCCCATTTGACCGACATTGAGGAAGAGAAGAGGAGAGTTGAAATGGGAATTCATGAGAAACTAAGGTAAGGGAACTACCTTAATGACTATGTTAATTGTTTTAGAATTTTGGGAATGGGTTAAATTAAATAATGAACCCAAATTATGGAAAATAATGTGTTTAGTTGATTTTGAGAGAACTTGTGAATTGTTGTTTGGATTAAGGGCTTAAGTGCCAAGCTTTTGAGCTATTGTGGTTATATTGTGGTTTAGTAAGATTTTTGAGTTATATTGTTGTTGGAAGAGGTTTGGTGAACTTTGATTTGGTATTGTGTGCTGGTAGGACCCTATAAGGGTATGGCTAGATTAGGAGTGAAATTGGAGAGAGTTTATGGTTTGGGATATGTTAGGTTTGTAATGAGGTCATGGCGAAATTTCGGTAGAAATATAGTAGTTTAGATGGTGATGTGAGCTGGAAGAGTTTAAGTGTAAATTAGGTGTTGTTAGGAATTGATTTGGGTGGTAAACCACATTGAGGTGTTGGTTGAAGAATGGAATGGAGTTAGACAAAAATCTGTAGCAAGGATGATGTTTAAGAGTTTGGATTTTTCTAGAGAGGAGCTAAGGTGTGAGACTTGGGAAACAATGAAAGAGATTGGGAAATGGAGATGAATGTACTAGGAATGAATGTGGTATGGTCAAATGGTAAGGAGAAGGCTAAGAGTTGTCATGAGAATGTTTTGAGAGTGCACTATTGTGCAACTTGTGCAGTGAATGAAAAAGAAAATGTGAAATTGAAATTGTAGATTTGGAGCAAAGTTTGGACCATGTTTTAAGGAGGTTTAGTGAGTGTTTTGGGGTGTTTTAACATGTAGAAAACATGTGGAGAGATTAGGGAATGATTAGAAGTGGATTAGGGGTTGAAAACTGGTCAAAAACTGTCAATTTTAAGACCTACAGACATGGTCCAGGTTTGTAAACAAGTACACAAACCCGGACCACCTCAAAAACGTCCCAGAAACCTATTTTTACATGTGGTCCGGGTTTGTATCCAAGTACACAAACCCGGACCAAGTCAAAAACAACACAGAAAGTAAAATCCGGGATTGGTCCGAGTTTGTAACCCCGGACACAAACCCGGGCCAGTTAAAAAATGCACCAGAATGTGTTTTTAAGTGTTGTTATGATGGGGAAGTGAATGGTAATGGTTTTAGATGATGATTAGGCCTTGTTTGGTGACTTTAAAAGGTCCTAAGAAGTATAAACAAGTGTTGGAAGTGATTGAGAAAGTTGTGAGTTTAAGTACACAAAGTTAAACCGAAATAACGGGATAACGGGGTAAGTACGGGAGTAATAGAAATTTACATAATAGAAACATTTGAAATAATACCAGTTGTTTGGAAACTACCTGGGAAGCGTGAGGTGATGCGTTGGAGCGAATCCTCGGGGACACGGAAGAGTAACCCACGGTGTAAGGTATGGTTTTCTTGCAACCTGTGTCCTACCGAGTTACACCGGCTTGTATGCCAACTTGTTTTTCTGTGTGTTTGCCACCTTGCAAGATAAAGCATGAAATGAGTTTACAGTAATTCATTAATGTGGCGTGAATAATTCCGATACTGTTTAACCATAATTATGTGTTAAACCGTAGCTAACCGACTCTAGGATCACATGAGAGATCGATATTAGGATTAAACGTCCCAACCTACGGGAACGTTCTAACTACGGCTATCCGTGCTTTAGTTGTATATTGTGGTTGGGTGTGTTGTGTGATTCCTTGTTGGTGTGTTGTTATTTATCGGATGCCGTTACCCATGTTTGTCGAATGGGATGTTACTTCTCTTATGTGTTTAACCAAATTAGTAACACCATATGGTGTATGGATGTGATAGGTTCCATAATGGAGCTCTAAACTATATATTTATGTATATATATTAATGGGGGGTGAGGAATCCGGTCGTTCCGGTCGCGCGTGTTGTTAGGGAGTTGATGTATACAGTTTCTTTAACTCCCTCTCTGTTATGTTATGGTTGTTTTTCCTTCTTGGAATTCAATCTCCCATGAGCTTAACCAAGGCTTACCTACCTGACTTTTGTTTGGGCTAGAGGGAATCATGTGTAAAGTTTGTTTGGGAGTTGATGCCTATAGTCGCTTCGACTCCCACTCTGTTATTGATTGTTTTTCCTTCTTGGACTTCAATCACCTACAAGCCTAAGATCAATGGCTTTCCTACTCGATTGTTGTTCGGGCTAGGGGGACTATGTATAAGAAGTGATTGGGTCACTATATCCGACATTTCTAAATAAGTTGTGGTGTATGGTGTGTTCGGTTCTATATAAGGACCGACACCTCTAAATAAAATAATGGTGAGATGGTGTGATCGGTTGTATACTAAGACCGACACATTTAATTATGTTATCTTGTAACGAGCTTAACATGAGACTAAAATTGTTCTCTAGGCTCACTAAGTGGCTAACTAATGCTAGGTTCGTTTCCCTCAAAGGACTCGTTCCTAAAGTGTATGTGTGTTGTTGATGCTATGCTTGTGGTGTTGTATGTTTGTGAATGTGATATGTGTTTATAGTTCTCCCATGCATGATTTAAATATAATCAACCGCATGTTTAGACGACAATTAGTTGTGCGTGGCCCGGTAGCATGCGGGCTGCACAATTACCATACCAGCAAAGGTGCTGAGCCCCCTGGGGGGCCACCCTTTCTTTCCTATTTTTCAGGTACAAGGAGCTGGAAGCCGTTCAAGAGTAGGACGGGGTAGTTGTTTGCGATGGGATAGTTCGTTAAATTAATTATGAATTGTAGGAGTAGTAAGACCGAAACTATTATCGGTATTAGATTGTAAATACTCGGTACAGTTGGTATGTATATGTATAATGAACGTTGGTAATGGAAAGAGATTGTAATGTGTAGTTGCTCGGAATCTGGTCCATCAGACCGATACAATGTATATGTATTAGCCTTGTTAGCCATGTGGGTGGCTAACGGCATGTAACACCAATGGGTTAAGGAATGTGATGAGTAGTGTTTTCCGCTGCGATTTAATGTTAAGTGTGACGTTGTTAGTTGGGGTGTTACACTAGGGCTTGTTGTTGTATACTGAAACTGAGAAGAATAGAAGGTGGGATGGAGTAGAAAGGTGTTACTAGAAGGAAGAAAGCCGTGAGAAACAAGAGAGGAAGGAGGGAGACTACCTTGTGTTGTAATTTGAGAATGGAGCATAGTGAGATGGCTTACTGGCGTGGGAACAAAACAGGAAAGCTGGCGTAGAAGAATAAGAAGGGAAGTAGCTGAGGTGACCCTTGACATGGATCGGTAAGGCATGGGAGAAAGTAAAAGTAAGACTTCTTGTACTTTGTTGTACTATATTACTAGTTAACTTAATCTAATGATGTTTTCTTTTTCTTTGTTGTGTAGGTGTCCAGCCGGCTACATGTTGGAAGGAATTTTAAAAAATTTCCCCTTCTAATATTATAGCATAATTGTACATGTATATATATAAGTGACTATGTTAATATGTAACCTAGTGACTTGTCACATTTTTGGTTTAGAGGTGCATAAATGAGTACATGTTGGTATCTATAATGTGTTTAGGGTATATAAAATATTTATGTAATTTATTAAGGTATACTAGTGGTATTTAATATATGTACTAATATGTAAATGTGATATTAAATTTAGAAGTTTAATCTTATGTCCATTTTGGACTATATATTTTATACCATAATATTTATAGTAATTATTGCTCATGATTCAATTTAATCCTTATTAATTAAGGTAGTAATTGTTCGGGGTATTTCAGTCTACCCTACTTAAAAGGACTTCGTCCCGAAGTCGTTTAAAACGAATATGTACATCACTACCCAATGAACCTCAAGGTATCAATCCATCCAGCCTATCAATTCTAAAGTCTCAACACTTTCTAAAGTGTAATCCATTCCATCTAACCACAGTTTTCCAATCCAAATCAACATATATATATCACAAGTCCCGAAGGACATCGTACATAATTGTTCAAGTGCTCTAGGCACAACATATCACAAGACATATCCCAAGTGCTTAAAGCACATACACATCATAAACATACATCATAAACAACCAACATACACACCATAAACAACACCACAACAGCACAAGATGGCTAAACATGCCAGGGCTCTACCCCCTTAAAAAGGGTTACGCCCCGTGACCCCCAAAGTATCACACAGTCGCTATGAGAAGAGCTTTGGATACATGGATCTCATGGAGTTCTCCAACTCCCATGTGGCCTTTTCGCCTCATGGTTTAACCAACGAACTTTGACCCTTTTAATGGTCTTGTTCTGGTCTCCCTCGTTTCCGTATTGAAATTTTGGAGTATAGTATTCTCGTGCTTAGGGTTTGGTTTACCCTTTTGTGTTCCTAATGACATATTATAAATGGTTTATCAGCAGGAAGTTCTTGCTGACTTCGTTGCAATATGACAGTGCCATCCGCGGTCTCTGCTTAATTGGAAGCGGAGGTATCTCAATCGGTGTGGTATCATTAATTGTCCATGCACACGATTGTTCTAAATCGTATCCAAATGTTCTAGATTACTAGTGTGGAATACATTTTGGGTTGCTATTATTTTCACTCATTGGTTCCTAGTTGAGGTGAAGCATGACATTGGCTATCGTTTGTCATTAGTGCTCTTTGCACTAGTCTCTGAAGTTTTGAATTATTAGCTTATAAATTCATAAAATTAATTCTTGTCATCCCGTGACACCAGGTTGTTTTGTTCCGGAGTAATACATTAATCATAATATTTGTTATGTACTTCATGATGTCATATATTGTATATTCAACATATTGTTTCACGTCCGTACTTGTATGGTTCGCCCCGCTTTTGCTAAGGAATCCATTGTTGTGTTTATATTGAGCCTTGCCTTCTTTGACATCCCTTATGGGTATGTTCATTGGCAATTGTGGCATTTTTCCTCTAGTATATTTTATATCCTTTCTATCTTTCCATGTTATTTAGTAAGAGTATGATTGTGCATTTATGAGTTCTTGTGTGGGTTATAACGTTGAACGCCATATTTATTTTGGAGTGTGTCCTCTGACGGTCTAGGCTGTTTGAATAGCCTGCCCACGATTTGTTTATCATCATTTGAGTTCTAGGCGAGTTCCACTCTTCTGGTCTTTGCCAATGTATTTATTCTAAAGGTTGTTTATAATGGTTGCTTCTGTGCACACCGTGTTTCAATCGGTTCAATCATTAAGTTATTGTGACAACTGCTCTATAGTTTAGGGCATCTGCTAGTGTGCTAGCTTGCCTTTCTTTTATGTATATAGGTGTACTTCGATTCAGCCCCTTTGTGGGTGAAGACATATCGTTGCCCTTTATTTGGGCATACAAGATCGTTACCTCATTCGTATTGTTTGTGTTCTCTGTTGAAGAGTAATTCTCTTTATGTCCCTCTTATGGGTGGCAATGATTACCATTGCATATGTTCTTTTGGATGCTAAGAATTAATGGTGGCCACGGGTCCGGTTCTGTAACACCCCAACTCAATCCAAATGTGGTCTCGCAACTTAACAGCATATATATATACATGTCACAACGGAATTCTTTACACTCCAGGACCTTGCCACGGTCTGACTACAGAATATACCGAACATTAGTACATATCAACCTTAACCAAATACATATTCTTCTTACAATCCTCTCACATCCTATACATCTTACTAACTCAATTGCCATACGAGTGTACATGCACAACTCGTAGGCCACACTTAATCCTTAACACTTGTATCCTCTTCTTACTCTCTCGTCGGCCGCCTCCTGATGTACACCTGTGTAGTAAAAACAGCCCCCAAAGGGGGTCAGCACGAATGCTGGTACGATCCCCTCATGGCCCCCAAGCTAACGTGGCTACGACGACTAATTGTCGATAGCATGGAGGTTGATTAAATGCACAACATAATAGTAAATGCTGTAAACAACAATCCATATATGAACAATCAAAGTTCACACAATGAACGACTTAAATGCGTTCCCTTAATTAGAGAGTTAGTTATTTAACTCCTTAAGTAATGTTCCCTCTTAACCTTAGTCCATCCTTATCTCACCTTAATCTTAGTCTTATCTTAACCTTAGAAACAACCATCCTTTAATAAGGAGTGGATGTCGCTTATCTTAATCTTAATTATACAAACCATCCTTTAAAAAGGAATGGTTGCAACTCATCTTAACCTTACCTTAATCTTAAACTTAACAATACAACCATCCTTTAAAAAGGAATGGTTGCAACTTATCTTAACCTTACCTTAATCTTAAACTTAACAATACAAACCATCCTTTAAAAGGAATGGTTGCAACTTATCTTAACCTTACCTTAATCTTAATCTTAACTTAATCTCAATATACAAACCGTTCCTGGAAGGGAATGGTTGTAGCTTAATTCGAACCTGGGATTTAGGTGATCCCACCTCACCATCTTAATGCCACCTACTCTGGACGGGAGTCCAGCGCAGCTGAGCCGGCAACCGGCCCTAGGCTACAAGTCCGAAGACAAGTCCTTAAGCGGAGGGCGGATCTGATTCGATACCGTCCCCCTTTTCCTTAGCATGCATGATCGGAGATCGGTCCCGGGTTTCCTCACTCAAGTTCCAGTTAGTAGTAGTCTCAAGACCATATTTGTTGGTTAACCTCTTTCGGTTTACATCGTCCCATATTAGGGAGCGTTCCTTAATCTCACTCATTTCCTTACTAATCGTTAGTTAGTAAGTTCTCATAGTATGTTGTGTTAGTTTTCAAACATCACACAACAATACAATAAATATAATATGTCCCGGTTGAATGCTTTATCTTGTTTAGTGAGCACACAAAAACAAATAGCACACAAGCCGAGGGACACCTCGTTAGCAAGCAGGTCACAAGAGAACTGTACCGTTCACCATTGGTCGTTCGGTTGCTTACTCTCTTCCGGAGTCCAAACTCCCAAGTCCTAAAACATTCATTCAGTTTTAGGTTGTTAATCACTTAACTTAATTCAACTTACTTAACTTACTTATCCCTTAATGATCCCCACCTAACACCTCTTAAGTCTTACAACTTAATCTTGCAAACTTAATCTTAAACTTTTAAGTTTATTCTTAACTTAATCCCTTAGGTCTTTATGCCTCTAATCATCATTGCCCCCTTAATGGGGTACCATTAATACCACTAAACTCTCTTAGGTTTCTTTCTTTCTTTTTCTTTTTTTTATGGTCCGACCGACCCCCGACCGACCCACCCCCTGGGTAGGTCGGCTGCAGAGAACATCCAACTTCACAGTTTCAGCCCGACCGACCCAGACTGGGGTCGGTCCCCTGGGTAGGTCGGCTGCAGAAACTTCCCATACATTGTCAAACTTTCTCCAAATTTTTCCTCAAGCCTCCTAATGTGTTCTAACATCATTTGGCACATCAAACACACCTTATAACCTCCACCAAACTCATTAAAACAACTTCCAAAGATCTTCTCAAACATTTGCTCAATTCTTACAAACACTCCTACACTTATCATATAATTCCTTACATTACCAACTTGTATCTTTACCAAAACTTCAACCAACCCAAGTGTTCCCTCCTTAACAGTTTGGGCACTTCATAAACATTATTTTCCATCTTCAGTTCATTTACCAAAACTTCCTCAAGTCATCTTGCATAACCATGCACAAATTCCTCTCTTTTCCATTTGTTACTCATCATTCCTAAACTCTTGGGCATACCTAAACATTTCTTGTCATCCTCTTAGCACCTTAACCTTGTTCTTCTTTACCTTAACTATACTACACCCTCCTTGGACATTTCCACCTCCTTTTACTCACTTACTCACCATTCTCACGATCATACGCTCTTTTACATTCCTAGTCATTTTCCTTGATGACTTACAACATCCTCCTACCTTTTTCACTTCCATCACCCAAGTCCACACATTACCATTCAACTAAACCTTACTAGTCCACCACTAACATCATCACACTTACACGAGGTTCTCAAAACTCTCATTGTCTTACTTAGTTCATACCTAAATCTCTTTAAGGCATTATACACCTTTCCTTAAAACTTATGCACAAGTCTTACATTCCTCATATCATGATTTTGGTGTGTTTAGTACACTCGCCAATCCTCTAATTCCTCCTAGACATATCTAGGTCACTCTAAACCTCAAGAACTCCTTAGTTAACTCATTTCCACCCAATTTTTCTTTTCATGCTCCCTAGTAAACCCTAGGGCATATTAACTCACCACTACCACTTAAACACTTTGTTTTCTACTCAAATTTCGCCATAGCTCCTCTAGTATCTTATCATGCCCAAACACATTATTTTTCCTCATTCAACCATCTCACACACATCAAGTTCTTCTCATCATATCTCATCACCCAAACCAACTTATTCACAACAAACTCAATATATTGCAATAATCTTAAATTGCATAGCACTAAGGCTCTTAAATGACATGGCTCTTAGGCCCTTAAATGACTTAAACTTAAACACTGAATTTCCCACATATAAAAGCTTTCAACCTGCAAATACACCCATCAATCTCATAGTAGTTATAATGCTCTTAAAATCCACCTTAAACTTATATTACTAACTCATTCTCATTGGCTCCTTAGTCACAAGTTCATAAGCTTGTTTAAATTCTTTTTCTTAGGTTATATATCCCATTACACAATGTAAGCTCTAAGCCACATTAGTACTTATCTAAATCTCATCCCTTAAAACCTTAAACCACCATTAGGTAAGCAATTTACCTTGTTTCTCAAGCTCCTCTTAACTTCCTCCTTAGGGATTTTCTTGAATGAATCTCGGCCACCCAATTAATTTCCTTTGCCAATGTTCTAATCAATATTCAATGACTCACATGAGTGCTAAACAATACACTAACCTTAAGGAATGAAAACCTAGGTTAAAAATGTGTTTTAAGGTCTTATAATGAATATTTTACCTTGAAGTCTTAAGGTAGGCTTGGATATGAATCAAGAAGGACCTCCTCTAGCCCTTGGAGAATAGAAAACAAGCTAGAACAAGGCATAAAAATGAAGCCCCATGAGTATAAATTTTCGGTAATGGAGAAGAATGGTGGAAACCTAGTTTTTCTTACATATTCTTTACCTTAAGAGAATGGAGAAGCTAATGAGCTCTTCAAACTTATTTTTTCCCCTTCAATGGCGATTTCCCATGGCTCCAAAATGAGGCTTTTCAAATTTTGAAAAGATAGGAAGCAAGGCCTTGGTCTAACTAAGAGAAATCTATGCTTAGTTTTTGATTTGGAGCTAAAATGAGCAAGTTATGGACAAGGCAAGGTGAGGCAACAATGGGGCTGCTTGGGAACGTTTTAGAACAGAGAGAATAAGAAGAAAACCGTGGAAGAAGAAGGGAAATGAAGAAGAGAGGAGAGAGGTAAGCTAAAGAAGATATTTATCTTATAAAAGGGTGAATAGTGAACTTACTACTTTTCCTCTCATTTCCTTTAATGTGCTGGCTACTAATGGTGAGTCACCATTAAAAACCGTCCCCTCCTTGGTATACAAGATACATAAGGCCTTGTTTGGCCATTTGGCTAATTAAAGTTGACTTAAGTCAAAACTAGCACTATTTGAGTACTATTCACTAATTAGTGCACATATTCGGGAAATTTTTGGTTTCCCATTGATTTAGACTTCCTAATGTGATACTAATTAGTACACATGTTGATTAAAGAGTAATGATGGACATCTAGCCACTCAAAACTCAATTCTAAGACAATTTCTCAAAAATGTGCTTTAAGACTTCTTAAAGCACATTTTGTGTTTTAGCTTGTTTTCAAGCTTGGTTTTCTTTGGTAATTGGTTTAAAATGACCATTAGAATATTACTAAGGTCTTATCATGATATTTGGGTACTCACCCAAGTCTCTCCAAGCTTAGAGCACATTTTTGCCCTAATTGCCCTTAAGGCATTTTCTTGTGTTTTCCTTGGTTTAAATTGTCTACCAATCTTTCTAAGGCATATTTTAGCCTTACTACATCATGATTTGATGTTTACTTAGCATACTCAGGTTTGGGGTATTTCAATCTACCCCCCTTAAAAGAACTTTGTCCCCAAAGTTCCCATGCATCTTTTCTTATTAGAATACATGTCTTACCTCATTCCTTAGATCATATAGATCATACTTATGTATACTTAATCTCATTGGATCATTAGATCCGCCATATTCTTATACTTAAATATCACACAACATGCTTAAGCATGTATAGCACTCAAAATTCTCCTTGTTTCTTTTGATGATTAAAAACATTCAACATTTTCTTTCCAACGCATTCTCCCATGTCACCGGTCCGTAGACAATGGCTCATTCGTCCTCGTCACCATGGGCCAGAATACAAAACACGCTGCTCTCCCCATGTCACCGGTCCGAAGACAAAGGCTCGTGCGTCCTCGACTTCATGGGCGAGACTCAGTAAAAAGGTAATCCTTTTTACGAGGGCATGTGAGGAATAATTCCTCTAATTAAAAATACAATCAGCTCCAATTTCATTTTATCCTAAGGCCTCTATCCATAGTGTGATTTACTTGTGACCACTGGTAGGGAGTTTCAGGAATCATCCTACCCTGATGTGATCAGCATCAGTGTAAAACTATCCTTCCACCCCAATTTGTGTTCGGTTTCCCTTGATCCCTAGAAAATCAAGTTCCACCTCCCACGTCATTTTCAAACATCAGATAATTCACTCATGTCCAATTTTCTATCTTTTTAGTTCTTCTAATCATAATCAATACATCTCCCAAGTGTGGACTAAGTCCATCCAAACATTCTCGATTCATTTCTTAGTAATTACCTCAAGACTTATATTCCTACTAAGTTCTATAACCGTCCCATACCAATTCTCACCATCTTATATCTCATAGCATTACAATTTCCTTCCTCATACTCATATCAAATTGTATCTCATAATGTTATCTTATTCTTATCTCACACTAGTCTCATATCGACTCATACCTCATATATTCCTTATTTCTTAAGTCTCCTTAATCCTCTTCCTTAATTCTCCTAACTTGTACTCACACCGGAGTTAACAAGATAGGTACTTAATATGTATGGTATTCACATCTTCTGTGTGCAATAACCATAATTTATCTCAAAATGTTTGTGTAAAACATATTCTCAAATTATTTTGTGCTATGCACACCGTAGTTTATGTACTCAGTACACAAACATACGCTAAGCGGTTTTCGCTCTACCCCCCTTAAAATGGATTACGCCCACGTAATCAGCGTCATATCATCCTTGAACATAAGTTCAAGATGTCTAATTCTCACCAAGTATTCTAGCTTCCAGTCATCGATCTCACTTACGATTCGATCAGAGGGTCATAACTATGCTAATGACTTAGTCTCTGCATCGAGGATTCTTAATGGTACTTATACCATATTCTCAACTTAGTTTGGTCTAACCTCAAAGGTACTGATCTGCTAGCTTTCGCTGCGCAACTCTGATAATCTTAGGCTTAACTGCTTTTCTTATACTTCATGGTATTATATATCCTCCTGCCTCCTTACAGTTTAGGAATATTGGTCTCTCAATGGACACGTGTTATCTTTATATATACACGGCCTTAATGAGTTGTAGCTCGTCTATCCATTCTCCTTGAAGGTCTTATGCTCATACTCTTAGTATTTCTCGAATGTCTAAATTGTTCTCCCCAAATGACCTTTGGTCTGAGGATGATTCTTAGTCTGAAATTACTGTTTAGTGCATATCGCGCTTTACAGTCTTAATTTCTTACATCTTAAGACATGTCCAATGTCTGTACTTAACAATCCGGCTCTTCGCACTTCATAGTCCTTAATTATTTGTTCTCTGGTTCCTCTGTGTTGCTGGTTCAACTGAATTCTTCTCTTCGACTGTCTGTGGTAGTAGCTGCTCTTGTGTGATCTTGCGTCGTTGTCCGTGGTACGGAGTCGACTACCTCCCGTGTTCCTTACACCATTCGTCTACATGCATGGGGTACCTTACTGGTACATTACTACTTACCCAACTAACTCATAAATGAGCGTGTCAGGCCTGCAAGCCCCTGTGGGGTGCAGTCGTCCCACGTCTCGTTTTAGTAAACTCATAGTGTCCGTCACACGTTTAGCTATTGCTAATTATGAAGTATTCTGTTGTCGATCTCCTCTTTCATCGTTCCATAATAACATTTATTGTTCTTCTTGAAGTTAATCAAGGGAAGTCCATTATTGTGTTCTTGGTATTGTATGCTCTAGCTCTTTCTGTATCCCGTATTGATTCGGTCTCTTAATAATTGAGGTCTCTTTCCGTAGAGCCTCTTATCTTGTTCCTCATGTTTATGCTACTAGGAATGCACTTCCAGTTCCTTAAGGAATGGGTAGTGTGCTTCCTGCGAAATCTTACCTAACCAGGTCCAGACTACTGGCATCAACGCTCAGTTCGTCTACCATCTTATTTTCTTACTTATGCTAGTCTTAACTCATAAATCTAATTGCCTCAGTGTCAATATTTGACGGCTCATACATAATGGTCGCCTTACCGCGCACCATGACTTAATCCACTTATCTAACTATTGCACTCACGACCACTACTACCGTGGTAGTTGGCCTTTACCATGTTGCCCATTAATGGTGCAACCTCTTACTCACTTATTCTAATGTCTTACTTTATACTCAATTCCTTCTTGGTGTAAACACACTGGGAGTTCTCTCATTCCGGTATTGGCGGTTGTCGTACCGTGCTGTAAAATAGTTGACTCTTGATATGAAGATGTTATGCTCCAATCTCAGATTCGTAAGTAGGCTAATTTCTTTCGCATTCTTTCCTCCTTATGGCGTTGCTTACCATGCAATTTAACCGGTTACTGAAGGAGTCATCCACTGAATCACAAGCTCTTCTGAGCCTTGGTCACTTGACGTGCCACAATGTGCAGTCACAATGTTTATCTCTGACCATTACTAATTCTTACATTCTGGGTGTTGGATATGGGGTCTATCTGTGCAACCTTCCTTATTACTCAAGTGTATCTGGTATGTTCTAAGGTAATCTCAAGGTTCATAGTTTCCATTTTCTAAATAAAGTGTATTTTATCTCTAAAAGGTGAAAGCCCTTTTTGAGGGGTTCATTCCCACTCATGGCCTCACAACAAGGAGAGGTATCCCCACCCTAAAAGGCATGGTTCGTTCTCCGCTCTTGTCCTTAGCATTATCTCAATATTCTCATTGGTACCCTTTCTTGGTAATGTTCTTCCCAGTCTAAGTTATAGGTTTGGTAACCGTTCATATCTACAAATTGTAGTCCCTTCGTGGCTTAAACAAGCTCTCTTATAACTTATTGTGCCTCGGGCTCTGATGTGGTTAACATCCTTGGCTCGTAGGCTCTTAATGCTTAACGTCTCAGTTTATTATTTGTACTCTTACTCATCTGCAGGTCATCCCTATAAGATTCTGGTTCTTTGAGCACTATCCACCGTTAGGTTACATACTAAATGTAGTATCGGGTTTCATGATAAGTTGCTGCATCCTGCTTCCTGCTAGGGAAGTTGTTCAGGTGATGAGGTTACTTAATGTCTTTGACAATGCTGTCATTTTACTAGACTTATGTCTTTTGATAGTCAAGGTTAGGTTCGTATTAGGCGTTTGCCTTAAGGTGTCCAAGTTGGATATCATCCTGTCGTCTTATACTTCCCTCTCAACGCTTCGTTCAACTTCTGTTGATTACGCCACCCTTTGATGATCAATCATACTTGGGTGTTAATGAGTTAAACAAACAGTGTTAACTGTCATTCATCAGTTGTTCGGCTCGACGGTGCCCGCTCTGTGGGGGTAGTCCTCTGAGCTTTCCTTTTCCAGGGTTGTACGACTTTAATCCTTAGTAGGTTATAGCTTACGTTTTTTCTTTTATCCTTGTTTTCTGGGTTTTCCAACATCTTCATTGAAGAATGTTGTTATTGGTATCCTTAATGGTCACTCTGAGAGTCTTATCCCGTTTTCGTTGTAAGTCGACGCTTCAACAGTCTCCATAGTATCTTATAATACATCCCTTGTATATCATTGCTTATATAGTGTCTTTGCTCGCATTACCGAGCGATCTCTTAGGTTTTCCCCTTGGAGTTCGGGATTGTGTTCTTACCGTACTGTCGGTTGTTGTTGTAGTGGTTATACCGTTGCTAATATTTATACGGTTTAGTATTTCATCTAAGCTCAGCTCCCTGCTGGCTGATGTGTCGGTTCATCTCATCATGGTCAGGCCGTCAGGCCCTTCCAAGGTCCTATTTTTTTTTCTGTTCTTATAGATTTACAATCAGGTATTAATATATGCTACAACTGTAGCGTTCTCTTATTTCGCCTTGATGGCTTTTCGTGTGGCTTAACCGTGGTAGCACTTGCTATGACAAGTGCGCCATGCAGGATGGGTTATTGGTACAAGGTATATCGGTAGTGACACTTCCTTCTAATTTCCATGTAATTGGTAGTCCTCGGGACTCCTTCGATAATCTCTTATTTTGGATAACCGTCCATCCGGCAGTTTCCTTGTTGTTTGACAGTACTGTCATTTACCAGGGCGTTCCTCTTTCTGAGGGAACCCCTTAATATTTTCTTATGTCTTAATCCTCGCTCTTGTCTCCACACATTTTGTTGTGGTTACTGAGTAATGATTCTCCTTTAGGCACTACATCGTAGTCCTATTTCGGTACACAATTTATATGAGTTCCTATCATCGTCCGCATTATGTTGGCCAGGTTTTATAACCTTCCTCATTGTATGGGGTTTGGAGTTCCCGTTTCTAACTGGACTTTCCAGTAATCTCAATCCTCATGCTTGGTATTATCCTACTGTGATGCTCCTTCGGACCACTGTCCGGTACCCATGTCTCTTATCATTTCCTTATCCATTGCACGCGTAGTGCTTTCCTTACCATTGGTATTGCGGGTTATTTCGACTGCGTAGCATGTCGACCCATGTTGCCGGTAATTACCGTCCTTATTGATAGAATTCCATAGGTAGCGCCTGTTTGCCGATGCGCTCCATTAAAAATCTCCCAGTTCTCCATAATGTTATGCCACAAGACGTTTCTCGTTGCTTATTGTTAGCTAACTGCCAGATCGGGTTTCCCCGAGTAAGAGAAGGCTTTCTTCTCTCGGCGTTTGTTCCACATATTCAGGGTTGGGGATGTGGAGGGCGGGTCTAGGTACTAGGATGTCCGGTAAGCACCGGGAAAGTCCTGACTAACGCCCTCTCACTCTATCTCTCAACCCTTAACCATAACTCAATCTAACCTCAATATTCTCCTAAGTTCGGTATTTATTGTCTTCGAGCGTAACTACGCTCTGATACCACTTTTTGTAACACCCCAACTCAATCCCAAATGTGGTCTCGCACTTAACAGCATATATATATACATGTCCACAACGGAATTCTTACACTCAGGACCTTGCCACGGTCTACTACAGAATATACCGAACATTAGTAACATAACCCTAACCACATACATATTCTTCTTACAATCCTCTCACATCCTATACATCTTACTAACTCAATTGCCATACGAGTGTACATGCACAACCGTAGGCCACACTAATCCTTAACACTTGTATCCTCTTCTTACTCTCGCGTCGGCCGCCTCCTGAGGTACACCTGTGTAGTAAAAACAGCCCCAAAGGGGGTCAGCACGAATGCTGGGTACGATCCCCTCATGCCCCCAAGTACGTGGCTACGACGACAATTGTCGATAGCATGGAGGTGATTAAATGCACAACATAATAGTAAATGCTGTAAACAACAATCCATATATGAACAATCAAGTTCACACACAATGAACGACTTAATGTGTTCCTTTAATTAGAGAGTTAGTTATTTAACTCCTTAAGTAATGTTCCCTCTTAACCTTAGTCCATCCTTATCTCACCTTAATCTTAGTCTTATCTTAACTTAGAAACAACCATCTTAATAAGGAGTGGATGCGCTTATCTTAATCTTAATTATACAAACCATCCTTTAAAAAGGAATGGTTGGCAACTCATCTTAACCTTACCTTAATCTTAAACTTAACAATACAAACCATCTTTAAAAAGGAATGGTTGCAACTTATCTTAACCTTACCTTAATCTTAAATTAACATACAAACCATCCTTTAAAAAGGAATGGTTGCAAACTTATCTTAACCTTACCTTAATCTTAATCTTAACTTAATCTCAATATACAACCGTTCCTGGAAGGGAATGGTTTGTAGCTTAATTCGAACCTGGGATTTAGGTGATCCCACCGCCATTCTTAAGCACCTACTCTGGACGGGAGTCCAGCGCACTGAGCCGGCAACCGGCCCTAGGCTACAAGGTCCTTAAGCGGAGGGCGGATCTGATTCAGATACCGTCCCCCTTTTCCTTAGCATGCATGACCGGAGATCGGTCCCGGGTTTCCTCACTCAAGTTCCTGTAACACCCCCAACTGCCTCCGTACACACCACATCGAACTGCAGCGGAAATCTCGACCTATTACATTACATATCACAATGGTGTTACACGCCGTTAACCACCCACGTGGCTAACAAGGCTAATACTTACACATTGTATCGGTCTGATGGACTAGATCCCCGAGCAACTACACAATACAATCCTTATTCCATTTCCAACAATTATTTTACATATACATCCCAACTGTAAGGTATTACAAACTAATGCCGATAACAATTTCGGTCTTACTACGCCTACAATGCATACGCCATTTAAATGGCTACCAAGTATAACACCTACCCCGTCCTACTCTCGAACGGCTTCCAGCTCCTTGTACCTGAAATAGAAAAAGGAGAAAAGGGTGGCCCCCCAAGGGGCTCAGCACCTTTGCTGGTATGGTAATCCCGCAGCCCGCATGCTACCGGGCCACGCACAACTAATTGTCGTCTTAGCATGCTGTTGATTATATTTAAATCCTGCATGTAAACCATAATACACAACACATTGCATACACCCAACTATAGGGTTCAACAAACATCCAACACATAACAATTAACATTGTTTCCTTAACCCAAGAGTGGCTCTCCTCTTAACGGAGTTACTTCCTTAACAGACGACACTTACCCATCAATCAAATTATCCTTGAACACCTCCTATTATTAACCGGAGTTCACATCCTTAGTCCATGACAACATTAACACACAACACCACAATATGGTTCACACTTGGAACCTTTCACCATACTTAATATACATAATGAGCCTGGAGATTGTAGCCAACCTCATACTAAGCTCGTTACATAACACTCGCTACCGTCCTTATAGTCGGGCGAGTAACCTTCCTAAAGGTGGATCGGATTTGGTGACCCGAACACACCACACAACACAAGTACAACCATTGTATGCCCCTGTGGCCCGACGTGAGTTAGTAATATAGCTTTGGTTAAGCTAAAGGGAAGATTGGAAACCCAATGAGTAAACAATCATAACACACACCAAGAGAGTCGAACCGGGTATGACATCGACTCCCGTCCATCACACGCGTGGCCGGAACATGACCGGACTCCTCACCCCCCACTAGTACACTTATACTTATAATTAAGTAGTTAGAGCTCCTTTAAGGAACCTATCACATCCACACACCATACGGTTTTAAACCGAGTTAAACACGCAAGAGAGATTCACACACTTGCAAACAATAACCATACACAACTAACTCACGCATAGCCGTGGTTAGAACGTTCCCAAGGTTTGGGCCGTTAGCTCCGTATACCGATTTCTCATGTGTTCCTAGTTTTAGTTAGCTAAGGTTTAACACTTATTTGAGGTTAAACGGTATCGGGACCAGATTCGCCACAAAATGAATTACTATAAACTCATTTCATGTTTTATCGTACAAGGTGGCAAACACACAGAAAAACACATTGGCATACAAGCCGGTGTAATCCGGTAGGACACAGGTTGCAAGAAAACCATACCTGTCGCCGGAGTCCACTCTACCATGTCCACTTACGTTCCTCGAACAACTCTCGAACAACTGGTACATTAAAGTTACCTTCATTAACATTGGGGTAATATGTTTGTGTAACGTCGAAAGACCATGATTCAACCCGTTAACTAGTTAAATACCTTTGCATTTTTAACTTGTTTTTCTCTTCCATTTTACCTTAACTTTTCACCCACCAAATTGTCATTACAACTCACCTAACATGTCCTTAACATCCTTATAACATCATTACTTATCAATCCCCATCATTACCCATCATTTTCACACCTTAAACACATTTTTAGAGTGGTCCGGGACTTGGTCCTTACCCTAAGTCCCGGATCAATACTTACAGAAACCCACGGTTTATTTTGGTAGGGTGGTCCGGGACATGGTCCCTAACTTAGGTCCCGGACCTATACTTAACCATCCTCTCGGTTTCCTTTGATGGGGTGGTCCGGGACTTCACATAGGTCCTAGGTCCGGACCATTCTAGGCAAACAAACTCTCGGTAATTTAAGAAGGTTGGTCCGGGTCCTTGTACAACCCAAGTCCCGGACCTGTATCTGTATACAACTCACGGCCTAATTTTGATATATGGTCCGGGATGTAATCCACCCTAAGTCCCGGACCGAACTACAGAATTGACGTACTGCATTTTTCATGTCCTGCTGCGTAAGTTATTTACACCCATCAAATGTATAAACTTCCCAGTACACTCTTTACTCAAAACTTCACCAAATATACACCACATAACAACATAGTGCACAATTTAAACTGCATAAATCTTAAACACTGAATTTCCCACAATATATTGCCTTTGACCTGCAAAAACATAAAACAATACGTATGTCTTTTACTAGTCTCTTTGAGAACATTTTCTAAGTCATTTACCTTTGGCTCTTTAGGTAGTTTCAACAGACAACATACGTTCATTTTCCAAAGGAATTTTAAGCTACCTTTGGTTAACATAAAACATAGAGGAAACACCATTTTTCTTTAAGTTTCCATACCTTGAAGCAAAGGAGAAGAATAATACGTGAAAGGATGAACTCAAGCTCCTTCCATGGAGATTCCTCTTGGCACCAAAATGGAGCTCTTGAAGATTTGAAAGGACTAAGTTGAAGAGCTTGCTCCAACTAGAAGAACGGTGGTCTCGAAATTGAATTTGGAGCATGGAGCTAGGAGTTACATGTGGTCAAAGCTTGATGATGGTGCTGGAGCTGTAGCATATCCGATGGAGAAGGAAGAAGAAGATAGAAGAGGGATGCAGCCGTGTGAAATGAAGGAGGAAAGGAGAAATGAAGATAGAACTTGCTTTTGGGGATATTAATTACATAAAGCAAATAGTGCTTTTTCAATCACTCACTTATTTACTCATTTGTTTGTTCAATCAGCTAGCAAGGTGACGACTCACCACATGCAAACCGGCCCCCATCAAATAAGGGGTTACCTAGTCATTATTGATCAATTAATTACTTATATTGACATAAGTTACAAACTAGCTTATTTTAGTTACTATTCACTAAAACAAGACACGTAGAAACGCAATTCTTACTTTCCCATTAATTTAAACTTCCAAATGTGATACTAAATAGTACACATATTAATTAAAGAGTAATGATGGACATTTAGCCATTCAAAACTCATTTACAAGACAATTTTTCAAAAACGTGCTTTATGACTCCTTTAAGCACATTTTGTGTTTTAACTTGTTTTCAAGCTCGGTTTTCTTTGGTAATTGATTTAATAGACTCATTAATATATAAGTAAAGTCTTGGTAAGTTTATTAAGTCTTAATCAAGACTATCCCAGGTTTAGAGCATATTTGTACTTATTGCCTTTTAGGCAATTAATTGTATTTACTATTCATTATTGTTTACTAATGTTTCTAAGACTCTTTTTAGTCTTAATAATTTATTATTTAATTTAAACAACATACCAAGGTTTGGGGTATTTCAGTCTACCCCCCTTAAAGAACTTCGTCCCCGAAGTTCACACTTCCCACATATCATTGGTTTAGAATACGGGAATTACTTGTATAATAAAACACTTCCATAACCAACACACCTTACACCACAACCTCGGACTTGAAGGTCCGGGTTCACATACACATCCATCCATAACGTATCATTCTCACATGATTACCTCGGACTCAATGGTCCGGGTACCTTAATAGTATTGTACTCACATAACAACCCTCAGACTCTCAGGTCTGGGTAACATGACCACCTTTGGACTCATAGGCCCAAGTAACATAATCAATTCAGAACTGAACCACATCAAGACTCATGGTCAAAGTAACATTTATTACACATACCACACAACATGCCTTAGAACGTATAACAAATAGAAATACCTTTTTCCATCTCTTCATGGGCTCGAGTCCCACGTTGAGTACATATACACTGTGATCCCCGCAGAACCCGGTCGCGATGGACACCTGCTGGTCCCCGTTCCTTTGGGAGATCAAAACATTCACTTAATTGTTAACATATGTACTTCTCATGTCACCGGTCCGAAGACAAAGGCTCATACGTCCTCAGCTCGTGAGCAAGTACTACAAAAATATCCTTTACCAGGTTAAGTAAACAAGAGAATCCTTTATTCAAAATATCAATCCACTGTTTTGGAAATACCAATTGAAAACCCTTTTGAAAATTCAATACAACTCCAAGTCCAACTTATGCTCTTTGCATCCTTTCTTAATGGTGTTATTTGTGACCACTTATAGGGAGCTTCAAGAGTCATCCAACCCTGATGTGATCAGCATCAGTGTTGAACTATCCTTCCACCCCAATTTGTGTTCGGCTTCCCTTGATCGCATGCAAATCAAGTTCCACCTCCCACTTCATTTTCAACCAACAATTAATTCAAGCATATTCCACTTTCTATCTTTTGATCCTTCTAGTCATAATCATTACATCTCCAAGGGGTAGAACTTAGTCTATCAATTACCTCCATTCGCTTTTAAGTAAGTTACCTAGGGAATCTAATTCTTTCTAGGTTCCATGTCAGTTTCATACCCTTCATAAATCACCACACTATATATATATACACGTCTTTAATCAAAATACCATACACCGTGTTACATTTGGTATTATGCGAACACACACCATTGGGGCTTTAGTTCCCCAGGAGTTTATTTACTCCTTAGTACTTGTACTTACCCACAACCATTACCAAGGTAGTCACACCTACCACAATAGTATTTCGCATCTTCTGTGCGCAATTACCACCCTTTAACCAAACCAACCATCATAACCAATTATTAACCATGCCAACCATCATAACAAATTATTTTTGTGCTATGCACAACATAGTTCACGTTCACTTGTACGGTAAAACACACTAAGCGGCTTTACGCTCTACCCCCCTAAAAAGGGATTACGCCCACGTAATCGATCACTTACTCACTGTGCTATAACATTCTACCGTCGTGAAGTGTTTAATCCCCACGCGGTTTATTATACACTGTGTTCTGGGTTGAGGATCTTAGCCATATTGGCGGTTTAGTCCCTAACCAAGAATTCTCTTTAGAGTTTGTTTAATTCATAACCAGTTTCGATTCTGGCCTGTGAAACTTCTAGGCTTTAATAATTAGCCATTCACTCATATTCACAACTCACATCCAACACTTGAATCGTTGGCTCACTAGTTTTGCTATGCGATTCTTGGTAACCTAGAACTTAGTTGTCCATACATTATTCCTACTGTATTGTACATTCCTGGTTATCACCCTTACCTAGGTAATAACGGTTTCTCAACCGACGCATGGTATCTCTTACCTGAGCGAATTCGGCGAGTTTCAAACTTCCCATCCACTCCACAGTAGTTTACTGTATACATGATTTACTTAATTCTTTCACGTTTGAGCTACACCTATGTGTACTCTCTCAGTTATTCCTACACCTGAGGTATTTCATACCGATATTTGATAGTAGTGCTACTGTAGTCACTTATTGCCAGTCCTGCTTCCACATTTAGTTCTGCACCAGTACCATTTCCATTAGTATGACCTTGCATTTCCTACATATCGGTCATTATGGTATTACAAGTTTCTTCATCCACCACAATTAATATTTCCCAATTCCTAGCTATCCCACTCGATCATTACTGCGCAAGTGCAATACCAAAACACTCAGTCATACAGAGTGCAGAGGCGTAAACTCCTGACAGTAAATCTCCTATGCGATTGCAAGGGATTTACACTGTATTCCTCATCACATAGTATCAAATACTGGCTTGTTGCCCAGCCTGTATATCACCATTTATCTTACATGTTCATTGTGTCTAACTCATAACTGTGCCTGCTGGCTATGTTATTATTTAGCAATACCCATGCAACGGTCGCTTACTGCGCGCCGTGCGATTACTCATTATATAACATCAACTCACACTGCACCTGCTATTATATTAGCTTCCGCCATTACACTGTGCCTTGCCACTTATTTGGCTGATTTCTGAATACACCATTTCTCGAGCCTTTATTTTCCTTAAGCGTTGTTCGCTACACATTTAGCATCACGCACCTATGGTGGTTTTATTCAAATCATTCTAGGGTAATAACGACATGGTCCATCCTCCACATATTTCTTGAACTTGGTTCACATAACTACCGCTCCTGCGGTCTCACCATATCGAGAGGTATCCCCACTCTTAACGCAGTGGTTCGTTCTCCGCTCTAATTACTTGTATAATCATAAACTCCTGTAATCCAGTTAAAATTTACTCAACACATTTTACTTGTGGCTTATAAGCCCTATTGCCTCTAGCTCTGCTCATTGTAGGCTGTTCACATTCATTTACTTCTTCAAACAATATTACACAGTTTACGGGTTGTACTGGGCTCCATGACCAGGTCGTCATGCCTTTCATGGGATGTCCCTTCAAGGATGTCAGAGTTCCTCCTGACGCCTTAAGATTAAACTGGGTGTTAGTTTCAACCCTTGCATTTCTGCCATGTTATTCCGTTCAACACTGTTGATCCAAACACCCCTTGAAGGACAGCTCCTGGGTGTTACTAAGTTATGCCACTACATCTGGCTTGCACTTATGAGTGCGTTTAATTAACTACACTGTCTTACATTCTTGGCTGGTGAAATATCCTCTTTAGTGAGATTTATATCTCGAATGATCATCTCGGGAGTCTTATCCCGATCTTTGCACATTAACATATCCATAATAGGCATCTGCCTCACCATCTATAGGCTGGGTACTTACTCCAGCTATTACATTCATCCCTCAGGATTCTTATGACATATTCCATGTCCCTATTTACCAACTAGTGCACTTCGCACTTGCTCACCTTTAAACGTTTCCTTAAATTAAATTCACTGATTCTTTTAGTCTTGTTGATCTTACTGGTTCCTTTACTTCCATCACTCTTGGTAATTTCTTACTTCGGTCCGTAGTATGGCGTCGACTACTTCCCGTGTTCCAGACTCCACTTGTATACATATGTGGGGTATCCTGTTGATACATTGCTACTTACCCGGTTAACCTATAAGAAGGTCTGCCAGGCCCACAAGCTCCTAACGGAGTGCGGTCGTCCCACAATTCAGTTGGTACACTCGTAGTGTCCGTCACACGCCTAGGTGAAGTATTCTGTTGTCAACTCCCTTATATTATCCTGCGATAATATGCGTTCCGTGCTTCCCGAACTTAATCAAAGGAAGGTTTATCCACTCTTGTATTTTTATGAAGTCCATCCATTCCCTCGGGTTGTTACCCTTGGGTCTACCGGTTTCCGTCCGGTTATTTTAAGTCACTGGGTATAACCTACCTACCATGTGGCACTGAGGCCAGTGTAGGTCTTTGGTTTGGCTTCAAAGAAGGTTGGAAATTAAATGGGTTTGAAAGAAAATTCGGTTTGAAAAAGGTTTTGGAAATGAATTTAAGTGTAAAAGTAAAATTCTCGTGGTTTCACAACATTTCTTCGCTTTAACCAAGTCTAGCTTCTTGCTGACTGGTGTACTTCCAATTACAGAGGTTAGGCTGTAAGCCCTTCCACAACTATGTTGATCTCACTCAACTTCATGGTACTTTACTAAGTGCTTTGTAGTTGCAAAAATTTTTCCCGTACATTCTGTTATAGCAGCACTTGCCATGGCAAGTGCGCTATACTGACTGGCTGTCAGCTCGACACACATCGGTTGGGTACTGTTTTCACCCGTCCTGACACCAGTGGCCTTGTTGGCCCTTACCTTATCTTACAGCCTTAACAATAAATCTTCTGGGTACTTCTCATCGGCTACACATGATAATCATTAACTAGGGTGTTTCTCATTCTGGGAGACCCCTTTTCTTAGTATTACATTCTCCACGTACTACGTTGTAGTTCCTTTCTTCGGTTGGTATACCGTTGGTGTACTAGTTAACATTGTAGTCCGTAGACACTTGTCTCGGGCTTCACTACCCCACTTTTTGCCTGTTGCACACTTGGCGCTTTGCAAGCTGGTTGTTCTCGACTGCTCGGCATGTCGACCCAGGTTGCTGGAAATTCTATTTTCTCATGCATAAGATTCTACACTTTTCGCTACCTCATGTGGCAGACATTGTTAAAATGGGAACCGTCTTCGGGATCCACACCTTTCTGAATCTACCGAGTGACAGGTTCTCCGTACTTATAAGGACATTTAAATACAGCCAGATTGGGTATTCCCGAGTAAGAGAGGACTTCCATCTCTCTGGCGTTCTTTTCCAGTTATAACCAGGGATTGTGGAGGGTGGGATGTATATAGTAGGTTTCCAATATTCGCTGGTCCTCCTAACTAGCGTATCTCTCACGCTATCACTCATCCCTTAACCCACATGTACTGAAATCCTAACTCGGTACTTCCTAAGCTCGGTAATTCAGTCATCAGAGCGACACTTCGCTCTGATACCACTTTTTGTAACACCCCCAACTGCCTCCGTACACACCACATCGAACTGCAGCGGAAATCTCGACCATTACATTACATATCCAATGGTGTTACACGCCGTTAACCACCCACGTGGCTAACAAGGCTAATACATACACATTGTATCGGTCTGATGGACTAGATCCCCGAGCAACTACAATACAACCCTTATTCCATTTCCAACAATTATTTTACATATACATCAACTGTACCGAGTATTTACAAACTAATGCCGATAACAATTTCGGTCTTACTACGCCTACAATGCATGCCATTTAATGGCTACCCAGTACAAACATCTACCCCGTCCTACTCTCGAACGGCTTCCAGCTCCTTGTACCTGAAATAGAAAAAGGAGAAAAGGGTGGCCCCCAAGGGGCTCAGCACCTTTGCTGGTATGGTAATCCCGCAGCCCGCATGCTACCGGGCCACGCACAACTATTGTCGTCTTAGCATGCTGTTGATTATATTAAATCCTGCATGTAAACCATAAAACACAACACATTGCATACACCCAACTATAGGGTTCAACAAAACATCCACACATAAACAAATAACATTGTTTCCTTAACCCTAGAGTGGCTCTCCTCTTAACGGAGTTACTTCCTTAACAGACGACATTTACCCATCAATCAAATTATCCTTGAACACCTCCTATTAACCGGAATTCACATCCATAGTCCATGACAACATTAACACACAACACCACAATATGGTTCACTGGAACCTTCACCATACTTAATATACATATGAGCCTGGAGATTGTAGCCAACCTCATACTAAGCTCGTTACATAACACTCGCTACCGTCCTTATAGTCGGGCGAGTAACCTTCCTAAAGGTGGATCGGATTTGGTGACCCGAACACACCACACAAACACAAGTACAACCATTGTATGCCCCTGTGGCCCGACGTGAGTCAGTAATATAGCTTTGGTTAAGCTAAAGGGAAGATTGGAAACCCAATGAGTAAACAATCATAACACACACCAAGAGAGTCGAACCGGGTATGACATCGACTCCCGTCCATCACACGCGTGGCCGGAACATGACCGGACTCCTCACCCCCCATTAGTACACATACTTATAAGTAAGTAGTTAGAGCTCCATTATGGAACCTATCACATCCACACACCATTCGGTATCACAACCGTGTTAAACATGCAAGGGAGGTTCACACACTTGCAAACAATAACCATACACAACTAACTCACACATAGCCGTGGTTAGAACGTTCCCAAGGTTTGGGTCGTTAGCTCCGTATACCGATTTCTCATGTGTTCCTAGTTTTAGTTAGCTAAGGTTTAACACTTATTTGAGGTTAAACGGTATCGGGACCAGATTCGCCACATAAATGAATTACTATAAACTCATTTCATGTTTTATCTTACAAGGTGGCAAACACACAGAAAAACACATTGGCATACAAGCCGGTGTAATCCGGTAGGACACAGGTTGCAAGAAAACCATACCTGTCGCCGGAGTCCACTCTACCATGTCCACTTACGTTCCTCGAACAACTCTCGAACAACTGGTACATTAAAGTTACCTTCATTAACATTGGGGTAATATGTTTGTGTAACGTCGAAAGACCATGATTCAACCCCGTTAACTAGTTAAATACCTTTGCATTTTTAACTTGTTTTTCTCTTCCATTTTACCTTAACTTTTCACCCACCAAATTGTCATTACAACTCACCTAACATGTCCTTAACATCCTTATAACATCATTACTTATCAATCCCCATCATTACACATCATTTTCACACCTTAAACAACATTTTTAGAGTGGTCCGGGACTTGGTCCTTACCTTAAGTCCCGGATCAATACTTACAGAAACCCACGGTTTATTTTGGTAGGGTGGTCCGGGACATGGTCCCTAACTTAGGTCCCGGACCTATACTTAACCATTCTCTCGGTTTCTTTTGATGGGGTGGTCCGGGACTTCACATAGGTCCTAGGTCCCGGACCATTCTAGGCAAACAAACTCTCGGTAATTTAAGAAGGTTGGTCCGGGTCCTTGTACAAGACCCAAGTCCCGGACCTATCTGTATACAACTCACGGCCTAATTTTGATATATGGTCCGGGATGTAATCCAGACCCTAAGTCCCGGACCGAACTACAGAATTGACGTACTGCATTTTTCATGTCCTGCTGTGTAAGTTATTTACACCCATCAAATGTATAAACTTCCCAGTACACTCTTATACTCAAAACTTCACCAAATATACACCACATAACAACATAGTGCACAATTTAAACTGCATAAATCTTAAACACTGAATTTCCCACAATATTTTGCCTTTGACCTGCAAAAACAAAACAATACGTATGTCTTTTACTAGTCTCTTTGAGAACATTTTCTAAGTCATTTACCTTTGGCTCTTTAGGTAGTTTCAACAGACAACATACGTTCATTTTCCAAAGGAATTTTAAGCTACCTTTGGTTAACATAAAACATAGAGGAAACACCATTTTTCTTTGAGTTTCCATACCTTGAAGCAAAGGAGAAGAATAATACGTAAGGATGAACTCAAGCTCCTTCCATGGAGATTCCTCTTGGCACCAAAATGGAGCTCTTGAAGATTTGAAAGGACTAAGTTGAAGAGCTTGCTCCAACTAGAAGACGGTGGTCTCAAAATTGAATTTGGAGCATGGAGCTAGGAGTTACATGTGGTCAAAGCTTGATGATGGTGCTGGAGCTGTAGCATATCCGATGGAGAAGGAAGAAGAAGATAGAAGAGAGGATGCAGCCGTGTGAAATGAAGGAGGAAAGGAGAAATGAAGATAGAACTTGCTTTTGGGGATATTAATTACATAAAGCAAATAGTGCTTTTTCAATCACTCACTTATCTACTCATTTGTTTGTTCAATCAGCTAGCAAGGTGACGACTCACCACATGCAAACCGGCCCCCCATCTAAATATAAGGGGTTACCTAGTCATTATTGATCAATTTAATTACTTATATTGACATAAGTTACAAACTAGCTTATTTTAGTTACTATTCATTAAAACAAGACACGTAGAAACGCAATTCTTACTTTCCCATTAATTTAAACTTCCAATGTGATACTAAATAGTACACATACTAATTAAAGAGTAACGATGGACATTTAGCCATTCAAAACTCATTTACAAGACAATTTTTCAAAAACGTGCTTTATGACTCCTTTAAGCACATTTTGTGTTTTAACTTGTTTTCAAGCTCGGTTTTCTTTGGTAATTGATTTAATAGACTCGTTAATATATAAGTAAAGTCTTGGTAAGTTTATTAAGTCTTAATCAAGACTATCCCAAGTTTAGAGCATATTTGTACTTATTGCCTTTTAGGCAATTAATTGTATTTACTATTCATTAAATTGTTTACTAATGTTTCTAAGACTCTTTTTAGTCTTAATAATTTATTATTTAATGTTTAAACAACATACCAAGGTTTGGGGTATTTCAGTTCCAGTTAGTAGTAGTCTCAAGACCATATTTGTTGGTTAACCTCTTTCGGTTTACATCGTCCCATATTAGGGAGCGTTCCTTAATCTCACTCATTTCCTTACTAATCGTTAGTTAGTAAGTTCTCACAGTATGTTGTGTTAGTTTTCAAACATCACACAACAATACAATAAATATAATATGTCCTGGTTGCATGCTTTATCTTGTTTAGTGAGCACACAAAAACAAATAGCACACAAGCCGAGGGACACCTCGTTAGCAAGCAGGTCACAAGAGAACTGTACCGTTCACCGTTGGTCGTTCGGTTGCTTACTCTCTTCCGGAGTCCAAACTCCCAAGTCCTAAAACATTCATTCAGTTTAGGTTGTTAATCACTTAACTTAATTCAACTTACTTAACTTACTTATCCCTTAATGATCCCCACCTAACACCTCTTAAGTCTTACAACTTAATCTTGCAAACTTAATCTTAAACTTTTAAGTTTATTCTTAACTTAATCCCTTAGGTCTTTATGCCTCTAATCATCATTGCCCCCTTAATGGGGTACCATTAATACCACTAAACTCTCTTAGGGTTTCTTTCTTTTTTTTTTTATGGTCCGACCGACCCACCGACCGACCCACCCCCTGGTAGGTCGGCTGCAGAGAACATCCAACTTCACAGTTTCAGCCCGACCGACCCAGACTGGGGTCGGTCCCCTGGGTAGGTCGGCTGCAGAAACTTCCCATACATTGTCAAACTTTCTCCAAATTTTTCCTCAAGCCTCCTAATGTGTTCTAACATCATTTGGCACATCAAACACACCTTATAACCTCCACCAAACTCATTAAAACAACTTCCAAAGATCTTCTCAAACATTTGCTCAATTCTTACAAACACTCCTACACTTATCATATAATTCCTTACATTACCAACTTGTATCTTTACCAAAACTTCAACCAACCCAAGTGTTCCCTCCTTAACAGTTTGGGCACTTCATAAACATTATTTCCATCTTCAGTTCATTTACCAAAACTTCCTCAAGTCATCTTGCAAACCATGCACAAATTCCTCTCTTTTCCATTTGTTACTCATCATTCCTAAACTCTTGGGCATACCTAAACATTTCTTGTCATCCCTTAGCACCTTAACCTTGTTCTTCTTTACCTTAACTATACTACACCCTCCTTGGACATTTCCACCTCCTTTTACTCACTTACTCACCATTCTCACGATCATACGCTCTTTTACATTCCTAGTCATTTTCCTTGATGACTTACAACATCCTCCTACCTTTTTCACTTCCATCACCCAGTCCACACATTACCATTCAACTAAACCTTACTAGTCCACCACTAACATCATCACACTTACACGAGGTTCTCAAAACTCTCATTGTCTTACTCTTTAGTTCATACCTAAATCTCTTTAAGGCATTATACACCTTTCCTTAAAACTTATGCACAAGTCTTACATTCCTCATATCATGATTTTGGTGTGTTTAGTACACTCGCCAATCCTCTAATTCCTCCTAGACATATCTAGGTCACTCTAAACCTCAAGAACTCCTTAGTTAACTCATTCCACCCAATTTTTCTTTTCATGCTCCCTAGTAAACCCTAGGGCATATTAACTCACCACTACCACTTAAACACTTTGTTTCTACTCAAATTTCGCCATAGCTCCTCTAGTATCTTATCATGCCCAAACACATTATTCCTCATTCAACCATCTCACACACATCAAGTTCTTCTCATTATATCTCATCACCCAAACCAACTTATTCACAACAACTCAATATATTGCAATAATCTTAAATTGCATAGCACTAAGGCTCTTAAATGACATGGCTCTTAGGCCCTTAAATGACTTAAACTTAAACACTGAATTTCCCACATATAAAAGCTTTCAACCTGCAAATACACCCATCATCTCATAGTAGTTATAATGCTCTTAAAATCCACCTTAAACTTTATTACTAACTCATTCTCATTGGCTCCTTAGTCACAAGTTCATAAGCTTGTTTAAATTCTTTTTCTTAGGTTATATATCCCATTACACAATGTAAGCTCTAAGCCACATTAGTACTTATCTAAATCTCATCCCTTAAAACCTTAAACCACCATTAGGTAAGCAATTTACCTTGTTTCTCAAGCTCCTCTTAACTTCCTCCTTAGGGATTTTCTTGAATGAATCTCGGCCACCCAATTAATTTCCTTTGCCAATGTTCTAATCAATATTCAATGACTCACATGAGTGCTAAACATACACTAACCTTAAGGATGAAAACCTAGGTTAAAAATGTGTTTAAGGTTTATAATGAATATTTTACCTTGAAGTCTTAAGGTAGGCTTGGATATGAATCAAGAAGGACCTCCTCTAGCCCTTGGAGAATAGAAAACAAGCTAGAACAAGGCATAAAAATGAAGCCCATGAGTATAAATTTTCGGTAATGGAGAAGAATGGTGGAAACCTAGTTTTTTCTTACATATTCTTTACCTTAAGAGAATGGAGAAGCTAATGAGCTCTTCAAACTTATTTTTTCCCCTTCAATGGCGATTTCCCATGGCTCCAAATGAGGCTTTTCAAATTTTGAAAAGATAGGAAGCAAGGCCTTGGTCTAACTAAGAGAAATCTATGCTTAGTTTTTGATTTGGAGCTAAAATGAGCAAGTTATGGACAAGGCAAGGTGAGGCAACAATGGGGCTGCTTGGGAACGTTTTAGAACAGAGAGAATAAGAAGAAAACCGTGGAAGAAGAAGGGAAATGAAGAAGAGAGGAGAGAGGTAAGCTAAAGAAGATATTTATCTTATAAAAGGGTGAATAGTGAACTTACTACTTTTCCTCTCATTTCCTTTAATGTGCTGGCTACTAATGGTGATTCACCATTAAAAACCTTCCCCTCCTTGGTATACAAGATACATAAGGCCTTGTTTGGCTAATTAAAGTTGACTTAAGTCAAAACTAGCACTATTTGAGTACTATTCACTAATTAGTGCACATTTCGGGAAATTTTTGGTTTCCCATTGATTAGACTTCCTAATGTGATACTAATTAGTACACATGTGATTAAAGAGTATGATGGACATCTAGCCACTCAAAACTCAATTCTAAGACAATTTCTAAAAATGTGCTTTAAGACTTCTTAAAGCACATTTTGTGTTTTAGCTTGTTTTCAAGCTTGGTTTTCTTTGGTAATTGGTTTAAAATGACCATTAGAATATTACTAAGGTCTTATCATGATATTTGGGTACTCACCCAAGTCTCTCCAAGCTTAGAGCACATTTTTGCCCTAATTGCCCTTAAGGCATTTTCTTGTGTTTTCCTTGGTTTAAATTGTCTACCAATCTTTCTAAGGCATATTTTAGCCTTACTACATCATGATTTGATGTTTACTTAGCATACTCAGGTTTGGGGTATTTCAGGTTCCACCGGTTCCGGTTCTGGAAAATGTGTATTCGTATTCGAAACCGGTCTGGGCGGTTCCGGTTCCGGTACTGAAATCTGGATTCACTTCGGATTCGGTCAAAAAACCGGCTCCAGCCGGTTCCGGTTCCGGCCGGTTCCGGTTCTGATCGGTTCCGGTTCTTACACATTCGATCGGCTCTAGTTGCTTCGTTTTGGCTCCGATTTGAGATCCGTTTGAGCGCACAGTTGCTCTTTTCATCCACTTTACTCCTAGATAGGTTATTCTTCAAGTTTATAATCTTAAATGTGTAAGAACAAAGACTTAGGAATTTTTATTGAATTTGCAAAAATAAGGAACAAAGAGAATTTTATTATATGATTCACTGCCTCATTAAAACCTTATTAGGTAATGGTTTCCGGTTCCAACGGCTATTTTCTTCAATAAGTGCTCGCCCGAGACCCAAACGACGTCGTTTTGGCCTGATTCCAACGGTAACTTCAACTGGTTCCGGGTGGTTCCGATTCTGGTTCCACCGGTTCGGTTCCCGGTTCCCGGTTCCAAATCCCACAACGGTTCCAGGCGGTTTCCGGTTCCGGGCCCGGTTTCCGGCCCGAATCTCAAACATGTATTCGTATTTGGAACTGGCTGAGGCGGTTCGGTTCCGTTTTGGTTCCCGGCCGTTCCGTTCCAATCGTTCCGGGTAGAACCAGACCCGATGGCCACCATTACTAAGAATTGTGTTAGTGGCAAATAGTTATTGATCCTTATGAGGTTTTACTTATGTTGTTGCTCATTTAATGGGTTTTCATGGCTGTTATTAGGTTGATTACCAACTTTCTCTCCTTTTCGAGAGTTTCCTTTTTGTTATCGTGTGTTACCATCCTTTTGCGAAGTTACGACTTAGTCGTGTTCTAGGTTTTGTAGGTACTTCTAATCTCGTTGGTTCAATTGGAACTCTTTCGTTAATTTGCTTTAGGTAGTTATTTGTACTGGTCTAGATTCGCATCACTGACCTTGGTGGAGTTGACTATTTCTTGCGTTTCTTACACTACTTGTCTACGTGTTTGGGGTACCCTACTGATACATTGATACTTACATGACTAACTATAATAAGTCGGTCAAGCCCACAAGCTCCTATGGAGTGCGGTTGTCCTATATCTTGTTTTGTATACTCGTAGTGTCTGTCACGCGTTCGTGAAGTATTCTGTTGTCAATCTCCCTTTTTAATTCACGTTGGGGGGTGTCCTAAGGATATTTCTTTTCAGTTCCCTGGGTTCACAGCCCAATGGTGTGATTATTTACCTTTCATTCAACAGGTGTTTGCAATGTCTCACCCTAATGGTAAGGTTTGCTTCTGGGTAGTACGAGGTGGTCTTTCTCCTCTGTCATTGGCTTCATTATTGACATGAGTTCACCGTTGTTTTAAAGGAATTTATGACTCCTCGTATTGGTAAGCTATTGTTGTTTTATTGTTTGGTAAGTCCTTTGTTAGAGTTATTTATGTGTCAATCCTAATCGTTGTTAGCTGGTTACTATGTGCACAGTGCGGCGCTTGTCCATTGTCTCTAATGGTCTAGAGTTCAAATCCTTATAGTTGTCATTTTCTCTCGTTCTGTTCATAAGTTGGTAGGTTATGCACGTTAATTTTGGTGCATATTATGGTTCTTATGACTTTACCCTATCCTTAGGGTTACATTGTTTGATGTGATTTCTGAGCTTTATGGCGAAGGTTTGTGTTTTCTCCCTTTTATGGAAGTCTCTATTGTGGCCTGGTTTTAACCCGTTTCCCTTAATTGTCATGTCATTTTTAAATATTACTGTTCAGTTGCTACATATCGGGAGGTAGTCGGAGGCGGTATTTTCACTCTCATAGGCTTGTGTCCTCTTATGGCACATTGAGTACTTTTACTTATACTTGTGTTTTATAACATTATACTTGTTATCTTGTATTGCCGTTTAGGCTGTTTGTCCTTGTTTAACTCATATAGTCATTTCTCTGGCAGTCGCTATGTTATTCGACGACATGTCTTAAACACGCATTCCCTTTTTGTCACCTATCGTTTGGCGGACGTCAATGGCGGTAGCCATTCCCTTTTTATTCGGAACCCTCATTCAATGATCGACGTGATCAAATGAATTAACAATGTTTAATTGTTATTTGACATCTGTTCGTCCATTGTTGGTTATGGCATTCCTTGTTATGGTTATTACCTTGGGTGGTAATCATTTAAGTGTTCAACTCCGATTCGCGTTTAGTGTTGCGATCGGTTTAGGTAATAATTGTGTTACGGTATAATACATTCAACCTTGGTCTCTTTGAGAAGTAACATGTACTTCTCCTCTCCCAGTCTTTATTATGTGATGGCGTATGCCATTATGGGCGTAGCATCGGCCCTAATTGTTACGTGGTTATGTTCCACCACCATGTTTTATATATATTCGGGAATGGACTGTTATCTACAAACATTCGGATTTGGTGTTTTTTTTCTTGTCAGATTGTGTGTGTTTTAGCTGCTTTCAGTTGGTATACTTTGGCTCCTCGTCTATTCTTAATGTGATTAATTATGTCCACTTGCAGAGAGTTTCAAGGATCATCCGACCCTGATGTGATCAGTATCAGTGTCAAACTATCATTCCACCCCAATTTGTGTTCAGCTTCCCTTGACCTGTACCGGATCAAGTTCCACCTCCCACGTCAATTTCAAACAATTAAATGATTTACCAAGTATGTTATGATGTTTGGCTCATAGGGCGATGTTATTGATTGATTATTGTTTATTGGTTGTAGTTTGTTACGGGCTGGAGTATGCCCCTTTAGTTGTAATTTTCGGACTTGTCGGGCCCTCCCATGGTTGTAGTTTTCGTATTCTAGGGTTTTGTGACCCTATGGTGACAGGTTGTAGTTATAGAATTTGTACTATCATTGTATGAATATTTATTGATTACCGGTAGTCATGACTTACACGATCTTGTAGAATCCAATCCTAAATGCCGTTATTCTTATAGTTACAGTTGCAATCATAGTTGCAGTTGTAGTTATAATTGCAGTTGTAGTTGTAGCAGTGGTTGCGGCTATGAGATTCGTACTGAAGTTGTATGAATGTTTGGTGATTACCGGTGGGCATGGCATTGCACCTATGGCCTGCACGGTCTGGAAAATTCAGTTGTATTTGTCGTTATAATTATAGATGTGAGTGTAGTCATAATTATAGCCATAATTGTAACCATAATTGTAGTCATCATTGTAGCACTTGCTGCAGCAAGTGTGCGAGGTAGGCGAAATTGTGCGTATAGTATTGGCTATAGCGCTTGCTGTAGAAAGCGCGCCATGCACGTTGAGTCATCATTTCCAGAATTGTTTGTTTCACTGACGCTTCGGCCGTTTGAGCATGGTTTAGATGATTAGTCTTGAAAAAGGGTAGTATTGTGGTTATTTCGGTTCGTTATGGTAGGGTAAGTTTCCTAAGGTAATTCTATTTCTAGGTTCTTCGAGTTAGGCTCTTTCTGAGTCTTGTTTTAAACTCCTTCATGGTAGGAGGAGGTTCTGACGCATGTTCTTGCAGTCAATTTATTAAGTTAGGGATGTGCGGTTACCTAGATCACGCTGCGTACTAGTACCAGCGCCTAAGGTTCCCACAAAATTCATGGTATTTTGCCCATGGTGACTCCTTTCCCATTCTTGTAGCTCGTATCGGCTGGGGTCTGCTCCGTGTGGCTAGCTCGTGGTGCTTCGGGTCCAGCAGATGGAGTACTCTAGTTGTCCTTGGTACGACATTCCTTTTCTTGAGCGTTGTGTTATAGTAATTTTTTTTAGGAGTTTAGATAGTAAGCCCATATGGTTATTGTGATTGTAGGTCAGGTTTTATTGAGCCTTCTAGGTTGTATCCGGTAGAAGCTATTCCTTTGCAGGGAAAGACTTCCATGCAGTCCTTGGTTCCGCATGTTATGCATTTTAATAGTCGTCTAAACTCGTTCTTATATCTGTCGATCTTCAGGTGCACCCGTGCGTGCTTTCCTCGGGTTAACTGGACAGGGTTTTGGTGTCTAATTATAAGCCAACTCGATTGTCCTATGGATTTCCTATCCCTCTTCAAGGCAAGGTTTAATGTATTTTCTTCTCTGCGTATAAGTACACTTCTAGATGGTATGTAGCTATCGGGACCCCTGGTCCTTAATGATTTATCGTATCACAAGCTCTTCTACTTGTCTTGATGTCACAGTGACTATAGCAACCGCATCGGTCTTCTGAATAGGAGGAATTCTTCTGTCTCCTTGGCGTCATCCATTACATTGTCTCCATGGGTGATACTCAGGATGTGGGCAGCGGCGGGTGGGATACCACTACTGTTCCCCTGGGATGTTCTTCCATCAACTAGTGTGGCGACTGCCGTGTCAATGTTATTCGGGGTTATAGGACCTCCATCACCCCCGACTTTCCTCTTCTCGACACCCGTAATACGCTATGTCGTATCATTACTTGGTAGTTTACCGTATAGAAATCAATGACACGGATATGCCATTAAGGCTAATATTGTTACGCATTTAGCATTGCTAAGACACTGGTTCATTTAAGACCAGGCGTCTCGTACCTCACAAACATCTCCCGTATTTCCTAAATCCTAAGCTCACTATCTTAATCCTAATATCTCTCGTCATCAGAGCGGTACTCCGCTACCGCTCTGATACCACTTTTTGTAACACCCTACTCGGTAAACTCGTAACAATTACTCACGTAATAGTCACTCTCGTAGCATAATTAAAGAAGTCTTACAGCGGAAACTAAAACAACACTAATCCTCACTTGGGTGTCACATGTCATTACCCGCCTATGCAAGTAAAGAAGCTTAACGTAATAATAACAAACAACAATAACCACAAGTCGCAGTGATGAACGAGATATTTACTACATTATCCTATATACAAATCAATACCTATGACAAGTGAGCACTTAAAGAATTCCCAGATTACAACGTACTAACATGAATTAATCCTAGGAAGCGTAATAAAAGTCGAGGTCATCTACCCACGATCCGCACTCCGGCGCCAATCATCAATCACCTAAAAAATAAAATATCGGTGCCCATGGAGGGTTCAGCACTTGGCCGAGTATGTTAACTATGTTGTCCTAGACCCTTTAGGTCATTTAGGTCAATTAGCCGTCTGAACATGAGGTTGATTACATGCTGGTTTATTTTATAGTTTATGTACAGTAGTAAATAACATAAGTAAACATATTGCAATCCATCAATGCATCAATGTAACAGTCCATACACCACATACAATTCATAACACACAATATACCATGTACTATAAATAATCATACCAACGCGTAGTTATTTCCACTAAGGTATTCGTAGTTTTTCCTTTAAGTATGTTAACCACCATTAAGTCTTATCCACAATGTCAGTGGGTGTCAAGTTAGACAACCCGGATATAACCTCACTGGACAATAGTCCATCCGTACACACAAGGTGCTCATTTGTCAAGGATCATTCGATCCCGGGACTTCCACTTGCCCAATAAAGGCATCCATGAAAGGCCATAAGTGAAATACCCCTACTTAATTAATATTGATTAAATATATAATCAATTAAATTGAGGCCTAAACATGCCTCAAAAATAAATTAAACACAACAATGTTTAACAGAAAGCAAGAATTACACCCTTTGACCTTTTAGGGTGAATAAATATCCAAACGACTCCCGTTTGACCTAAAGTTTTAACCTGAGCCTTATAACACATAAATGAACATATTAAAACCGTTTCCAAGGGAAACCAAGCTCAGGAACTCATTAAAACACAAAATGTGCACTAAACTTCCTTAAAGCACATTTTTGTGAGATTGTCTCCAAAATGGGTTCTATTTAATTTTAGGGTCTTGAATACCCTTAAATATCTAATAGACATGATGTGCCACACATTAAAATGTCTAAATTAAAGTTTTTCACAAACCCAAAAATATGGCCATTGTTTTGTGAATAATAACCAAATATTGCAAAGTAACACTTAACCACTTAATCTATAATGTGTAGAATTTTTCTCCAAGATTTTCCAATGTGTTTGCGGCAGGAGTTTCATGCAGCAAAAGAGTATGTATTAGTTACTCATTATGTAGGTAATTAAGTGATGAGTTTAAGCTTAACAAGGCATGGTTTTTATCTTGTTTTGGAGCTGGTTTCTAAGCTCATTCACGCCTGTTTTTCCAAGGCCAAGAGAAGTGTTAAAACACTACATATTCTAGCATGTAGAACCGGTAGAAAAAGAAGGAAGTGGGCATGGTTTTTTTTCCTTACCGCAAGGGATGAAAATGGTGCTCTATACTTGGAGCTTTTTCCCTCACAAGTGCTGGTTGTCCTCCTCCGTTTTTGTACATGAAGCAAGCAAAAGAAGGAGCTGGGAACTTCTTCTGTTTCCATGCGTGAGAAGAGCAGAGTTTGAGTCCAAAAAGAACAAGGAAGAGAACGAACCAAGAGGGAGCTAAAGTATGAGCTATTAGCCATCGAAATGGAAGTGTACTCACGGTTAAGTAGCAACAACAGAGAGTCTGCATCGGTTTTGTTTCTTCACAAGGGTGGGTAACCACCTCTGGTTCTGTACGTGGATAAAACAGGAGAAGGGGCTCATGTAAAGCTGGGAAAAGAAACTGGAAGAAACGGTAGTACAGTGCATGAGTTTTACCTTGTTTAGCTAATGTCATATTCCCTTCTCTTCTCTGGTTTTTCCACCGTAAGAGAGTGAGGGAACTTGCTTCCCTTTTCTTCTCCTGATTTCAGCCGAGGAACAACACTACTTCACACACCACCTAGCTTGTTGCTGGATGAAATGAAGATGGTGATCTCCTCTGGTTGTACGTGAAGAAAACCAAAGATTTAAGCAAGGAGAATTGGAAGTGTTTTACCGGTAATACAAGAAGGAGATGGGTTTGGTCTTCCTTACCGAAATGGATAAAGATGGAGCTCCTTGTATGGGCATGGCTACTGCACCAAGCATGGGTGTTTTCCCTCTGTTTTGTACGTAGTAGTAGTGAACAGGGTGGGAACTCCCTCTGATTGTTGCGTGAGGAAGGGCAACAGAAAGAGCTTAAATTTTTTTTTCTGTCTTTGTACGTGAATGGAACAAGCTTGAGCTGGGTTTCTTTTCTCTGTTTTCTGTACGTGGAAGGAACAAGCTTGAGCTGGGTTTCTTTTTCTCTGTTTTCTGTATGAGAAAGGACAAGGAAAGAGCTTACAAGAAGCTGGGAAAAAGTTGGAAAGGAACCGGTAATGTGTAGTAGAGATTTGGGCTAGTTGTATGCAGGTTTCTACCTTGTTTTTGCTAGCAGGTTATTTCTCCTTCTTTCTTTGATTTTTAGCCGAGAAGACTGCTCAACTTCTGCTACCAACGCGGCTTCATGTGCTACAGCAAGTAGCAGCAGCCATGGATGCATAAGAACCAAGTCCAAGAAATAAGTGTTGGCAAAGTGAGTATTCCCACTCTATAAACTTGTGTATATATTAAGCTAATAATTCAACATTCAAAACTAATTAAATCTGGTGTTAACCACTTGACCGAGAGTGCTAGTTACTGTTTTGGTATAATTGGAAGCTTGGAAAAATCATAAACTAGGTGAGAAAATACTTACCTTATGTTATAATATGTTTTATGAAATTTTATTACATGAATATATCAGCCGTGGGGTGTTATGGAGATTAAATTATTTAATTATGTATTAAAATGTTTAATAACATTTTTGGTTGGTTAGTTAGAGTATTAATGACCTATAAGGTCAAGTAAATTGATTATGGGTCAAAATAATAATTTATAAAATATATGGTGACAAGGGAAGGAAAACCGAGACCAAACATGGTCTTAAATGACTTAACTATATATTATAATGTTTCATAACATTTTTAGTTGATAACATAAGGTTTAGATGACATATAATGTCATAGGAATTGATTAAATGATTTTGGGAGACATAAAAGAAAAAACTATATATTAAACCGTAAACAATATAGTTTTTTAACATTTATGTGTAATTTTATCCAATGTAAATTAATGTAACAAGGCCAAGCATTTTAGGCCATTTAATTTAATTGCTATGTTAAGTTAAAAATGGATTTAAAATGAATTTAGAACAAAATATATTACCGAAATAGTTTGGGGTTGAATTGCAATTTAAATAAATTTTAGAGACTGAATATAAATAAAATCGAAAACTATATGTTAAAGAGATATTCTATGAATTTTATGAGTTTTATAAAATATGAGGGTCAAATGGTAATTTTTGAGAAAGTGTGGTCACAACCGCAAATACATAAACCTATGGTCAAACTAGTGTATATTGGGTCAACATTGACCAAAATGAAAGTCTTGACCAAATTTAATGTCATAAATAATAATTTATGAACTTATATTTACATTATAAGTGAAATGTGGAATTTATGAAAATTTCGGGGTATACAATGTAATTACTGAAAAGTTTAGGTGTAGTTTGGTTAATATAGTGATTTATACGCTAGTATAAAATTTGAGAATTTTTGGAGGTATATAAGTGGGTATATTGATACGAGAGTATAATATATGATTTTTGTGACATATAGAGTATATATATATAATTTGGGTCAATATGTAAATCAGAAGAAAATGTGGGCGGAAAGAGAATTCGAAAACAACATGGGGGCTGTGTGGAATTAGATAGCAAGAAAATAGGTTATATGAGTAATAAATATCAAAACCATATTATATAACCTAAGTGTATAACTTGTTATAAGATGTGGCTATGTGCAAATATAGAAATATGGTGCTGGAAAGAAATAAACCAAAATAGCATGAGGGCTGTTCGGTAAATATATATTATACTATTATATATATATATATATTATTATATATATCTTATATATTAATATGTATGTATGTTGATGTATATATAGTACCATATGTTTGTAATGAATTAATAGAATAAAATGATATAATGTATAGTATGTGTTGTAACATTATATAAAATGTGTCATGATTGTAAATTATAAGGAGATAGAGGGTTGGAAATGAGAGTTCAAAACAGACCTAGGGTCTGAGTGCAATTACCGAAAATAATGAAACTATATGATATAATTATCATAATGTTCAAATGATATAATGTAAGGTTAAAATGACATGTTATGAAATATGTGGTGGAAATTGTAATAAATAGAGAGTGTGGGGATTGAAAAGTGAATGAAATATAAATTATATGCCTTCTCGGCAATTATAAAGAATTTTATAAACTATAAGTTATGTTTTGTTATAAGGTTTTAATGTTATAAGATATGATGCTTATAACATGGTATAATAATATGTGGTTAAGTTGTAATTAATGAAAACTATGGGGAATGAAGAATTAATGATTGTATAACATGTATGCCTTGCGGCAAATATAAATATATATGGTTTAAAAACTATACATTGTAATGTTGAATGAAATATAAAGTATCATGTTATACAATATAAGATATGAGAGTAACATCGTATAAATGTATGTGGTTAAAACATAGTTTATAAAACTATATACTATTACCGCATGAATATCATGCAAGAAATGAAATTGTAAACTATAGTATACAATGACATAAATTCTATGGTTAGTATATGATGTTATAATGGTTAAACAAACCTTGCATAAGAATCAATGTACATATATACATATATGCAAACCGGCACAAATAACATGCATTATATTATGGTTTACAAACCATAATAATAATAATGAATATGACTTGTTAGTGTAATTATATACTACAAAGTCATAAGGTTTTAAATAAATACAATTTGTTACAATAATTGGGAAGTTGTATAATATAAGGTATATTAAAGAATGGTAATATACTATGTCATCTAAACTAACGTTGCATGGAACGCATACAACTATAGGTTATAAAATATAACCGTGCATGCAACTATAGGTTATAACATATACCTATGCATGCGTTATGACAGTTGAATTAATTATACGAGAACAAGCGAATTCGTATTAAGTGTAACGCTTATAAATATGACGGGATGGGAAAGTACAACTCTTACGTTTGAAACCGTTAACCACGACGTTCGAATAAAAACTGACGTCTATGTAACTATTTTAAACCGAATATTAATACTTACTGCAAGTAAGGAATTTTTAAGATAACTATACGTTAATTAGTAACAATTAAAAATCCGGGGGCGTAGTACCGGGATTACAGACATTATTTGGAAATACTGAATCATACTGTCATGTGGATTGACATATAGCGTTCTTTGTATTGTTAGATCGCCTGTTGGACGTGCGCGCTCGAGTAAACTTAGTGGTCTACACTGCGCGACCTTGACACGGTGTACGGTATGTAAAGGGGTTTGATCCAAGTTGTCCTGAGGAATTCCTCGGGCTCGGATTTGTTGATAAATAACTTGTGTGGATGTATGTATGTGATTATGCGTGTGATGGATGTCTGTGTTACTGCATTATTAATTTATGCACGAACGTCCTACGGGACTAATACTACGTCGACTATAGATCGACTTATATAAAACTACATATGCGAGACGTGTGATTGGAATTATCGTTGCCTGACCTAATACGCTAAGTATTACAAGTATGTAGTTATAACCTAAGTAAAACACTTAGGGACGGGACACGACATTGTCGGTCCCTAGAGCTTCAACTCAAACATAAATACTACCTAGAATCATTGAATCATTCTAGGCATGCGTAAGACCCACAGGGCAGCCAACAAATTAAGTCATGTACTCCATAATTAAAACTGTAACTGACTACCTAACTAATGAAGTTAACAGTGGAGTGTGAAAGAATGTGATGATGTACCTTAATCCAGACAGTCACTGGCTGCTGGTCGCGCGTAAAGATCTCTTGGGTTATCCCGTATCGGGTTTACCCTAGTTAATCCTGAACGAACCTAAATAGATCGTCAGGCGGAGTGTGCTACCGTTGGCACCAGGCCCTTGGCCACCTAAATGGACGCCTTTACAAAGGCAAAGTGAAATAGTCCCAGAGTCTTCGGATGATCAGGGCAGTGAGCACCTTGTGTGTACGTGGGACTACTGTCCAAGTGAGTATATTTCGGGTCGTCCTAATTAACACCCGACAGTGCTAACCAAATCAATGATATGTGAGGGCCCGGGGGGCCGAATGTTGTACTACGTGATAATGCTAACATACGACGTACGAGTTACCAATGTTATCGTATTGTATGATGTGAGACTATTCTGTGTATATTTATAAATGACTGTTTGGATTGGATGAATGGTATATAATCATGCATGTTGTTACAGTACTTATTATATCTGTAAAATGATAAAGCATGAAATCAATCTAATATCAAGATGGTTAAAAATGACAAGTGACCAATAGGGTCCAGACCCGGCATACTCAGCGTCTATCGCTGAGACTACACTTATTGTGCAGGTTGTGGATCTTCGTTGAAGCCGAAGTGCGGGAACAGGGTAGATAGGAATACTTTAATTATTGCGTAAGGAATTTATTGTATAACAATAACAGTCTGTGGATGTATGACAGTACGGTTGTATTCATGTGGGATTTGGGTAGATGCTCACTTGTCGACTGTTATGGATGTGGACTTAGTATGATGTATAGGGATATCTCGTTGTCACAGCGGTTTAGTAGTGATGTGTATATCGGTTATTGGATTTAGTTCTGCTTCGTTACTCGCATGGGCGAGTAACGGCAGGTGACACCCGTGTGAGTATTACTGTTGTTATTTATTCCTCCGCTGTAAGACACTTTATTATCTGTTAACGTGAGTGACTACTACGTGTTAATTTGAGAGGGGTGTTACAATAAGCCGTGTGCCAAGAGTGGCACCCTTTGTCCAACAGTCTATCTAGGTCCGTTGGAATATAGAGGGTCGGTCTGATACGAATGTTATACTCCGGTAATCACCAATGCGCAACCAATTAGTCGAAGACCAATTGGATTTCCATACCATACACCATAAACCAACACTTTGCAATATGTGATTAATTCTTAATCAACTACCCTAAGTAACGTATTAGGTCATGAAGAAGTCATTACCATTACATTTACCTTTGAAGTCTTATATACTTCCCTAGAAATAATCTAGGTTATATCCATGTCATCTTTTGAAAAGCTAAATTTTGGGGCATTCTTCCTCATTCTATTCTACACACGTTTCCTGCTAAAGAGAGGAGAGAGAGAGTGGTGAAAAGAAGGGGGAAAAGTGTAGACACCAAAAATTCTCACCCGTTTTATTTTAAAACAAAAATTCAAAAAGGAGCATGCTTTCAGAAACAAGGCGGTCGTCCCCGTTTTCGACCAAAGAAATTTCTTTTTACCGATATTTAAACCTCACATCCCTATGGAAAAGGGAGCACGAGCCTTTTTATCGTAATCCGTTTTAACCTGCTTCATTTTTGTATACGCATTTTATTACTAAGATATTTCACGGTTTCGTTTTTATCTTGTATTATTTCTCGCGTGGGTATACTGAAAACCGACCCAGCATAACTGGTAAAGCACTCAGCATGCATTCCTTCTGGTCCCGAGTTCGATCCCTGGTAAGGAACGAGTGGCGTTTTAGTTTTTCACTTGTCCTGGCTCGCAACGGGGCTTTTGTTTCACTAGTTACGGTAATATATCGAAAACTATCATAGCTCAGCTGGCAGAGTGTGCGGAAGGAGAACGGATGGTACCGAGTTCGAAACTCGGTGGAGGCGTTTTTTATGCTAACTCTCATTTTTTTCTTCTTTCTTTCTTCAGTAGTAGGCTCGCGGCCCAGACCCTGTTTTCGGTCCGAATTCATTCCTCACTAAGACCCACAACAATCCAAATGAAACCCTACCCTCTCCATTATAAAACATTCTAAAACCCTACAGTATCACCCACGTTTTTTGATCTGGCCGGCACTGATCCCTAACGCTTCGGATTTCCTCAGTTCAAAGCGAAACCCATTCCCTGTTCTCTCATTTTCCCCCACGCTCGAGCTTGAAGGAACAAGAAAGGCCAGAAGATTTTTTCTCGATCACTTCGATTCACCACCTCCACCGGCTTGATCAGAAAACTCCTTCCCACCGAAACCCATCATCAGTAAAAAACCATCTCCGGAAACCTCCTCGATCGAAAGTAACCTTTGAACCCCGTCATTTCTTCTCCCGCATCGTTGAACATCGTGAGTATTGCGCTCAGAGGTAGTCCCGTCTTTGTTTTTTTCATTTTCTCTCCCTCTCGTCCTGCTTTCTCTCTTGGCTCGATCTTCGTTTTGCTCAAATGACGAAACCAGGGCTTCGTGCTTCCATCTCACATGCCTCTGGTTTCCGTCGACAGAAACCTCTGCGTTTCTCTTTTTTTTTAGAAGGGTGAAGATTAACAATGCTGGTTTCGTATTTAGTTCGCCATCATCTCTCTCAGTATCGTTCGTTTTTGATTTCTTGTTTGAAACTACAGAAGTGACACGTTTCTGTCTACTTTTTTTTCTCGTTGCATATCGACCTCATTTCGATTTTAACATTCTCGTTCCAATCGCAATTTTAGGCTCTCGAATGAGCTTTAATAAAACTTGCTTAGGGGAAGGGAGTTGAGTTTATCAGTGTTTGAATCTGAAACTTAAGCTTCGACTCCGTTCCCTCACGTTGTGGCTATCGTACAATTCCTGTCGGATATTTCATAGTCTGTTTTCGCTGCGCCTGGTATGAACCCGGAAGTTCACGAACAGGGCAGGAAACCTTGATAATTCTTTAATCGTTCATCTCATTCAATTACCTAATCTGTTATAGACATTGTAGTCTATGGACATGATGCGAGGTTAAAACAGAGGGGAAGCTCCTTTTGAACTTCCTCCACCTCACTAGCTTACTCTCGGTTTTGCGTACATATGAACACCCTTTCTGCGTACTCTTCATTTTGACCCGCCTCGGTGATTAAGGTTAGCTCATTGGAGCTAAGTGACCGAGTTTATTCTTGTGTTGCTTACTAGTTCGAAGGCTTGCCTGTTGATACTTCTGTTAATCTGATTCTCTGTGCATATTTGTTCATTACGGACTCATCTGTTCCACCTGGGTGTTTGATTTCTCTACCTGTATAGATTGCAGAATATTAAGCCCTCCTTATGAATCCACAGCGTCTTTACCTGAATATGTCTCCCTACAGGGTCTTCCTCCTAAAAGCGACACGGTTGTAGCAATGTTACATTTATATACCCCTTTGCATGTTGTTCATTCCTTTTCCCTCTTTTCTGCTATAACTGTTGTTGAGCTAATTAATTTACTCTGATTTTTTTTGTTCTGTTCATGTGCCAATTTCACAGGAGACTTTCATTGGTTTTCTGGTACATAACTCCTATAACTCAAATGATTTTCTGTTTGCTGTTCGAATGGTGCTATCTGTTGAGGACGGTGTTGTCTGTCTACCAATGCTGCTATGTGAACGTAATTCAGTTTTGTCAATTAGGACTCATGTAGATATTTCTTGTTTTGCTCTGCGCCGTGTTGTTTGAGTTAACTATTGTTCTGATGGAAGACGTTTGATCTTGTAATCCTTACGCGTGTCTGCTAATGGCTACTTCTGGCTAGAACTTTACAGAAAGTGGAAATTCAAGCTGTGTTCGAGTATTTAGGGAAGAAGGGGTAATGAATCTGGTAATTAATAAAGAGAAAAGTCACATGAATAGTTAGTTGCCGAGGAAGATTGGAATTAAGATATAATGAATTAGCGATTTGGTTGACTCTCCACTGGCCTTTATTCATGCTTAATACCAGTAAGTTGGGACTTAACGATGCTATTCAAAGTGTTACCTCGATTGCTTAAGGTTGTTTGACTGACTACTCCATTTAAGCCCTAGTTATTTCCTTTATGACCCTTTAAGCTGACAGAAAAGTTTAGGATGATTTGTTGCCCCACACCTAACGGGTCTCTCATTCGTTTCGTGGGACAACAACCTCCTATAACTTCAGAAAATACTCAAACCAACCTTATATGTATATAAGGACAAAAACTTCAAAAAAACAAGCCCTTAAGGCTAATCTAGGAGGGTTTAAGATGTGAAACCACCCCATGCCTAACGGGTCTCTCATTCGTTTTATGTGGGTGGAATCCTCTTTTACCCTCAAGCCCCTAATCAAGATCAATTGTTTAATAAACCTTATTATTCCATTCTTGATTCAAAACCCTCCTCTCTGATCATCACCTCAATTAAAGGAAAAGGCCCAAACTAGGTTTGTCTCTCAGTTTTCTTCATCTTTTTGACTCCAAACCCTCCCTCTGTTTTAACTAAAAAAAAAACAGTTGCTGACCCATCTCCAAGGGGCCAAACCGGCCCAAAGGCCTATTCCCAACCAAGTCCAAACCCCTTAATCCGGTCCCAAAAATCAAAACTTGCAAGCCCGGCCCAAAATTCTACTAGCTCGTCCCAGAGTCTAAACCAAACTCGGCCCAATATCATATGGCCCAACGACACATTCAAATCCGGCCCAATCATATAGCTTAGCCCCAAACTCCCTCAAACCCGACCCAAAACTCAGTCCATCTCCAAACTCAGCCCATCCCTGAAATCGGCCCAAAATTCGAAGCCCAAAATCATCTCGGCCCAACTCTCAACCCGACCCATAACCCACTTAAACCCAAACCGGAGAACCACACTCGGCCCACAATCCAAGCCCAATACCCTCGGCCCAAATACCCTCGGCCCAAATACCCTCGGCCCAAATACCCTCGGCCCAAATACCCTCGGCCCAAATACCCTCGGCCCAAATACCCTCGGCCCAAATACCCTCGGCCCAAATACCCTCGGCCCAAATACCCGGCCCAAATACCCTCGGCCCAAATACCCTCGGCCCAAATACCCTCGGCCCAAAACCAAGAAAGCCCAATACCCTCGGCCCAAAACCAAGAAAGCCCAAAATCATAAAAGACCCATGTCTCAAATAAGGTCCAAGTCTATAAAGCCCAAGTCCACGAAATCAAGCAAGCCTAAGACCACAAAAATCAAGTTAAGTCCACAAGAATCAAACCTTGAATCAAAGGTTGACCTTTGACCAGGAAACCTCGACCTTGACCAAAACCTTGACCCAAGCATTGACCAAACCCGAACATTGACCCGGTTCATCTACCAATATAAGTCAAACCAAGTCAATTCCAACACATTTGTTAAACCCGATGCCTTTCAATTCATTTTCAACTTGTAAATTCCTTTCAAAATCCAAAAACCAAGAAAGAATTTCAAACCGTCGTTTTATTCAAAAAGAAACTATTTTGTGGAATTTTAAAGGAAAAACTCTTCTCACATCACAGAAAACTCTTCTCAAATGCAAAAGTTCTTCTTACATATACAGAAAATTTTCTCCTAAAAACATTTCTCAAATTAGTGTTTCTTCATCGAGGATTCCGAACAACTTCAAAGATTTTCTAACTCAGTTTTCAAACTCCAAAATAAAACCGTTTTCGGGGAGCAAGAAATGTCTAACCCCTTCAAAACATTTCCTCCATGGTTAGGACATCACTTGTCTTCCTTCCCAAAAATAAAAATCCGAGGCGGGGCACTGGGGTCATAACCTCCCTTGTCGCAGTCTGGATCTCTTTAGGCGGGGCATTAGGGTGACAAACCTCCCCTAATTGCAGCCTAGATTTTTACAAGGCGGGGTGCTAGGGAAGTAACGACCTTCCTAGTTGCAGCCGGGATTTTAGAATCGTCTAACTCCCTTCCGCTCGATTTCAATGTTTTCGGTTTTTAATGTTTTAAAACCCGGGAGTTAGAGACGTTATTAGGGTTCGACCGGGAACATCTCATTCATGGTGTTTCTCTCTGAATCCTATTTTTCGACATCAATTCGTTGCCCCATCTTTCGAGCCTCGGCACTTTCCATTAATAAAGTGTCGTGTTCGAGGGGGTACATAGGGTAATCCCTTGGGATTATCCGCCCTTTTACAAAAAAAAATGATTTTTCTGTCTTAAAAACTTTAAGAGAGACAATTCTGAGTAAAACCAATCCAACATTTCCATTAGAGCACTAGGACCCATAAACACTTCTCAACCCTCCTCTGAACCAATTCTAAGTCACATAGGACTTCCAATTCTTGAGGACCCCTAGAAACCTTATACAACCCGAATACCTGCAAACCAAATATTCTCTTCCATACTCGATCATCCTTAAAACCCGATTTGCTCCTCAACACATTCAACTTTCCAAGACACCTCAAGAACCCGACCATTTCAAAATTCGAACTACGAAAAACTCCTCAAATCAACCAAGTGATCCAAATACCTTTGACTCCACCAAAATGACCAAAATGCCCCTTTACTCCTCAAAACTCCCATCATTCTCTTAAACCCATGAAGGCCCAAAACAACCTCAAATCTCTCAAGCATTAAAACCTCTCACACTCCAACCAAACAAACCCCAAGACCAACCTATTCTTAACTCTTCGAACTCGTCCTTTTCTCACTCCTCTTTTAATCCTATCCTTGGCTTTTAAATGAATCTCTATAAAAGGTTTTGAAAGAAGGCAATCCCGACAATTGGAGACCGAGGTTTCCTCGGGCACCAATCCGAAGTCGTGGTCGTTGCCACTTCTAAGGGGTGTAACCCAGTGCGAACCCACACAGAATCTCTAGTTGATCAGATAAGTCCTATCCATAGGCAACAAATCATCAGTCAATTAGTGGTTCTTAGAACCCTCCTTCCCTTCCTTCCTAGTATCTTAGGTCAAACTAGGTGGCGACTCTAGTCTATTCCGCCTTATAGAGGCAAAGTCCGCGTGGAGCCCATTGAGAGCGGTGTAGTGCTCACTAGCATTCCCCTTATGCTTTCTGGGAAAGACGGACGATGTAGTAGGTATTTGAGGGATGCCAGAACAATGGGTTTTCACCCTCCACAGAATGGCATTTTCTAGGGTCTTGGCTTCTCAGTCAGACCATATTTAGATAGACCCCCCCCATACCGAAAAATCACCCTCCACAGAATGGCGACTCTGCTGGGGAAAACTTGAGTAAGTTTTTCTCAAACTCAAGGAAGACTGAACTCCATTCAAAATTGTCGGGACTTCCCCCCTTCTTTCAAAACCTTCAAGAGATTCTTTTCAAAGCCTTTAGGATTATTCTATTCCACACTTAGAGTGTGTATCTGATGACAGATAGGATTTATATCCTCAACAAACATTACAACAATTGGGTTAATAATTAGCTCACGATTAGAAAGAGACACTTAGGCTGAATGAAGCTAACTTCCCTTTAGGTTAATAAACAACCAATTTGGAATCACTAATCTCAAGACAAAACCCTTAGTAATCAGGGTGGTACTAACTTCTCTGCTTCTTTACATTATATGATTGTGGGGTGCATTGGGTGGGTAGTTTAGGACATGCATTCCTCTGTGTCACCCGTTTTATCCACGATGTCACGGGATCCCCAACCGGTCCACGGTTGATTCCCCATGAGCTAGGTCACTCTCTCAGTGAACAAACCAACGAGGCGGTATGGTCTCCGACTAACGCTTTGAAGCTCATGATCCAAAAATATCCTCCATTACCCGTCAAAACCAGCATATAGTGAGCCATGAGCCTTCAGTGTCCAGCTGCCTTATCCAGTGTCTAAGACAGGGTTTATGGGTAGTCACCTCTTTGTATGCCGCCTGTCTGACCACCCTTTTGCCTTACCTTGAAGATTGCATGGGCTCAGTTCTCCATTGTTCCTTTGCACCACGGGTGTCTCTAAAGCCCAATGTCACGCTACACGTCCATAGAGGATCCCGTATTTACCGGATACCCACACATGGCACAACGTAGTCAGTGAATAATTTGGGCTTTAGACACACCTGACCGTGCAGATGACGAGAGACCCGTTCCCATGCAGTACTTCCCCGAGTTTCCCGAAAAGTGGGGTGTTGTCGGATCATCACTGGCCGTGGCGTATGCTTCTTTACCATCTCGGGTATCCTGACCTTTCGAACTTAAGCACTCCGGACTTTCTTTATGACGTGCCTCGCAAGGGGTATAACAGAGAAAAAACCCGAGAGATGACAGTGAAGGAACGATGGTTCCCCCGGTGGAACAGGATCATAATTGACCTGGAAAGTGATTATCCCAACACTAATACTTACAGCTCCACATCAAACATAGCCGCGATTTATGTTACGATCTGTACATGTGCTCACCCCCTTTTAATCAAAAACCTTGCTTTTAAAACCTCGTTCGGAATCTCCTTTTCAACGACGCTTGCAAAATACCTTGTCATCATTCTTCAGAACCATTCTTTCAAAAATGCTTTTTTTAAAAGGTTTTCTCAAAGAAAAATGTTTTAAAACCCTTACTGTTTTCCCAAAAATTCCTCTCTTCGTTTTCATTCCGAAATATCAGCCATATTCACATTACTCAATTGCGCTTCCCCAATCTTACTCCACTTTCTTTCCCCTTGTTTTCTCTTTTCCTCTACCTCGGTTTTGCAGGGATTAATCATGATGAACCGCCTAGTACCAGTTCCAGGGGAGAAGAAGAGACAAAGAGACGCCCTAGAGCAACAAAGGAAGGAAGCAGCGGCTAGAGAGCAAGCCCGCATCACCCTTTATCAGCAAGAGCGTGCTCAGGAAGTAGAGTTTGCCATCGATCTGAAGAGCCGATGTGCAGGAATGAAGGACATTGGAGAACCCCTCTTCCTAAGCCTGGCTCACTTAGGCATCAGGCAAAGCATCGATTACGAGGCACTATACGAATCGGTCACCCATTGGGATTCAGAAGACCACCTCTACCGGTTCGCCATTGAGGAGTTGACCATGTTACCCGCTGAAGCAGATGCCTTTTTGAAAATCAAACCTCACCAAAAAATGCCCCGTGTACCAGTTGACCGGACAGAAACGCCAGCTTTTGCAGCAAAGTTTCTTGGGGTAGACATTGCTGAAGTACAAAGTTTTGGAGGCATGAGCCTGAACTTAAAACCTCCTTGATCGCTTCTGCAAGCCATACCGTCCATTAAGGACCCAGAGACGTGTGTTAGATCTTTGCATCATGGGGTTACATCTCTTCAGGCAGAGCGGTCTGAGAATGAACCCCAAGATCATTTATTTGCTGAAAGCCTACGAAGATGGACTCAGCATCGGGACCTATGTGGTAGCTGAGATAGTCAGAGGACTAGATTGTGGAAGGAAACAGGTGTCGTGAGACATTCTTTAAAGGAAGTGCATTGCTACTACAGATTTGGCTTTTCGACCATTTAAGGATGCCCGTCTTATCAAACTTCGAGACGGTGAACATGGGAACCTTTCTGACCACTAGGAAGAAGGTTGAGAAGCCGAAAGAGGGATGGAGGGCTTTCTTTAGGGATATTCGCTACCATTCTCACATTCTTTGGGTGCTTAATGATTGGGATGTTCAAGGAGGCACCGTCAGATCAGCAGAACATAACGGCTTGGTCTTGATCGGTCTAGACCGCTTCATCACTATTTACCCACTCAGGGTGATGCGACAGTTCGGGCGGGAGCAGGATATCCCGGGAGCAGAAATGTCAAAGTTCAAAGATCTCCGTTTTACAGACGCAACGATTAATCATATAACCCGAGCCTATGACACAGGAGTCAAATGGGCCATCTTTAACGAGAGGAGCACAGACTTCAGTTTGAGTGGCTCTTATAAGGATTGGTTGGAAAAACGAGTAGATCGTACAGAGAAGTACCCATACTCCCTTGATCGACGGGTGACTAATCAAGACCCCACCCTCTCAATTGCTGTGAACTTACAGCCGGCGTTGTCAAAAAATCAGCTAAGGAAGAAGGAGCGCGAAGAGTTGAAGAGAAAGAAGATCATCGGCTGATCTTCCCTTTAATCGCTATTTAGTATTAGTTTTATGACTAGTAGATGTTATCACTTTTTGAATCCGAATGTAACTCCCCATCCCCCTTTATTATCTGGATGTAATCCCCTTTTGATTCGGATATCTCGGTTATGTAATTACTGATTAAGCTATCTGGGTGTAATTCCCCCTTTCTTTTTGAATTCGGATGTAACTCCCCACTCCCCTATTATGTGTATTTCGGCTATGTAATGACTATTAACTGACATGACATTTTCCCCCTATGGTTCTAAATGTAACCCCCTTTTCCCCGACACGTGCAATCGTGATCAAGTAATGAAATATGGCTTTTATTTTGGAAATGAAAACTAGGCTCGTGCGCCTTTTCCTCGCGATCAAACGATATAGAAAATCTTCTTTGGCAAAACATTTTACGCAAATCGTGGGGACGACCCTCTCCCCTTCTACCTTTTTAAATGTGCATTCATACTAATGATCTATACCATTTCACAATACAGTACCGTCGACAGCAGATTGTGAAGATTTTGCAGTCCGATCCCAAACCAGTCTACCAACATTACTCGACTGTGGAAAAGAGATTCCCGTGGGAGGCTGGCCAGTGACACCGCGACTGAAACCTCGTCGGAAACCATGGACCAGAACCTGATCAATCCAACGGCCTCGGAAAACGCCCCAGCCACCTCAGCCATCGAGGCGAGCGCGAGTGCAGTCCTGGGAACTGGTGGCAGTGGCTTGCACCTTCCTGATCCAAGTGTTCTTTACCGTATGCTTGAGCAGTCAACAAAGAATGAAAACATGCTGAAACAGGCCGTTGAAAGGCTAGAAGAGCAACTGCGCCAAGAAAGGGCAGCCAAAGGGAAGGACCCGTACCTTACTGATGACCCCGATGAGGATTATATTGAGGACTCCCCACACCCTAACCGATGCTTTAGCAATCAAAACCCCATGTTCAACACCACCATATCACAACCGATCACAGGGAAAGGACGTACTGTCATCCACCCTGTAACCGCCACATTCCAAACAGCTGACCTGCTTTCGGGAGCACCTATGCCACCTCCGATCATGACCACGGTCCCTACAGTACCAACCACCTTCCCCGGACTACCACCGTTCCCACCCGTTGGAGCCACTGTCCAGACAGCCCATCTTTATCAAGCCAAGCAACCAAAATTCATTCATCCCAACTCACCACACCCTGACCCCATCCAACTCAACCAATACCAGTACACCACCCCCGGACATGCTGTCCGTTTTGAGGAAGCAATTCCCCAGACCCAACTGTTGCCACAACCGTCTAGCCAGTTGATTCACGGCTACAACCAGGCCCCACCTGCAGAACACCTTCCTATGGACTTTGGTCAAATGAAGAAGTCCTTGAAGGAAGAATTACTGGCAGAAATGCAGCTCGGAGAGCGAGCGAAGATGCTGGGTTTCCGTCATTTCCGACTGAAGCCAAGTTCCAAATTGCCTGAAAACCTAAAACTGCCAGAAATCTCCAAGTACGCTGGGAAAGGAGATCCTAGGCACCATCTTGCTCAATTCGACAGAGTCATGACTATGCACGGCCTTGACGATGACATGAAGATCATTTGTTTTCCCAGCTATCTGGAAGGAGCTGCTCAGACATGGGTGTCAAGACTAGATTTCTCTGGAAAGAAACTAGAGGATGTTTATCAAGCGTTTGTGGAACAGTACAGTTACAACACCCACCTGGGAATCACTCGTAGAGATCTGGAGACAATGAGACAGAAAAGTGATGAAACTGTTATGGAATTTATCACCCGATGGAGGGAGGTAGCCGGTCAGATGATCGACCGTCCCACTGAAGACGAGCAGATCAGAATAATCACCTCATGCCTGGAAAATCCCTATGCAGATCATCTCAAGTCCCTTGGGATTTGTGATTTCAAACACCTAAAAGCTGCTGCTTCGGCTGCCGAAGAGCTAGCACTAGCTGGAAGGTTAAAAGGGTTGAACCTCCCTGGATCGGGACCCAGAACTTCATACTATCAGAACCGTCAGAACCGTGATAGCAACAACAATCACAACAACAGCAATAATAACAACCACAACAATAATCACAACAACACCAACAAGACTGTCCCCACACCTCAGGTGAATCAAGTGCAGCCCCGAGTTCTCACCGATTACCCACCTCCCACCTCTCCCCGAGTAGACATTTACCAGGCACAGTCCTCAGGATCAGGCCAAAATTACAGGGCAACACCTCCCCCTCGTGATTACCAGACACGACCCCAACGTCAGTACTCGGCCTTAGGAATGCCCCTGAGCAAAGCATACAAAAAGTTGAGAGAAAATGGTTTTCTCTTGAAGCATCCAAACCCTAAGCCTGGGGTCACCCAACTCGGGTCTGACTTAAACAGCTTCTGCGACTATCACCAGATGAAAGGTCACAATGTAGACAGTTGTAGGGCGTTGCGTCATGCAATACAAGATCTGATTGATGCGGGGGAAGTTCAATTCCCTAAGACCACTCCCAACACCCAGAATAACTCAATCCCATCACATCTGAACATGATAAGTCTGGTGAGGGAGAAAGAAAGAGAATCGGATCTGGGAAGGATTGTGAAAATAAATGCCATCGGAAGTTCCTCTGAGCCGGCCACCCAAAGCATGCCCCCACCAATCACGTTGTCACCAGTACTCGATGCATTCCGAATCCCCCGTCCAGAGATTCATTACGACATTCAACCCATGATGGGAGAGTATCTAGCCATGACGCGTGAAATGCGAAACACAGTTGAGCGTCTAGTAGGGCAAGGAAGGGTGTCCATAATCACTCTGCTGGTAGTGAGTCGACATATGGAAAAGAATCTCGAGATACTGGTGGGGCTAAACTTTGAAGCCTTGGAGCTGCATAAAACCATGAAGGTGTTGGAGGTGGTAGAAGCATGGTGCCGACAGAAGATTGTCGGAAGGCGAGGAAGGAAAATCCCTGAATGCAATGTCATCATGATTACTGATGAAGAAGAAGATCCACCGGCTATAACCCCTGTTAAGGGACCATTTCTGATAGCAGGCGAGAAAAAACAGGATGATGACTTTGAGAAAATCAGACACTTAACCCGCTCAGGAAGGCATTTCAAGCCCGCTGAACTCGCAGAAGAGCCAGAAATGCTACAGCAGAGAGTCCACGACCTCACTCTGAAGGAGTCAGAGAACAAATTGGCGGGGGAAGAAGAGCTCTTGAGAAAGCTGAAGACAACCAGCATACCCATCACAATTTGGTCCCTGTTGACGATTTCAGAGGAGCATAAAGATGCGGTGGCCCGACACTTGAGAATGGATAAAAAGCAGCCAGCGTCGGTTGAAAGCATCGTAGCCCACCTGTCCCGGACCCCAGACCTCTCCATAACATTCACTGATGACGAGATCCCTCGTCAGGCGGGAAAGGCCCTCTACATAACCGTGAAGGCTGGGGGATTCCAAGTCCCCAAGACTTTGATTGATGATGGGGCTGAGGTGAATGTCTGTCCGCTCCGCGTAGCCCGTCATATGGGACTCAATGACTTCAAGCCGGTAGATATGACGTTGAGTGCCTATGACAACAGTCATAGAAAGGTTTTGGGAACCCTGTCACTTCCAATCTTGATCGAGGACGTCTCCCTGACCATCGAAGCAATGGTCATAGACATATCCTCCACCTTCAACCTTCTGTTAGGACGGGAGTTCATCAATCAGATCAAAGGAGTCCCCTCAGTCGTCCACCAGAAGCTGAAATTCAAACACGAGGGGCGAATCGTGGAGGTTTTGGGAGAGGCCAGAGCTGAGTCCCCGCTATTTGAGATTAATACACCGGGGGGTCGAGAGTTAACACTTGGGGGCTTCACGGTGGAGAGGCCACATTCACAGGTAAGTCAAACTTCTTCCATCACTCCTCTCTACTTCGACCCTAGTGTCTATAGCCCCGCATCGCAGCACATGATGTCTCGGATGGGCTACAAACAGGGGAGTGGACTAGGCAAGGAGCTGCAGGGCACGGCGGAGCCACTAACCGCATATGTCGGAGAGCGAGGAGCCGGGTTAGGATTTACAGAGTTGCCAGGTACGATGTTGACAGATTCACATGTAAGAATTCATACAGATTCTTTCTTATCAGTTAACCTTGAACCATATGTATCTGTGAGTTGTGATAAGCAGAAAAGCAGTTCAAGCTCAGGGAAGTCAGGAGACAATGGAGTGGGAGAGCTGGTGGACCACTTCACTTCCCCTCTACTCATGCCTTGAAGACCATGACGACAGGGGATGCGACCAAGGAATGCCCGAGGATGCAGCGGAGAGCAGTGTCACGACCAAACTAGTCATCAAGGACCCCGCACCTTCGGTAGATGGCCATGGAGCGTGTCTTGTCGTCTATCATAGGAGGGAGGAGCTGATTTTCCAGGAGCCATACTCAATCAGTCTAGTAGATAGTGATAGTAGTAGCAGTAGTGATAGCGGTAGTTCTTGTAGCGCTGACGATGAGAGTGATATCTGTCTTAACTTTGACGAAGAAGAAAGAGTGGGGGAGCCACCATTTATTTTCCGCTGTAAAAATGGTGGCAATTTTCTGACAATCACTGAGTTACCCAACTCTTTGAATATTAATGAAAGTTCAGTTTATTCAGCAAATTCATCTCTTTTGTCACGAACTGATTCACTATGAGCGCGAGGAAGCTGTTTCGAGGCAGAAGAAGAAGAATATGACGAGGAGAATATGCCTCCCACAGAACAATATTCCACCCACACTCAGATTGTAGAGGACACTGTAGCAATAAACATCGGAACACCTGACAACCCCAAACTTTACAAATTGGTTTGGGTCTGAGGGAAAAGGAAAAACGGGACTTGACTAGCCCCTGCTAGTTGAATAGTCGATGTTTTTTGCTTGAGCTACGCAGACATGCCAGGGATTGACCCCGACATTGTCCAACACAGAATACCGTTGTACCCAAATGCCAAACCTAAGAAACAGCGTTTGAGAAGAATGAAACCCGAGCACCAATTGAAAGTGAAAGAGGAAGTCGAGAAGTTGTTACGTGTTGGCTTCATTCGGGTCGTCAATTACCCCGATTGGCTAGCCAATATCGTAGCCGTCCCGAAGAAAAATGGAAAGGTGCGAGTATGCATTGACTTTCGGGATTTGAACGAGGCCAGCCCCAAAGACAGCTTTCCCTTACCCCACATTGATATCCTTGTCGATAATACTGCCCAACATGCACTACTGTCATTCATGGATGGGTTTTCAGGTTACAATCAGATTCGAATGGCTGTAGAAGATCAGGAAAAGACGTCTTTTATTACACAGTGGGGAACCTTTTGTTACGTGAACATGCCCTTTGGCTTGAAAAATGCTGGAGCCACGTATCAAAGGGCCGCCACTACCTTACTGCATGATATGATTCATAAGGAAGTGGAGTATACGTAGATGACATGATCGTCAAAGCTGCCCAACGGGAGGACCACTTGATAAATCTGAGAAAGTTCTTTGATCGGATGCGGAAGTACCAGATGAAGCTAAACCCCGAGAAATGTACATTCGGAGTGACCGGAGGAAAGCTTTTGGGCTTCATGATCACTACTCGAGGAATCGAGGTAGACCCGGATAAAATAAAGGCCATTCAAGAAATGCCTCCTCCAAAGACCGAAAAAGAAATCAGAGGTTTTTAGGCAGAATTCAGTACATCAGAAGGTTCATCATGCAGCTAACTGAGACTTGTGAGCCTATCTTCCGTCTGTTGAAGAAAGACGCATCTAAAGTCTGGAATGAACAGTGTCAGGAGCCTTTGAGAAGATCAAAACCTATTTGCAGAACCCGCCCGTCTTGGTGCCGCCCCAGGAGGGCAAGCCAATGATCCTTTACCTCACTGCCCGAGAAACGTCAATGGGCGCCATGCTGGCCCAGGAACAAGGATCCCCACCGCGTGAAAAGTCAATCTACCATATCAGCAAGAAATGGGTCGATGCAGAAACACGATACTCTGACATCCACAAATTTTGTGCTGCTTTGGTCTGGGCTACGAAGAAGCTAAGGCACTACTTGTTAGGCCAAGAGGTTCATCTGATTGCACGCATGAACCCTATAAAGTACCTTCTGGAAAAGCCAATTCTAGACGGTCGCTTATCCAGATGGTCCCTATTGTTGTCTGAATTCGATATCACTTTCAAAATTCAAAAGTCAATCAAAGGGAGTGCCATAGCCGAACACTTAGCAGAATGCCCAGTAGCGTCCGAGTTCTTTGGCAATGACGATTTCCCAGACGAGCAAATCATGACATTACGAAAAACTTGCTGGAGGTTATACTTTGATGGTGCCGTCAACCATAAGGGTAAAGGGGCAGGGATCTTGTTGATCCACCCTGAAGGGGATCTACTTCCAGCTGCTGTAAAAATCAATTATCCGGTCACTAACAACATGGCAGAATACGAAGCCTGCATCCTGGGACTTGAAATGGCATTAGAATTGCAAGTGGAGGAGTTAGAGGTTTTCGGCGATTCCAATCTCGTTATTTCGCAAGTCAATCAGACTTGGGAGATCAGAGAAGAACGATTGATCCCCTACCATGACTACCTTTCATACTTGATCACCTGCTTTCGAAATGTGACTTTCAAGCATGTGAACCGGAGCCAGAACATCTTTGCAGACTCTTTAGCCTCCCTAGCTTCAGTAGTCCAAGTGCCGACCGGTTCGCTATACTTCCCCTTGTGGATAACCATGACTAATACACCCTCGTTTGAGATTGGAGCCATTGAGACAGGGGAAGTAGAAGATGAGTGGTTTGTGGATATCGAGAATTTCCTTAGAAGAGGAGAATATCCACCCGAAGCCACTAAGCAGGACCGCATCGCGCTAAGAAGAATGTCAAATCAGTATGTGGTCTGCGGAACCAGGATCTACAAGAGAATGCCGAATGGAGTCCAACACTTGTGTGTGACCCGAAAAGAGGCTAATAAGATCGTCGAGGACGTCCACGAGGGAGTATGTGGGACCCATGCTGGAGGACATTCCCTATCCCGGAAAATCCTCAGACTAGGGTACTACTGGACAACAATGGAAGCCGATTGTCACGAATTCGTGAAAAAGTGCCAAGTGTCAGACCCATGCTAACTTGCAACACCTGCCTCCTCTACCCCTAACAGCCATGGCGGCTCCTTGGCCGTTCTCTATATGGGGAATCGACATCATTGGAGAAATCCACCCCAAAGCTTCAAATGGACACCGCTACATCCTTGTAGCGATAGATTATTTCAGCAAATGGGTAGAGGCACGGTCGTTCGCAAACATCGGATCAAAGCAAGTTGCCCAGTTCATCGAGCGAGATATCATATGCCGATACGGGGTTCCATCAGAGTTCGTATCGACAACGGTCCCCAATTCGACGGAGACACATCCGGGTCATGGAAAAATACAACATCCGTTACCATAGTCTCCCATACAGACCTCAGACTAATGGAGCAGTCGAAGCCGCCAACAAAGCCGTAAAAAGCACACTGGCAAAAATGGTTGAAACGTACAGAGATTGGCCGGAAAAGCTACACTATGCTCTCTGGGGTTACCGCACTACTGTCAGAACTGCAACCGGAGCCACCCCGTATTCCTTGGTGTATGGGTCAGAATGTGTTTTGCCAATCGAGCTTGAAATTCCAACCCTTCGGGTCACTAACGAACTGAAAATTGTTGAAAGTGACTGGTTGCAACAGCGTTATGACAGTCTTGCTCCTTGATGAAACGCCTCAGGCATTATATCACATCCAGGGTTACCAAAGAGAATGGCTAGAGCGTTCAACAAAAGGGTCAAAGAACGTAACATCCAAGTGGGCGATCTCGTCTTAAAAGAGCTGAGGAGAGATTTACCAGACCCACGAGGGAAGTTCAGACCAAACTGGGTGGGCCCTTACCTGGTCAAAGAAATAACCCCTCATGGTGCTGTATTACTCACAGATTTGGACGGGGAAGAATTTCAAAGCCTTGTCAATCTTGACCGGCTGAAACGATATTATGTCTGAACCGTCATAAAAATCCAAAAAACAAAACACACACATTCATTCAAAAATCCAAAAAAAATGCATCCACAAAAATGCATCCATAAAGAAAAGCGCATCCACAAAAATGCATCCAAAAAAAAATGCATACACACAAAATGTATCATTATCATCTGCATTAGGTTTAGTTTAATTGCATTTGCATTTGAATTTGTGTATCCCTAGTGTCGAGGTGCATCTCGATCTTTAATTCTAGGAAAGTCACATAAGTCATCAAAGGCCGCCGAGTTCTTGTATCATTTTTCCCCGAAGAGGTCTTGAAAGGATCTCTAACCTCCCGTGAGAGTTGAGTGCATGAGAGAAACACAGATCGTGCAAAACCCGGAGCGCTTGATGCATTTAAATTTCAAAACACCATGTGAGGATCTCCCTTCACGAAACCAAATATTGATGAGAAAAGCGCGTTACCATTCATGTCAAAATTTGGGAATAGTAGAGGAAACAATTATCTGTCGATAGGGATGACGAGGCACCTAGGATCGAAGAAAACCTCCACAAGACCAAAGGCCTGATTGACCCTGAAAACGATCCCTTAGTGAACCCCGCTGAGCCTTTCATTGAGAATCCTTTTGAAAACAGCTCCACGATATACCACCCCACATCACACAACCATTCACCCCTGCAAGAGAGGATAAAAGAGCTGGAGCCATGATTCTTTCCCCACCATTTAAAGCATGAAAGAAAGCTCGAAAGAGATACCCAAGGAGGATGAGAACGAGAGAAGCGGAGCACAAAACGCTCAAAATACAAGAGGAAATGAAAGTCTCACACCATCGATGCTCCACACTTGATAAATAGATGAGACCAGAAATGTCAATACGAAGAAATGCAAATAGACTACTCAGAAAGTAGCAAACAAAAATGAGAGCATATAATATCCGCACAAATGCGAAAGGAGTCCAAAATCACTCCATCCATGGCAAGGTGAAGCATATCCTCCGTTGCACCAAAGCTCCACAATCCTCAAACGAATCCCCAGTCCCATGTCACATGCCCTCAGCCCCTTATAACCCATCAAAGACCTCCGACTTAGAGATGGTATTTGCTTGATTCGAAAGTACCAAATTCGAAACATGAACGGCCACGACGCGTCCGATCTTGTCAATACAATCGTGCACAAACGAGTGTCAAAGGATCAGGAAGGTAGAGAAAAAACGAGTGTTCATCACCCCGATTAAAGAAAGCCTAACTGACCTTAAGAAAGGAAACGGAAAGGTATAAGAGATCCCGAGAGACCTCTTTCGGGTAGATTTTTCAAGAAAGTGGCTCAGAAATGACTAATCTGACTTAACTAGAATTCTTGGCTGAGCTCACCTTGACACGACATCCTCGTTGCATTCAATCATATTCCAAAAAAAGCATGTAGAATAGATTTGCATCCATCGGTTCGGACATAATATCCTACACCACGGAAAGAAAGATGAGTATGCTCTTTAGAAAAGGAAGCCACAACGCAGAGCCTGTCTCCTTCACCCACCGGCACAAACCACTCTCAGAAAATGCGATCAAAAGCCTCGGCGCCACTCAAAGAAATGCCCCGCAAGACATTCCTCTTCACCACCGAACTCCTCACTCGCCAAAATGCATGAACTACGTAAGGTCTGATCTCAACAGGGAGTTGAGTACGTAGGCAACCCTCTCAGGGTGCGACCCCGTCCCAAATAAAACCCCTCATCCCCTCGAACCACAAGGCCATTGCCATCACTCTATAAAGAAACCCGTCTCGATCGAGGATCATCTCAGGGTTAAACTGGAGCCATCCGATCATACCGGAGCCCTCAGATCTATCGAACCCGAACCCATCAATCATCCCAGAGTCGTTGCTCACAAGGGAGCACAGATCAAACTGGAGCCATCCGATCATACCGGAGCCCTCAGATCATATCGAACCCGAACCCATCAATCCTCCCAGAGTCGTTGCTCACAAGGGAGTCCAGATCAAACTGGAGCCATCCGATCATACCGGAGCCCTCAAGATCATCGAACCCGAACCATCAATCATCCCAGAGTCGTTGCTCACAAGGGAGTCACAGATCAAACTGGAGCCATCCGATCATACCGGAGCCCTCAAGATCATATCGAACCCGAACCCGTCAACCATCCCTGAGTCGCTGATCACAAGGGGGGTCACAGATCAAACCGGAGCCATCTCGAATATCGGAGCCAAGAGTCCTACCAAATCCCGAAACTACAGTGCGCATCAGGCGAGACTGTCAAAACAGAACCAAAACAAAAGTCCCACTGACGAAGTCAAAGGCGACACCATCAGACAACATTCGATTATCACGTCCCTCGCGAAAACGACCGAAAAGCATCCAAACCCGGATCAACCCACAACCAAAGTCATCCTCAAATCGACCACTCAAAACAACGAGTTTTGTACTTTCAATTGCATTCTAGGCCCGTCATAAGTCCTAGAGCTAGACGCCGAGTTCTAGTTGAGGCCCGTCATTAGTCCTCATGCATAACCCTATACCGATTGTATTCTAGGCCCGTCATTAGTCCTAGAGCTAGACACCGAGATCTAGTTGAGGCCCGTCATTAGTCCTCATACATTTCGAAGATGCATTCTAGGCCCGTCATAAGTCCTAGAGCTAGACACCGAGTTCTAGTTGAGGCCCGTCATTAGTCCTCATGCATAACCCTTATACCGATTGTATTCTAGGCCCGTCATTAGTCCTAGAGCTAGACGCCGAGTTCTAGTTGAGGCCCGTCATTAGTCCTCATACATTTCGAAGATGCATTCTAGGCCCGTCATAAGTCCTAGAGCTAGACACCGAGTTCTAGTTGAGGCCCGTCATTAGTCCTCATGCATAACCCTTATACCGATTGTATTCTAGGCCCGTCATTAGTCCTAGAGCTAGACACCGAGATCTAGTTGAGGCCCGTCATTAGTCCTCATACATTTCGAAGATGCATTCTAGGCCCGTCATAAGTCCTAGAGCTAGACACCGAGTTCTAGTTGAGGCCCGTCATTAGTCCTCATGCATAACCCTTATACCGATTGTATTCTAGGCCCGTCATTAGTCCTAGAGCTAGACACCGAGATCTAGTTGAGGCCCGTCATTAGTCCTCATACATTTCGAAGATGCATTCTAGGCCCGTCATAAGTCCTAGAGCTAGACACCGAGTTCTAGTTGAGGCCCGTCATTAGTCCTCATGCATAGCTGATTGATCGTATTCTAGGCCCGTCATTAGTCCTAGAGCTAGACACCGAGATCTAGTTGAGGCCCGTCATTAGTCCTCATACCACCAATCACCGCAATCTGGGGCCCGTCATAAGTCCCCGTGCACCCGCGCCCATAAGAGCAAATCGTAAGCCGTGATGAAATTTTTCGCCCCGTCAACCTTGATCCAATTCTGCAAGCCTTCTATTGCAAATTGAATCAAGGGAGCCATCTGTAGACACCAAAAATTCTCACCCGTTTTTTTTTAAAAATCAAATTACAAAAATGAACATGCTTTCAGAAACAAGGCGGTCGTCCCCGTTTTTAACTAAAGGAATTCCTTTTCACCGGTATTTAGACCTCACATTCCTATGGAAAAGGAGCACGAGCTTTTGTTGAAATCTGTGTTTAACTGACCTCATTTCGTATACACATTTTGTTGGTTTTAAAAACGTTCCACGAAAAACATTTCCCCTTGTTTTGCCTCGGCTCGCAACATAACCCTTATCCTATTTCCTCGCGTCTGTATACCGAATGCGGTGGTAGCTCGGTTGGTCAGGGTATTCAGGGAGGAAGCCAATGATACCGAGTTCGAATCTGGGTGGGAGCATCCCTCCCCTTTTATTTTCTTCTTGTTTTGTTGTTTGCCACATGCTTGGACCAGGCCCACTATCCTCTCATTTTGGACCCGTCTTTCTTACTCAAAAAAGCCCATCTGGTGGCATCTCTCGGTTATAAAAAAAAACACATTCTTAAAAAACCCTACTGTACACACGATCGAGAGCAGACATCCCCAAAACATTCTCGTTTTTGAAAGAATCGGAACATCCTGCGTTTTCTTCTGCCTTCTCCTTCTCAAACTCGACCGTCCCCTTCCTCGTGTTCTCTCGCCGGAAATCTCGTCTCCCTTCTTAAAACCTTCTTCCGACAAGGCGCTATTCCACCGGAATTCGGGTAGCCAGTCATTCCACCTTGACAGCGTAAGTTGGCTTCTTCTCCCTTACTCTCAAAATCCCTCGAGTATCAGCGATCTTCGTTTTGCGTTCTCGACACTTCAAACTCAGTTTTGCCCATGGGCTTAACTCGATGACGGCAAGGGGTTAGGTTTCAGTCGAGAAAACTTTTTTCCGACACGAAACCCACCTCCATTCCCATCCCTCTCTGATTTTCTCGGCTATGTTTTTTCGTATCCAGGAGTACGTTGGTCTTTTCCTCTTCGTATCCCCTCTTATCTCTTCCTTTTTCAAACCTTAATCCGATATAGTTGATTCCAAACCCATGATGGGTTCAGGGTCTTCGAAAGGGATTTAAATTTTTGTGTTTAAGCAAAGCCGTCTCTCTGCATGTCCCGATATTATTCTCGTTTCTATTTTCGGTAGCATGCGTAGCCTGGTATGGACATTGCAGTCCACGAACGGGTTAGAGGTGCGCTTAACATCGGCCCCCCTGTATATATATGTATTTGAGTTGTTTGTTTTTAATGTGTTCGAAGCATCTCGAGACTGGTTCATTTCAGTCTCGATCCCATAGTTGTTTCCTTGATTCGGAAGTTGCGAGAAAAACTGGTCCTCCTCCGGTTGCATTCCGGTCAATCTATTTGTTACCGTATTCTCCGAGTGTTGAGCAAACTGGTAGTAATGTATACAGACAGTATAGACTGGTCACCCTCCAGTCATGGTTCCCCTTCTAGTCACGATTCATTTTCTTCAGCCTCACCACACTCAGATTCAAAGGTCGAGTGGAGTGGTCCATCTCCAGTAGTCTGTTTTCATGGTATCTTGGTTCGATATAGAGCGCGGTAAATGTTTGTGGCGTTTTGATTGTTATTCCTTCTGATTTATCTGTTGGACTAATGTTTGGTTTAGTCTCTGGTTTGTCTCGGAATATTTGCAGGAAACCTTGCACACTCTGTTTCGGTATTAAGTTCTAACCCTTGCTATTTGTTGTCTGTCTCCTGATGTTGGTTCCAATAGTTCGAATGTCTGTTTTTGGGCTTCTGGGAATACTGATTCTGTAAAGGCCAACTGCTGTCTGTGTATGAGTATCTGCTTGACTCCTTGTTTTTGGGTCCTAATTCACGACTTCTGCTGTAACTTATCTGTTATTTGAAATACTGGCCACCAGAGTTAGGTCCTGAGATTTTGATTTACAGTTCTAGGAGAGTGGAAGAGAGTTCATGGAAGAATCTAGGGTCGAAACCCCCCTGTTGTTTGCCTGATAATCGGTTGAATATATTAATCTGTCACACCTTTCAGTTCAGGTAGTATTCGAAGATGAATTCATTCACCAATTTCAAAGCAGAAAACTATTAGGGGTTTAGTTTTTTTTTTTTTGCTTCGTGATAAACCCATGCTGCCTAGCTTTCGGTGGATATTATATTAGAAGGTTAGTGTTTGGATAAAGCATGCTGTTACAGGGATACAGGGAACCAATTCAACAGTAGGGTAGCAATCCGACTTAAAACCTCCTTTTCTGTTGTGCAGTAAAAAAAAAGAAGAAGAAAGAAGTGGCTGGTTTTATGTTAAGAGTGCGATGAAGGTCTTGAGTGTTTCTTATTTTGTTTATCTCTTCAATGTGCTCACCTAGGAATTGTCTAATACTAGTTCAAGAATAAAAAAAACTTCCTCTGATTTTTTTCGTCAATGAGTAGTGTTAAAGAGCAGTGAACAGAAGTGGAAAAAATCGGGTTGAGTGCTTAAATTTTGGGCTTGATTTTCTTCTAGGCTTTTGGTTGGGTTTCTACCCTATTTTGTTATCTGGAATTAAACCTCATCCTACGTGTTTGTTGATTGTGATACTTTCAATTACATTTTGCTGTACAGATTCATGTTTATTGCCCTTCTCCTGAAATTTCATTTCGCTCCTTGTTTTGGTTGCTCTGCTTAAAGCCCTAGCTATTTCCCTTAGGGCCTTTTAACTAACAGAAAAGTTTAGGATGTGTTATCGCCCCACACCTAACGGGTCTCTCATTCGTTTCGTGGGGCAACAATCTTCTATAACTTCAGAAAACACTCAAACCACCCTTATATGTATATAAGAGTAAAAACTTTAAAAACAAGCCCTTAAGGCTATTTAGGAGGGTTTAGGATGTGATACCACCCCATGCCTAACGGGTCTCTCATTCGTTTTATGTGGGTGGAATCCTCTTTTACCCTCAAACCCCTAATCAAGATCAATTGTTTAATAAACCTTATTATTCCATTTTTGATTCAAAACCTCCTCTCTGATCATCACCTCAATTAAAGAAAAGGCCCAAACTAGGTTTGTCTCTCAGTTTTCTTCATCTTTTTGACTCCAAACCCTCCCTCTTGTTTAACTAAAAAAAAAAACAGTTGCTGGCCCATCTCCAAGGGGCCAAACCGGCCCAAAGGCCCATTCCCAACCAAGTCCAAACCCCTTAATCCGGTCCCAAAAATCAAAACTCGCAAGCCCGGCCCAAAATTCTACTAGCTCGTCCCAGAGTCTAAACCAAACTCGGCCCAATATCATATGACGTGGCCCAACAATACACAAATCCGGCCCAATCATATAGCTTAGCCTCAAACTCCCTCAAACCCGACCCAAAACTCAGCCCAGCTCCAAACTCAGCCCATCCCTGAAATCGGCCCAAAATTCGAAGCCCAAGATCATCTCGGCCCAACAACCCATCTCGACCCAACTCTCAACCCGACCCATAACCCACTTAAACCCAAACCGGAGAACCACACTCAGCCCACAATCCAAGCCCAATACCCTCGGCCCAAATACCCTCGGCCCAAATACCCTCGGCCCAAACTAAAACTCGACCCAATACCCACTTAGCCCATAGCCCACAATGGCCCAAGTCTAAAACCCACGGCCCAAATCCAAAACTCATGGCCCAAGTCTAAAACCCACGGCCCAAATCCAAAACTCACGGCCCAAGTCCATATGACCCGGCCCAAGTCCACATGACTCGGCCCAAGCCCACATGACCCGGCCCAAGTCCACATGACCCGGCCCAAGTCCACATGACCCGGCCCAAATCCACATGACCCGGCCCAAATCCACATGACCCAGCCTAAGTTCCATTCATAAAACCGGCCCAATACACAAAACCGGCCCAAATCCTATTCTTGACCAAGTCCAAATCCTATCCTTGACCAAGTCCAAATCCTATCCTTAAACTAAACCCAAACCGACCTCAATCAAAGTCCACAAAAATCATTCCAAGACCCAAAATCCACAAAAAAACAAGTCTACAAAATGATCCAAGAGTTGACCCGAGCTTTTGACCAATCAAGTTTGACCAATCTTGACCAACCTGTTTGACCAACCCTGTTTGACCAATCTGTTTGACCAACCCATTTGACCAACCCATTTGACCAACCCGTTTGACCAATCCGTTTGACCAACCCGTTTGACCCACCCATTTGACCAACCCACTTGACCAACCCGTTTGACCAACTTGTTTGACCGAATCATTTGACCAACCCGGGGTTTGACTGGGCTCGTTTTCTAGTTCCGGCCTAGGTTTAGCCCAACATAACCCAATACCCAACTCATTTTTAATCCAAGCCCATTTTCAATTCAATTCATACTTGTTTTGTAAATCCCATTCAAACTCCAAAATCTCTTCTCCCAAATTTTTGAACAACCGTTTACATCCAAGTTTCATCAAGTTTTCTCATGATTTCAAAAGAAGCCATTTTGTGGAATCTTAAAAAGGAAAAACTCTTCTCACATCACAGAAAACTCTTCAGAAAGTTCTTCTCACATATACAGAAAGTTTTCTCCTAAAAACATTTCTCAAAATCGGTGTTTCTTTACCGAGAATTCCGAACAACTTCGAAGTTTTTTCCCAACTCAGTTTTTAACTCAAATAAACCGTTTTTGGGGAGCAAGTAATGTCTAACCCCTTCAAAACATTTCCTCCATGGTTAGGTCATCACTTGTCTTCCTTCCCAAAAATAAAAATCCGAGGCGGGGCACTGGGGTCATAACCTCCCTTGTCGCAGTCTGGATCTCTTTAGGCGGGGCATTAGGGTGACAAACCTCCCCTAATTGCAGCCTAGATTTCTACAAGGCGGGGCGCTAGGGAAGTGACGGCCTTCCTAGTCGCAGCCGGGATTTCAGAATCATCTAACTCCCTTCCATTCGATTTCAATGTTTTCGGTTTTTAATGTCGGGAGTTAGAGACGTTATTAGGGTTCGACCGAGAACATCTTATTCATGGTGTTTCTCTGAATCTTATTTTTCGACATAATTCATTGCCCCCCCATCTTTCGAGCCTTGGCACTTACCATCAATTAAGTGTCATGTTCGAGGGGGTACATAGGTAATCCCTCGGGATTATCCGCCCTTTTACAACAAAAATGATTTTTCTGGTTTTAAAAGCTTTAAGAGAGACAATTCTGGATACCCCAATCCAACATCTCCATTAGAGCTTTAGGACCCATAAACACTTCTTAATCCTCCTTTTAACCAACTCTAAGTCACATAGGACTTCCAATTCTCGAAAACTTCCGGAAACCTGAAACATCTTCAAAACCCAAATACTTGTAAACCAAATATCCTCTTCCATACTCAATCATCCTCAAAACCCGAATTCCTCTTCAACCCATTCGATTTCCCAAAACACCTCAAGAACCCGACCATTTCAAAATCCAAACACAACAAAACTCCTCAAATCAGCCAAACGATCCAGCTACCCCTTGACTCCACCAAAAGTGATCGAAATGTCCCTTTACTCCCCCAAAACTTCCATCATCCTCTTGATTCCGTGAAGGCCCGAAACAATCTCAAATCTCTCAGAGCGATTAAAACCCCTCACAAAAACCAACTCCAAGACCAGCCTATTCATAACTCTTCGGACTCATCCTTTCCTTACTCCTCTTTTAATCCTATCCTTGGCTTTTAATGAATCTCTCTAAAAAGGTTTTGAAAGAAGGTAATCCCGACAATTGGAGACCGAGGTTTCCTCGGGCACCAAGCCGAAGTCGTGGTCGTTGCCACTTCTAAGGGGTGTAACCCAGTGCGAACCCACATAGAATCTCTGACATGACCAGGTAAGACCTATCCACAATTTCAGAGTCAATTAACGGTTCTTAGAACCCTTCTTCTCCCTTCCTAGTTATCATAGGTTAAACTAGGTGGCGACTCTAGTCAATTCCGCCTTATAGAGGCATAAGTCCGCGTGGAGCCCATCGAGAGCGGGTGTAGTGCACACTTGCACTCCCTTTTATGCTTTCTGGGAAAGACGGACGATTTAGTAGGTATCTGAGGGATGCCAGATTAACGGGTTTTCACCCTCCACAGAATGGCATTTTCTAGGATCTAGGCTTTTCAGTTAGACCATATTTAGATAGACCCCCCTCATACCGAAAAATCACCCTCCACAGGCGGTTCTGGTTTCTCACACTCTGCCCCTAACGGTAACATTTTTCATTTCTAGTTCTTAGTGGTTCCAAGGCGCTTCCGGTTCCGGATTGAAAATAGTTCAGGCCCAAATCTCAAAGTGAAGATTCAGGTTCGCTTCGATTAGGGATGGTTTGGTTCCAAACCGGTTCTAGCTGATTCCAGGTCCAGCCGTGTAACGCCCCTATTTAAAGTAAGTACAACAGAAAAATAAAATACTACTGGCGTTTACAGATCATCGGGTTCCAAACACCCGTTACCAAACCTCACCAAATTACAACTTATAAATTACAAACGTTACAGTCTGAACTCAAGAAATACAACGTAAACATAACTTAAAGTAAATAGAATAACTCTCCATAACTCCTAATTCCCATCCCAATCACTCATACTCTTCGTGGCCACCTGTATGAACAATTTCGTACCTGCAAGATGAAACCAAGCAGCCCACCCCGGGAGGGGTGAGTCAGTTCCCTGGAATGGAACTGGTACGACTCTCATAAACAAAAGTTAAAACATAACCTTAAAACAAAATAGTAACTTGAAATGAAACTCTTAAAAGCAAAACAGAGTAATAAGGCACTTCAAAACAATCAAGTTATAGAGAAAAAAGAACAGGACGAAGATAGAGATAAAGAACCTTAAAGTAAAGTTAGTCAATTAAAAAGCCACACCATGAGTTAGTGAACAACCATTGCTTGTGTTAGATTCAATTCCAGTTAGGAGCAGAAAGACTTAAGTAGTCACAAGGACTAGGAATGAAAAGAGATATCCAAGAACCAGCAACTCAAGAGTGGAATAGAACCAATTTGGAGAGATGGCCCCCACCGCCGACACACATCCTTTTAGGACGAGGAATATACAGTCCTCCGCTGTCACCGACCCGTTCTCAGTCATCGGCGAAGACGCGCACACGACTTAATAAAAAGACTCCATACTCAAGAAGGCTGACCAAAGACTCAGCTCATGGATGAAATGGTACCCAGAGTCAAAGGAAGATTTTACCAAGATTAACAAATCCCAACATTCCCAATTATCTCACTAAATCATCAACTACACAAGTGCAATACCAAAACACTCAGTCATACAGAGTGCAGAGGCGTGAACACTTGGTAGCAAACAACCTAGCAAAATTACTAAGATAGGATGACACAGTTGACTATAACCAATTACGCATCCAAGGCTCAGTTAGTCACATCAAGCTGAGTTAGTCACACAAGGAGTTTTCTTTTGAAACTCGTTTAAAGCTCAGTTGGCGTTTCTCAAAACATTGCCTTAAAGTCTCTTAGTAGAAGTATCTGAGTACAAGAAATCGTACCTGGTATGTGTAGAAGCAGTAACTAACTTGAGTGTACCGATTAGCTAAGGAGCTTATACTGGTACGCATCTTTTATTCTTAACGGTTTATCGCTTTTAGTTTACAATTATTCTCTCATAAGAATTTGGGCTAGGCTTTGTTAATAAGTCTTTCATTAAGCCCATTTCAATTAATCTGGAATGATTTAGGGTATTATCCTGAGAGTGGCCCATGCTCTCGTTGAATTGTTTAAGTGGGCTTTTGGAGTTCATGGACTTAGGCCCAGTAGGATAGCCCAAGTCCGCGTTACGTTTTCGTTAATCGATTAAATTTTCTAAAAATGGTTTTCGCGAGGTTTCGAACGCATAACCTTGATTTAGTTATGGGTTTGACTTGACCATCTACACTATTGAACTTGCATGTCTTAAGCGTACATTAAATTTTATTTCATATCCTTATCCTAGATCAAAGTTTAGCTTACTTAAAACTCCTAGGTTGCAGTTGATTTATTCATTTAATATTTGATTAGAACTCAAAGGTTCATGTTGGATATCCCCATTCACAAGTTCATTTAGGTTTTAAATTTTCATTGTATTAAAATCCAAAACTATTAATATAATGTATAGGTTTAGTTCAACTTATTAATTTCTTCATATTCTATTTCCTACACGGTATTTTATTTCTTCAATTTATTTATTTTTTTCTTGTTATCTATGTGTATTAGGATTTAGGTAAAACATTCTTTATGTAGCTTTATTGTATTTAATTATTCCTATTAACTCGTACACACATCTACATCCAATATATGATTCATAACATAAAGTATTTTCCTTAGTTTCAATTTAGTATAAAGCTGCTATAGTATATAGTCAACATAAAAGTAGGTAAATTTTAATTCCTTGATTTAACCTAAGATAATCTTTTACTTCTTTTATTTCTTTATTTTCTCTATTCCTACTCAAAAGTTCATTGCCTAAAATATTTGTTAACATTCTGTACTAAAGGTTAGTTTAACCTACTTATATTATTTTCAACCTATGAAGTTTATTATTCCACTATACTTTAATTTTCATTACATTAAAACCATATATCATAAGGTAACTTATGAAAATTTCAGAAATACAATTTTTTTAAACCTATTTCCTCTTGCCTAAAAATTTTCAAATTTAATATATAGTAATTATGATATTTTAGACATATTTTAAAAAATTTATTTCATAAAAATCTCTTTGTTAAATTGTAACACCCATATCGATAATCAAGCCATTATCTCCTAGTCCATCTCAATTACTAATAACAAGGCAGCGGAATTCAACTTCAACCGGTGGGTGATACAATGCCGTTAGTCACCCACATGACCAACAAGGCCAAATCCAAATACAACTCTACTATCGGTCTGATGACTTGTATACCGAGTACTCAACAAATACAATACTTTTCATTCCTTATCCAATTCAAATACAATACCAATACAACCTTAATTCGATTCTATACCGAGTCTACTACAATTCCTAAACTTGCCGATAACATATCGGTCTTACAATCCAACAATTGCATTATAAATACAACAGTACACAAGTTAAGTACCCATGCTTAAGTAGCAACCCCGTCCTACTCTCGAACGGTATTCGGCTTCACGTACCTGTAAAATAAAAACAGTGCCCCTAGGGGCTCAGCAAATTGCTGGCATGAAATTCGCATACCCCGCATGCTAACGGGGGTACGCCGACTACTTTGTCGAGAGCATGGGATTCATTTTAATTCAATCATCATGCAAGATAGCAATACATTATATATGTACACTAACACAAGTAATCAACATCCAAACAAGGAATACAATCCCTAACTAACACATCAAGGTTGTTAGTTCAAATTAATTTACTCTTAGGCCTTGAGGGTTTCTACCACACTGTGCCTTAGTCTTTAGTCCTTGCCTTACCCATTCTCTTGGGTTACTCTTACTCAAGCCCTCTTATACTCAATCTCGATTCAAGTTCTACAATACCCAATTTCAATCCTCGACTCTCAAGTTCTCGATTCTCAACTCAATGCTCAATTCCCAAGTTTTTAACTCAAATCTCAATTCTCAATCTCATTATCAAATTCTCAAAGGTATCTTTTAAGTCATTACCCATGACCTCCGGGCAGAGTCATACACAAGACTCACCACCGGGCTTTCAAATACAAGTCTTACTTCCCCGGTTTCGACCCTACTCTGGGTCTAGCATGGTGGGAAGGTTCGACTATCAAACGGAACTATACTCTTTGCTCCTCAAATTCTCAAACGTTCGTATCTCTACCGGACTACTCAATTTCCCAAATACTCCTCTCTTGGAGTTATTTTATAATCATAAAGATTAGCCTAGAAGTATCTCTCTTGATATCATCTAATAGCTTAGGGAATTTCTCAATGTCTAGTATTCTCATATTTAAGGGTTTGCCCAACTTATCGAATACTTTTATGTTCGGGACATTTTCTTATACTGGTCGGTTCCTCATATTATAGGTCAACTATTCTTCTAAGGGAGTTTGATGACCCCTTATCATTCTTTTACTTCATTCAAAAGTTCATGTCTTGAACTATAACCAATCTCTTATTAGATGTTTCAACATTTCTTTCCACTATTGATTATTTTGTGGATTGTTCATTTCGGTTCTCTAACCGTTATCAGGAGTTTACTAATCCCGTACAATTCTCTCACATTTTAGTGAGTTCATAGGTTTGCATTATCGTTATTCTTGGTTCGATAGTTTTCGCGTGTGTTCCACGTTTTTGTTATTTTGCGAAACGACTCTTTCTACGAGTCACTAACCAATCAATACTCATCTGTGAGTCGGTCTATAACACTCACTCGTTTAGACCACGCACTCATTCAAGAATGGTTAGTTCATTCATCATGCATCAAGACACACATATCAAATGCAATAAATCATTTTCATGCTTTCATCTTGATTAAGCCGGCACACAAGCACACAAATCAGCGTAACCGCGTTAGCATACAGGGCATGAGAAAATCATACCTTTCACCATGGGTTAGCTTTACCGTGTCACCTCATGTTCCTCGAGTCATACTCTCGAATCACTGATTACATGTCAAATGGTTCTATTAACATCAATACCTCACGGTAGATAAATGAATATCACTCCCGTACTTACCCCGTCGTCCGTTAACTTTATCTTTATTCTTGTTAACTTAAGTTCTTACTTCTCACTCACTTCTAGCACTTGTTTATACTTCTTAGGACCTTTACAAGTCACCAAACAACTCCTAAACATCATCTAAAACCATTACCAATCAATCCCCCACCTTCTAATGCCTTAAAACCACTTTCGGTCACATTCTGAGGGTGGTCCGGGACTTGGTCCGGACCCAAAGTCCCGGACCAATACTTATCCTTACTCTCGGCCACTTTTCTTGCTTGGTCCCGGTCCTGGTCCTGGACTAGGGTCCGGACCACCTGATTTCTCAACTCTCGGGGCATTTTTATGCTTGGTCCGGGACTTGGTCCGACCCCTAAGTCCGGACTCTACTAAAAAGCTGCTACAATGTCAATTGTCAACCCCAATTCCAACCTTAATCCACACCTAATCATTCCTTAATCTTTCCATAAGTTTTCTACATGTTTAAACACCTTAAAACACTCTTAATCATGTTCTAAATCTCCTCAAATCATTAGTCCAATCCTTACCTCCATACTTGCTTAATTTCTACATTTTCATTCTTACATTTTTGTACTTTGCACACTTGTGCATTTCTAACTTCCTCTTGGTGGTTTACACTTTGTTCTCACTCATTTTGACCATTCCAAATCCTTCCTAGACACTTGCATTAACTGTACCCAAGTCCATCCTCCATTTCCTCCAAGGCTTTACAACCTAGTTTCTCTTCAAAACTACAAGGCACTTATACACTATTTTGCTACAGATTTTGCACCCCCAAATATCCTTCATCCAACTACCATTTCATGGTGATTAACCAACTCAACTCAACCCAATGAACACCTAGGTTCTCCAATTTACAAAGCCACCTTAAACACTTAGTTTCTACTAAAATTTTGTCATAACTCACCTACAATCCTAACATTCCCAAATTCACAATTTGTTCACCTAAATCAATTCACAACTAACCACACCCATAAAGGGTCCTACCAGCACACACATTCATTCAAAACTCCATAAACACAACATATTGCGATAACTTAAATTGCTTGGCTCAAAGGCCCATAATTCACAATCAAGTTCACCATTCTCTCTTCTCACTACAAAACACATTTCCAACTCAGTTGGGTTCATTCTTTTAAATTTTCCCACCCCAATATTTTAAAACAATTAGATAAGGGTTAAGATTAATTCCTTACCTTAAATTTCTCAAGTTCTCATTTCAAGTCTTCTCTTCTCCTCTTCTCCACTCCTCTTGGTGCAAAATCGGTCAAGGGGCATTGTCTTTGCCCAAACTCTAGACCAACACCCAAATGGGGAATTAAGTACTAAAACAATGCACTTAGGCTTATTAATTAAGCTAGAATACAAAGAAGGGTGCTTAGAGCACAAGGATGGAGAATTACCTTTGGAACCCTAAAATGGGGTTTTGGTCAAGAATCAAAGGAGGACTCCCCATAAGATTTTGGAGCTTGAACAAGGCTCATTCTAGGAATGAAAACAAGGAAAGTGGGGAGTCAAAAACCGGCCACACAAGAGGTGAAGGAAAGAGTGGAATTTTGTGACTTTTCTTACCTTAAAACAATGAGGAGACTCCAAGCTTCAAGAAGCTCCAACTTTCTCTTCAAATGGGCTAAACCCATGGAGATGGAATTCATCCTTTTGATATTTTGGAAAGAGGGAAGTGTAGAGCTTGAGGAGGGGAGTTAAATATGTGTTTATTTTTGCATTTGGAGCTTTAATGAAGCTTGGGCATGAAGAGAAAGAGAGGGCTACCATGGATGGAGCTTGAAATCGTAATGGGGAAGAAGGAGGAGAGAAAAATGACAGAGAGAGAGAAGGGAGCTCAGTTGGGAAAGAAGAAAGTGAAGAGAGAGAAGAGGTAAAGTAGCTTATTTACTTTTTGCTTTTACCTTTTTGCTTTTCTTTCCCTTTTCTTTTCTAGCTAGTTTAAGTGTGTGAGAGAGCTGATTACTCTCTTAAAAACCGGCCCCTATAGTAATACAAGCTGGGGGTGTTTTCGTCTTTTACAAGAAACGATCATTAATTTACCCGGTTTTAGCACTATTCACTAACCGGGCCCGTTTTCCGGATTTTTCTTGTTTCTTTAATTTTAATGGTTCTTAAACTTCCATTAATGTTTAATTATATTTATTTGATGGACTATAATTTTTACGGGTTCATTTGACCACTCAAAGTCACGTTTTTGGGTTTTCTCAAAAAACGTGCTCTAAAGCTTTATTAGCGTTTTTAATCCGTTTTATGGATCTTTTTTCTTCGGGAATTGTTCCCACATATTATTTAGGCATTATTAAGCCTTGGAATCCATCTAGGACCCTAATTGAGGTCGTATTCCTCCTATGGTCGTGTAACGCTCAATTTTGCATTTTTCACTTTTTAAGCATTTTCTCTTTATTTTGGATTTATTTTCTTCACCAAAGTTCTTTAGGCACTATCAGGCCCTCAAATACCATATTAGAATTATTTAATCACCATTTTTAAGTTCGGGGTATTTCAACCTACCCCCTTAAAGAACTTAGCCCTCAAAGTTGGTGAATCTAATATAGTTACTCACATAGGTATTCTATGCTAAGGTTATAACCACTATAACCTCACCGACTCCAAAAGTCTGACTCAATATACCATACATCCAAACAACATGTCACTGCATGCATAACAATAAAAAATATCCTTTGCTAACCTCTCCATGTGGGTCCATCTGAAGACAATTATGCACTCAGTCCTCCCCCATATCGAGCGATCCTCAGGTACCAGTCACGTTTGAACACTTACGCTTTCTGGTTCACGGCCGTCATGACTTTGGGCACTTACGCTCTTTGGCCCTACGGTCCTTTGGTTCTGATCAAATTCATTTGCACATCTAGAGATCTTCATGCACTCTGGGTACTCTCCTAACACAGGACTACTCATATCCTGCTGCCCTTGGAAAAAATACAAAAACACACCTACCATTCAACCGGTCATTAAGACTTAAGGCCGCAGCCACGACGGTGACAGCGGTTTGAAAACTAATCACTCCACCGGCTCACACACTAGCCTTACTTCCCGGGTGTTATACCCAAAATTTTAACCCCCTCGGAATTGTCTCTAAGGCATACGTGTTACAAAGGGCAAAAGGGTCAAAATGCACTAATGCGGGATTTTCCAAGGACATTCTCAGGATTTTCTATTTTCATATGACTTGTTCACTATCTCCAAACACTTCCAAAATCATAGTCATTATGAAAGGTATTTCATGATTTTCTGATAATATTTATTCTGGAAATTTAGCTTTTAATTCATATTATAAGCTAATTTCTTTAATAATTAACACATGAAATAGCCTCAAAATAGAAATAAAAAAGGTTTCCGAAATTAAAATAAAATTGTCATATGGTTAGCATGACTACATACAGTCATAAACCTGAAATTATTTTATTTGGAACCTTAGCCCAAAATTTAAAAGAGAAATTCAATCATTTTTGCAATTTTCTCTCTCTTCTGGAAAATACCGAAATCAAATCAAAATGTCATGAAAGTTAATTACAAGATAGAGCATAATTGTTAGAAACTAATGTCATTGGAATTTCGTTATTTGGACTTTCCAATAATAAGTTATGAATTATGAGAGATTCCAGATTGTGTGATTTTTATCTAAGTGGTTATGTATCAAAATAACACAATTCCAACTTTCAAAATTTTTAAAAATCATTCTTTACCTTCAGTTAAAATTTCATAATTTTTCTCAGCCTGCAGCATATTCTAAAAAATTAGATTCCCGTAGAGCACAAAATCAGGGTTTTAGATAAAGATCTTGTTCTATCAATTTGACCATGCTCTTTCTATAAAAGGACCTTCCAAAAATGACCTAGGGCAGAGGAGAACATTCCCAAAGTCATAATAGGCAGCCGTCAACCTTCTTCCCATGTTTTTGCACTCCCAAGTCTCAAATCTATACCGAAATCATCCCGAAATCACCAAAAACACATTCCCTCTTCTCCCATTGAGCTTCCTAGCACCAAAACACCAAAAATGAAGAGCCAAACCGTGGTCAACAACATAAGGAAGAAGGGTCAGAAGCTCGGGTCAAAGTCGAACCGGATTGGCCATCAACGAAGCTCAAAGATTCGACGTGAAGGAACAATCAAATCCGAAGTCAAAACAGGTTGGAATTGAATTTTTAACTCCCCGAATCTCATACACTTCTGGTTGAAATTTCTAATTGAATTGAATTTTCTTTGCTTCTGAATTAAGGTTTATTTACGTTTCTGTCCACTAACTTGTTCAATAAGTTTCATCCCTAATTCGTAGTCAAATTTTAAACTTTTGATTACTAACGTGTTTATAATCTTTCAGGCTACAAACCCATAAATTTTGAGCCAAAAAACACCACCTGGGAACCACCCAAACGCCACGTCCGAGGGCAGTCCGCACACAGACGCTATGTCTAGGGTCCCGGACGCCCTGTCCGTAAGCCCGGACGCCCCCGGACGGTGGCGGAACAATTTTATTTTCAAAATTTAGGGTTTTTCAATTTATGTCCGGGCCCACAGATGCTTGTCCGTAGCCCGACTTTTCAAAATTGTGTTTTCTTATTAATTCAACTTTTCTGTTTATTTTAGATTAACTAGGGTCCGTGGCTTCGGACATTAGGTCCGTGGCCACCGACGAAATCAAAATTTGACCTAATTCTGCCTCCGAAACCCTAGTTTAGGTAGTTTTAATTTTCACTTTAATTTCTGTCAAAAAGAATAAAAAAATAAAAAATCAGATGTGCGCACTTAGGCTAAAATGACTCGTAATAAGCCGTAATTAAACTAAGTAGAGGAAAAAACGACTTCTAAGGGGTAATGAAAGTAATTGAACCCTAATTAAATCGAATATCAAGCCCCCGAACCCGAACTCTCCTTTCCTAATTTGATCTAGGTTAAAATTAGGTGGCGACTCATAATAGGTTCCAGTGAGCTAGCTTAGGTTTTAATAATTATGGTTATATGACTTAGTTATTAAACTTAGGTTATAAGCGGACCTAAAACCCGATCAAATCCTAATCAACTCGAATCAACCTAGGATAGGGCTTAAAAATCGAGGCTCACAGAATGCCTGACTCTGCTGGGGACAAACTCTTAATCTTAACTTGTTTAATTTTAAGAAAGAGGGCTTAACACGAAAATTGTTTATTTATGGCTTATTACTTTGTTGTTTACTTTCGTGCGTACTTTAATTTTCTGCACCTTTGCATCATATGAGAGCGAGGGTCCACGCAAACCGATTTCACCCCGGGACCCGTTTGGGGTCCCTGTCAGGGACTCACACCTTTTAGGTGATGTGAATAAGGGGGGAAAAGAGGAGGGTGTCGTCTAACCACACCCCCTTAATACCTGGGCTTTAGCCCCAAGCTTTTCCTGGCAGTGTCCTTACCTAGCCTTGTTTGGTCATCAAAGACCCGACCGTAGACGCACACCTTTAGGTGATGTGAAAAAAAGTGGGGAAGCCCAAAGAGAATAGTGTGCAATCCCTATTCCTTTGTGGTGACCTGGGCTCATGCCCCAAGCACCTCTCCGAATCGATCCATACCCAGTTTGATTTAAACGTCTAGTAAGGACATGTTGAATTTTGTGTAGGCCTTGTTTGCTTGTATGATCGGCCCACTACCCAGCCTAGAGATTGATAGGAACTTCTCCTACATCAACCTAGCCCAAACCGAATTAGCAGCTCTATTTGTTTGCGGCCCAAAGGCTCTGTTTGATTTGAATGGGTGAATTGTTTGTTTGGGCTTTGTCCCAAAACCTTAGATCTAGGTGATTTCTCTCTCGGCCCAATTTGAATTTTCCACTTAGTTCTAGGCCCACGAAAAGAGGAAATTCACCCAAACTCGAAGTAGTCCACAAGACTTGAAAATCAATAGCCCTTCATGGAAAACTTTTTCGGTCCAAGGCCTATTCTAGTTTAGATGAACTTTTCATTCAGGTTTTGGCCCAAAATCCTATGTTTAGGTGATATATCTTTAGGCCCAAATAGAACCACTTGTTTAGGGTTTGGCCCATTCGAATCCCAGATAGTTTGCGCAACCCATTCATTTTAGTTTCTGGCCTCAAGGCTCAACAAGAACATCAAACGAATCTTAGGCTTCAAGGTTCTCTCTCGGCCCAGTGGCCCATTCACGGTCCATGTGGCTTCCTTCGGCCCGTTTGCTCCACTTCCAGATTAAGGGTATTCAGGGCCACACATCCATTCTAGTCTAGAAGTCCCTCTGGCCCATATTTCTTACTTCAATCCAAAATCATCCCCGCCCAAGTGCCTCAATTCCAATCACTCCAGCCCAAGTGCCACATTCCCAAAAATTCAGGCCCAAGCGCCACATCCTCAAACACTTTTTTGGCCCAAGTGCCTCATTTTCAAACACTTTCTAGCCCTAGTGCCACACTCTCTAAACATTTCGGCCCAATTGTTACATCTTCACAACATTCCGGCCCAAGTGCCACAATCTCACTACATTTCGGCCCTAGTGCCGTGTTCTCATAGCATTCCGGCCCAAGTGCCAACCCACTTATAAATCATTATGGCCTGTGTGCCTCACTTTCAATTCATCCAGGCTCGAGTGCCTATCCACATCCATGAAATCATCCAGGCCTGAGTGCCAATCCACATTTGTGAAACCGTTTCCACTCATGCACCTCCCATTCAGTTTGTAAAAGATTCGGGCCCAAATAGGCATTCCTAGTTCAGGTAGTTCGTAGAGCCTAATAAGAGTCCATGAAGAAGGCGATCACGGTCATCTCAGCGACGTCCCAACGGTCAAGAGCGCGCGAGTGTTCAGCACGCAGCGTCAGATGGTTCGTAGAGTTCGAATTCAATAGAAGGCTTAGGGTTCACATGCATTCTACTGCATAACTTGCTAAAACATTAATCTTTCAAATGCATCACTCAAAGTTTTCAAAGAATGATCGGTTTCAAACCACTAATAAGAAGCATCAATTTTGTTAAATCATCTTCATCCTCATGTTCACAAATGGATTTTGTTTCACAAGTTTCTTTTGAGAAAATGGTTCATGAAGTAATCATTTCCCGACATGGAATGCAAAGACTTGTATTTTGTTTCCAAAATTTTGAACATGCCTTGTCAAACCCCATAGCTTATTACAAGACATCCAAACAACCCACAAAGCGGTTCCAAATCCACATCTTTTAAATTGTTGTCATAAACCCAAAATCAATACTGGGGGCAATCTGAGTTTAAGTTCGTCATCTTTCATCTTTCGTTTAAATGTGTGAACGGTTTCGGAGTGAGTGAAAATCTCACGAGAGTGTCTTGAGTGGTAAAACCATGAGTGAACGAGCATGTCATTTTTACACGACTCCGGTGAGACCACATTCAAAGGTAGGTAAACGGCATAACTTCGACCGAAGGAGATAATTTGTAAATTTACTCTTAGACCTGTGAAAAGTAACAAAGAGCGGATACACAACTATCAGGAATGTCGAAGCGCCTAGGTACAGCTACAACACCACATAGCCAAAAGCTTGTGAACCCTGACATTAAACCCTAGGCACCCCCACTGAGCCTTCCATATATCCCTTTTCAATATTATGAACTCCACAAAATAATCCAGCCAATGATGAATGTCCGACCCGGTGACCGAAGGAAGCGAGGAGTCCGACTCTCAGATAATGTTCTCGTCAGTCCAAAGAAGCAAAACCGCTGTCAGCATGATGAAGAGATCCGCAAATGGTCCCAGAGTGACACAGGATCCAAAGAGCTCTGTAACACCCCTACTACGCACATAAAACTATACTTGAATCGCAGCGGAAAATAAACAACTAAACGATAACTAAACGGTTGGTGCTACAATGCCGTCAACCACCCACGTGGCTAACAAGGCTGAATAAATACAATTGTACCGGTCTGATGATCAGACTCCCGAGCATAGAACTAACAACCATATATACAATAAATACCGAGTATTTACAAAATCCTTCACTGTATACTTCACTGTAAACCGTCACCAACAAGTATATAATACGCCACGGGTGCACAGGCGCAACCCGGGCAAACATCCAAAAGTACTTCAAAGTAAACTACTCTCTAGGACCTAGAGCCACTCTGCCTCTTCGATCCTCATCCTGCAATAAAAATATGGAGCCCCCGAGGGGGTCAGCACCTTTGCTGGTATGGCTAACGCGCAGCCCATCGACTACCGGGATACGCGCAACCAATTGCCATGATGACATGATATATATTTTAAAACACACAACATATACATATATAACATAACACAGGGTATTAACACACCATAACACACATCACACACATACAGTTCCTTTTAGGAAGAGAACCAACACAGTTAGTCCCCATTGAGAGCTTCGAGAATGTTGCCACGCTCATACTTAGTCTGTTACATAACTCGTTACTGTCCGGTAGATTGAACGGTTAACTTAACACTAGGTGCCCCGGATATAGTGATCCAAGCACACCGAAACAAAACACATAGTATGCCCCTGTGGCCCGACGTGAGTCAGTAAAATAGCCTTGGTTAAGCTAAAGGGAAGGTTAGAAACCAAATTGGAAACTTAACCATAACATACAGAGAGAATCGAACCGGTTATGACATCGACTCCCATACTCACACGCGTGGCCGGAACAGACCGGACTCCTCACTTCCCCCGTTAGCCCATATTAGTAGTTCACATTGAGCACAACAACATTTCACAATAATAGGTCAAGTCTTGCTAGACACTCACATGGGAGAGAGAGCCATAATTAACAACATAATAATGTTTAACAACTGTAAACTCTTTACATGGTTTAATCTTACAAAGTCATAAACACACAGAAAAACAAACAACACACAAGCCGGTGTAAACCGGTAGGCAACAGACTGCAAGAAAACCATACCTTTGTCCTTGCCTTGACTGATTCCACCTTGAGAGAATCCTAACACATTAGTAATGTCGGTTAATTATTTATTTGACTTCAAACTTACTAAGTATTTAACATGATTGTATGACATGTTTTAATGCCTATCTTACCCTAGGTTACCTTCATTATACACCTAGGGTTAACTACATAAGTCACATTCTTTTCTGTTTTTTTTTTTTACAAGTTTGGTCCGACCGACCCACCGTCCGACCAACAACTGGGTCGGACCCTCCCAGTGGTTTTCGGGTGCTGAAGAATCTTACTTGACCGACCCATGTCCGACCCAACCTTCTGGGTCGGTCCATTACAGAAGCCCTTTTACCTTATAATCATGCCCGTCCGACCCACGTCCGACTCACTCGACTGGGTCGGACCATGTGCGAACATTTCCTTCCTTTGAAACTTGACCAACCGACCCATGTCCGACCCACCCTTTTGGGTCGGACCATCACCGAACACTCCCTAACATCTAACAGAGGCTCGACCGACCCAAAACTGGGTCGGACCCCTGGGTCGGTCGCCTTCTAAACTTACTCAAACTTTGCCAATTCTTCACCAAACTTCTCCTAAGGCCTCTTAATGTTTTCTAACAAACATTGGTAACCTTATATCCACATACAACATCCATGAAGCTCATTTTCTAACTCCTTAAACCATTACTTATTTCTTGTAAAATTCCTTAACACTTATGTTTATTTTATACTAGGTTCCTAGATGGTGTTTCTCACCTAAGGTAACTACTATCCCAAAACACTTTCTCCTGTTTTAACATCATCTCCCAAGCACCATCTCTCACAACTAACTCCTTAAATCATTACTTCAAATCCTTTTTCAAGTTCATACATCCTCCTTAGTTTACCAAAGTTTGCCTAAGTCTTTACCTAAGTCCAAAATGACTTTGGTACATACTAAAACCTCAAGATCATGCCTAAGTCCTAATTACACTCTAGAACACTTCCTAGTTCATCAAAATTCCTTTACAACATCATGAACTCCTTATGCATTTTCTAAATTTCGACATAGTTTCTCCTAGCATTTGTTACACCTTAGCACATCATTTTCATCATTAATCATCCTAGAACACTAAGAACACCAAGAACACTTTCTTACACAACTTCACCAAATTCACACTACATCACAATATGGTGCATAACTTAAATTGCATGGCACTTAGGCCCTTAAAATGCATGGCTCTTAGGCCCTTAAAGTGCTTAAATCATAAACACTGAATTTCCACCATACATATGCCTTTAACCTGCAAATACACTCAACACACACATATGCCTTTTACTAAGCTCTTGAGAACACTTTACTAAGTCATTCCCATTGGCTCTTTAGGTAGTTTTAATAAGCATTTATAAGCTCATTTCTCCTAAGGAATTAAAATAGCATTAGGTTAGTAGATTTACCTCTTTTGCAAAATAACTTCTTTCTTGTTTCCTTTAGAAACCAATAGAGTACTTGATTCTTTGACAAATTCTAAACAATATACAAACTTTATAATGAGTATTCAGCTATAGGCTTCATCTCATTGTAAACCCTAATTTGACATTGTTTCAAAAGTATTAATGTAGTTGTTTTACCTTGATCTTGAAGAGAGTTTGAATATATAGCAAGAGAGGACTCCACCTAGTCCATGAAGAGTTGGAATGAAGCTAGAACAAAGTCACACAAGAAGCTCTTTCAATGTATATTTTCGGACATGGCAAAAAAGGGGGAAAGGAAGTTTTTATTTGAGATTCCTTACCTAGAATCCAAGGAGAGTAATAATATGTCAAAATACAAGCTCAAACTCCTTCAAGGTGGAACACCTTGGCACCGAAATGGAGCTCTTGGAGTTTTGAGAAGATAGGAATGAAGAGTTTGATGAGAGGAAGAGATTGGTGGTATTTGTTTTGATTTGGACAAGTGAGCTTGATTAGCAAGTGGTCAAAGGTGGAGCTCTAATGGTGATAGTGGTATTACCGTGAGAGAACAATGAAGAAGGGAGGAGATGAGTGGGAAACCGTGTGAGCAAGGAAGGGAAATGAGAGAATGAAGATAGATTTGCTTTTAAGAGATATTTATACTTAAAAAGGAAAAGGTAGCTTATTTACTTATCTTTACTTACTTAATACATTAATAAGAGAGTGGTGAGTCACACCCTTATAAAAACGGCCCCTTATATTAGTGTGGGGGTGTTTTAGTCTTGTTTGTCAATTAATTACTTAATACAACATATGTTACAAATTAGCTTATAAAAAGTACTATCACCTATACAAGGCACATAGAAGTGAAATTTTTGATTTCCCACTAATATAGCCACCCAAATGTGATACTATATAGTACACATATATATTAAGAGTAATGATGGACATTTAGCCATTCAAAACTCATTTACAAGACAATTTTCAAAAATGTGCTTTAAGACTTCTTAAAGCACATTTTGTGTTTTAACTTGTTTTCAAGCTTGGTTTTCTTTGGTAATTGGTTTAATATGTTCATTAGTATATAAATGAGGTCTTGGCAAGCTCATTAGGTCTTACTCAAGTTTATCCCAAGCTTAGAGCACATTTTAGCTCTTATTGACTTTAAAGCACATTTGTGTTTCCTTTCGTTTAAAGTTTACTAAGGTTTCTAAGACTCTTTTTAGTCTTATTACACCCTACTAGGTGTTTTAAACACATAACTAGGTTTGGGGTATTTCAATCTACCCCCCTTAAAAGAACTTTGTCCCCAAAGTTCATACTTCCACATAATTTTAAACATTAGAACATGAGAACACATATTAACAACACTTCTATATCACATTAACAACATCTTACATCATATCGGACACATGGTCCAAACAACAAAACATCATTCAGACTCAGCGGTCTGCAACATTAACAACATGACAATACAACACAGACAATGTATACAATACATGTCATACACATAACCGAACGGCTCTACCCCCCTTAAATAGGGGTACGCCCGTACCCTATACATACAAACACTAAGAAGTAAACAGACGGGTACTTCGCCTTCAATCTATCTTCCAGCTCCAAGTGGCTCCTCTACCTGGTTAGACCAGAGAACTTTCACCAGTCTCCAGACTTATGCGAGTGTCTCAGTCTTAGTGTCCAGAATCCGTACATCTCACTGATACCGGCTCTAAAGTAGCCTCCAGGCTGAAGCACATTGAGACGATGAGAAACTCCGGCTCTAATACATTCAGCCTATCTAGCGAGACTTCGCCTGAAGACCACCCTATGTAGAATACTTCACCATTCTCACCATCCGACTGGACATGCTAAGCTCATACACTACCTATCAGACTGACGGGCTGAGTACCACTCTCATAAGTAGCTCTTCCAGGACTGAAGCGCATATACTGACTGTCACACACGTAGCCCATCTGCGGGACAGAAATACATCATGTACCTTGCCAGCTCGGCGGGTAAGTCAAGTCTATAAGCTACCGGGCCGATCCGCTCCGTCACAACATAAGGACCCACATCTTTGGGCTCAACTTGCCCTTCTGGCCAAAACGAAATACTCCCTTCATGGGCGATCTCAAAAATACCTGATCGCCCACGGCGACTCCAGGTCACGTCGGCGCACATCTGCGTACGACTTTGTCTATCCTGAGCTGCTTTCATATTAGCCCTGATCTGGCGAACTTCTGCCTGAACTTGCTCAAGATACTCTGGTCCTATAAGACCGTCTCACTCGACTCATCCCAGCATAATGGCGTGCGGCATGGTCTACCGTACAATGCCTGGAAGGGGACATCTTGATCGATGCATGATAACTGTTGTTGTAACTAAACTCGATCAGATGTAACTTATCAATCCAGCTGGTCTGAAAGTCAAGTGCACATGCACGTAGCATATCCTCAAGTGTCTGGATGGTGCGCTCACTCTGACCATCGGTCTGTGGGTGAAACGCCGTACTCAATTTCAGTTCAGTACCAAGTGCCTCTCGTGTAGACTTCCAATATCTGGATAGGAATCTGGTATCTCTGTCAGATACTATCGTCTTTGGTACACCATGATGTCTAACAATCTCTTTATCGAACAATTCTGCCAATCTTGCCACTTTCCAGGTGTCCTTCATCGGAATGAATCGAGACACCTTGGTCAGTCGGTCAACTACCACCCAAATCATATTCAGACCTCCCCTTGTAGGCGGAAGCCCTACTACGAAGTCCATAGATATGTCATGGAACTTCCACTCCGGCACTGGCATTGGCTGCACCATACCACCAGGCCGTCGGTGCTCAAACTTGACCTTCTGACAAGTGAGACACCTCAAACACATAGTCATTTCATCCTTTTCATTCCAGCCCACCAGAAGTATCTTTTCATACTTTTACATTTTGAAGCTCCGGGGTGATCAAGTATTGAACAATGATTCACTCAATATGCGCTCCTTCATTTCAGCCTACTCTACTCCTGGGTATAACAATCTGCCATTAAGCCTAACAGGTCATCATCGTGGAGTCTGAAGTCATACTTCTGACCCTCGAATTGTGCCATCAATAAGCTTCTGTCTAATCTCCATCATGTACTGATCCGTCATCTGAGCACTCCGCACCTCTTCAACCAAGCCGTAATGAGAGACTAGCGAATGGAGAGAGTGTGCTCGGCGACTTACAATGCGTCAGCTACCACATTTGCCTTACCCTCTTTGTACTGCAAATTGATGTCATAATCATTCAGAAACTCAACCCACCTTCTTTGCCTCATGTTCAACTCTTCTGAGTGAACAAGTACTTTTAAACTCTTGTGGTCAGAATAAATCGTCACACTTACCCCATACAAATGATGTCGCCATATCTCAGTGCGAAGACAATGGCCCCCCAAACTAAGTCGTGGGTAGGGTAGTTCTCCTCATGCTTCTTCAGCTGTCGGGAGGCGTAAGCCACGACCTTCCCGTGTTGCATCAACACACAACCCATACCCCTGCCTGATGCGTCGCAATAGACCTCAAAACCATCTGGACCGTCTGGTATGTCAGAACCGGTGCAGATGTCAGAGCATCCTTGAGACTCGCGAAAGCTCTCTCACAGTCGACTGTCCACTCGAACGGTGCATCCTTTTTCATCAAGGAAGTCATCGGCTCGAGACACTGGAGAAGTCCTTCACAAATCTCCTATAGTAACCTGCCAGACCGAGGAAGCTCCTGATGTCGGTAACTGTCTTCGCCTAGGCCAGGTGCGCACTGCATCTATCTTTGCCGGATCAACAGCGATCCCGGCCTCAGAAATCACATGTCCAAGGAATGACTTGGTTCAACCAAAATTCACACTTAGAAAATTTAGCATACAAGCTGATTCCTCTCAATGTTTGCAACACATCTCTCAGGTGGCTTTCATGCTCACCTTTCGATTTCGAATACACAAGTATGTCATCGATGAAGACTACCACTGATTTGTCCAACTGATCTTGGAACAAACGGTTCATTAAGTCCATGAACTTTGCTGGTGCATTTGACAAGCCAAACGGCATAACTGTGAACTCATAGTGCCCATACCTAGTTCTGAAAGCGCTGTCTTCTCGATATCACTGTCACGGATGGCAATCTGGTGATATCCGGAACGTAGGTCTATCTTGGAGAATACTGATGCCCCCTAAGCTGATCAAATAGATCGTCGATGCGTGGTAAGGGGTAACGGTTCTTCACCGTCACAGCATTCAGCTCCCGATAATCAATACACAGGCGGAGGCTACCGTCCTTCTTCTTCACGAAGAGGACCGGCGCTCCCCATGGTGACACACTAGGGCGGATAAAGCCCTGTCGAGTAGGTCTCTCAGCTGCTCCTTGAGCTCTGTCATTCTGCTGGAGCCATACGGTAAGGTGCTTTCGCAATGGGTCCGGTGCCCGGAACTAGATCAATCTCAAACTCAACCTCTCGTGCTGGCGGCATGCCCGGCAGTTCCTTAGGAAATACGTCAGGAAACTCCGACACTACCGGCACATCTGGGCTGAACTCAGGGTCTCTCTCTATGTCCTGGACATAGCAGAGGTATACATCACTCCCTCGTCGTAACTCGTGATACATAGCCATGGCGGTGATGATCTGTGTCGAAGGCTCCCTGGGCCTCTGGCGGTAAGATATGGTAACCCCAGATGGACTCCGAAAGAAGCAGTCGATGCTCGGCACACAGGATTCTGCCCTTGTGCCGCTCCAACCAGTTCATCCCGACAATCACATCAAAGCCTAGTCCGTCGAACTCTATCAAGTCGATCGGAAACTCTTCACTCCTGATTCGAACAATAGCACCTCGGTAGTAGCGGGTACATCGATCCGCTCTTTCGACGGGAGAGTAACCACGAAGTCTGGCATCTCTTCACCATCTAACCCCAGCCTCTTCGCAAATGATAGCGAAATGATGTGTGTGAGGCTCCAGAGTCGAACAAGATCGATGCATCCACGCCATTCACTGGAAAGGTACCGGTGAGGATTGTGCCGCTCTTGCCGGCTTCTGCCTTATTGCAGACACTCAGTATACCTCCCGTTCCGAGTGCACAGCCTAATTCATTGGCAAACTAATAAGTATTGGGTAACAACACGGTTTATATGCTTCAAACAACTCCACTTTATTCATTAACACTCCTTTTTACAACATTTATTGGCTTATACTGTCGCCATGATTCACACTTACAACATCCTTAATACATACTGGTTTGTCACATAATTATACAAGGCTTAAAACTGTCTGAAAGTCAAATTCAGACGTCCGGGTTTCATGTGTGTGGCATTGATCACTGCCGACGGTGCGGTATTCAGTTTGATCTTCTGATGCCATGGTATAGCATCCTTGATTGCCCACCCATGATTAATACATCTCCCGATTTTAGCAATAGCTTCCTTGCGAGGTCAGCACGCTTCTGCTCGCCATACACAAACACTGCGGTATCACCAATGGACCAAGACACCACGGGTACTCCCTTACTTAGAGACTCGGGTGACTCGTCCTTGTCTTGGTGCATACCCAACCGTCCACCTTTCTGGTAGAAGTTTACAATGCATAAATCTGCTTTTACACTTGGAATTGAATCCGTTCAACTTGTGAGCAATTCCCACGGCGTGGTTAACGACCGCATGGAACTCCTCTGGTATACTTGATACTGTTGCTCCATCTTCAGCTCGAACTTCTTGATATGACTTGGTGTAAGGGTTCCAGTCCTTACCCATGCACATCATCTTCAATTGCATCCATCCTTGTCCGTTCGGGTATTCGGGTGTGTAAAACCCTCCTGGTTTTGCTCCAAGTTCGTCGCATCGTCTGATGATATGGATTTGTGCCTCCGGTGTCAGGTATCCATTTAAAAGTATCATACCTGGCTGGATGACCTGACATTGCTCCAATGGAAGTCGGTGATGTTGATGGTGGCTTCTTCGGGTTTGGTGTGGGTGGGATTGGATAACATATATTGAAAGTTCCTTTAAGTTTAGAGTACTCTAATTAGGTAAATCTCACACTATACTTTATTTACTCACTCACATGGTTGTTTATTTAAACTCACTCACACACATGCATGAAATGCGGTATGCAGACACTTATTTCAGTAACAATTTAGGCGGTACCTGGTCTAGAAGAGGGCCCTGGCGCCTCAGACCGGTCCACCACATTCAGGGTGGCCTTGTTGGACCCCGACCCCTCCCCTTCTGGGACTCCGTGTACCTCTGATCTGGGGGTGGCTGGTTCGCCGTCTTCTGGCCATCGGTGGTCGCAGTGGCCTTACCCTTCCATTGCCCCTTGGGCCTGAAGTTCCTACTGTTCGGGTTCTGCCAGCACTCATGGTCGCGGTGACCCATCTTCTTACAGTACCGGCACTGAACATCATTACCCTTGCAGTCCTTGCCGGGGTGGTCGCCGTTGCACCACTTGCAGTAATAGTGGCGCTCCGGTCCAGAGCCCGTGCTAGCTGCTATCACAATACACCATTAATACTTGTTTCACAACTTATTAACATATACTCTAACTCATCACACAGGTTTAGACAATTACCCTTAGGTGGGTAAGAACGTAGGGGCTTGGCCGCATACGCATAGGTGAGCTGCAGAGGCTCATCAGCAGTGGTGGTCTGGGTCTGGCCCTTGCCACCCTGTTGCTGTCCTTTCTGGGACTGGGGTATGACTTCTTCTTCTTCCCTCCCCACTGCCCTTGCGTGCCTTGGCCCTCGTTCTGAGCCTTGCGCTTGAGCGCACTCTCCTCGTCCCTCAGACGGACGGTGATCTCCACAATAGCAGCGGCATGATAGCACTCCTATATTTAGGGTGTCAGTTATGCCCCGCCAAATAATCACATCACATTAACACATTGTACACACTTATTCACATTACACTGTAATTCCTTTACCTGCAAGGTGGTATATCCAGTAGGCCCCATGCCGTAGCGTAGGCGATAGTTCAGTCCGTTGTAGAAACGGTTCACAAGGATCCGGTCTGAGTAACCCAGATCCGGTAGCAGGTGGTTAGTCCGATGAAGGCTGAGTAGTACTCATCTACCGTCATCTTATCCCCTTGTCTCAGGTTGTCCAACTCCAGGCGCTTGGCCTCTTGCACATGTATAGGGTAGTATTTGGCTCGCAGAAGAGCCGTGTACTCCCTCCACTGGAATGTCGGATCAGCAACTCTACCCTCGCGCACAAGCTTCCACCAGTTTTGTGCCGAGCCTTTCAGGTAGTAAGCAGCAAGTCGTACCTTGACCTGCTCAGGTGGTGCTAGGGTTTCGAAGGCGGTCTCCATCTCGGAGATGTATGCCTCGAGCTTACGGGGATCGGTCTCCCACTGAATGAAGGCGGCCTCAGATCAGCCAACGCCTTGACCCAATTGGTCTCTCGTGGCGGTGGTGGTGGTGGCTGAACTCCGGGCTGTTGCCCTTGCTGTATAGCAGCAACTAACTGGGGTACCATCTGGGGCTACGGCGGCTGCAACTGCCTCAGCCATAGTCTGGGCCGTAGTATCATCGCCCTGGTCACCCATATCTCCAGTACCGCGCCCGCGGCCTCGACCTCGCGGTCTACCTGACATCTGAATTCATATGAACATCTCATTAGCATCATGCTTGCACACTTATCGGTCCAACGATCGTAACGCTTCCCGATAATAAGGTATCTCCACACTTAGTTAGTGGTTAACCTTTCCAAATCTGTTCACTTAGGTATCTGTAGTTAGGTTTCCTAACTCGGTATATCCCTAAGCTCGGTATTCTAGTCATCAGAGCGATACTTCGCTCTGATACCACTTTTTGTAACACCCCTACTACGCACATAACTATACTTGGAATCGCAGCGGAAAATAAACAACTAAACGATAACTAAACGATTGGTGCTACAATGCCGTCAACCACCCACGTGGCTAACAAGGCTGAATAAATACAATTGTACCGGTCTGATGATCAGACTCCCGAGCATAGAACTAACAACCATATATATAACAATATAATACCGAGTATTTACAAAATCCTTCACTGTATACTTCACTGTAAACCGTCACCAACAAGTATATAATACGCCACGGGTGCACAGGCGCAACCCGGGCAAACATCCAAAAGTACTTCAAAAGTAAACTACTCTCTAGGACCTAGAGCCACTCTGCCTCTTCGATCCTCATCCTGCAATAAAAATATGGAGCCCCCGAGGGGGTCAGCACCTTTGCTGGTATGGCTAACGCGCAGCCCATCGACTACCGGGATACGCGCAACCAATTGTCATGATGACATGATATATATTTTAAAACACACAACACATACATATATAACATAACAAGGTATTAACACCCATAACACACATCACACACATACAGTTCCTTTTAGGAAGAGAACCAACACAGTTAGTCCCCATTGAGAGCTTCGAGAATGTTGCCACGCTCATACTTAGCTCGTTACATAACTCGTTACCGTCCGGTTAGATTGAACGGTTAACTTAACACAAGGTGCCCGGATATAGTGATCCAAGCACACCGAAACAAAACACATAGTATGCCCCTGTGGCCCGACGTGAGTCAGTAAAATAGCCTTGGTTAAGCTAAAGGGAAGTTTAGAAACCAAATTGGAAACTTACCATAACATACAGAGAGAATCGAACCGGTTATGACATCGACTCCCATACTCACACGCGTGGCCGGAACAGACCGGACTCCTCACTTCCCCCGTTAGCCCATATTAGTAGTTCAACATTGAGCACAACAACATTTCACAATAATAGGTCAAGTCTTGCTAGACACTCACATGGGAAGAGAGAGCATAATTAACAACATAATAATATTTAACAACTGTAAACTCTTTACATGGTTTAATCTTACAAAGTCATAAACACACAGAAAACAAAACAACACACAAGCCGGTGTAAACCGGTAGGCAACAGACTGCAAGAAAACCATACCTTGGTCCTTGCCTCGACTGATTTCCACCTTGAGAGAATCCTAAACACATTAGTAATGTCGGTTAATTATTTATTTGACTTCAAACTACTAAGTATTTAACATGATTGTATGACATGTTTTAATGCCTATCTTACCCTAGGTTACCTTCATTATACACCCTAGGGTTAACTACATAAGTCACATTCTTTTCTGTTTTTTTTTTTTTACAAGTTTTGGTCCGACCGACCCACCGTCCGACCCACAACTGGGTCGGACCCTCCCAGTGGTTTTCGGTCTGAAGAATCTCTTACCGACCCCTGTCCGACCCAACCTTCTGGGTCGGTCCATTACAGAAGCCCTTTTACCTCCTTATAATCATGCCCGTCCGACCCACGTCCGACTCACTCGACTGGGTCGGACCATGTGCGAACATTTCCTTCCTTGAAACTTGACCGACCGACCCATGTCCGACCCACCCTTTGGGTCGGACCATCACCGAACCTTTCCCTAACATCTAACAGAGGCTCGACCGACCCAAAACTGGGTCGGACCCCTGGGTCGGTCGCCTTCTAAACTTACTCAAACTTTGCCAATTCTTCACCAAACTTCTCCTAAGCCTCTTAATGTTTTCTAACAACATTTGGTACCTTTATCCACATACAACATCCATGAAGCTCATTTTCTAACTCCTTAACCATTTACTTATTTCTTGTAAAATTCCTTAACACTTATGTTATTTTATACTAGGTTCCTAGATGGTGTTTCTCACCTAAGGTAACTACTATCCCAACACTTTCTCCTTTTTTAACATCATCCCCAAGCACCATCTCTCACAACTAACTCCTTAAATCATTACTTCAAATCCTTTTTCAAGTTCATACATTCTCCTTAGTTTACCAAAGTTTGCCTAAGTCTTTACCTAAGTCCAAAATGACTTTGGTACATACTAAAACCTCAAGATCATGCCTAAGTCCTAATTACACTCTAGAACACTTCCTAGTTCATCACAAATTCCTTTACAACATCATGAACTCCTTATGCATTTCTAAATTTCGACATAGTTTCTCCTAGCATTTGTTACACCTTAGCACATCATTTCATCATTAATCATCCTAGAACACTAAGAACACCAGAACACTTTCTTACACAACTTCACCAAATTCACACTACATCACACAATATGGTGCATAACTTAAATTGCATGGCACTTAGGCCCTTAAAATGCATGGCTCTTAGGCCCTTAAAGTGCTTAAATCATAAACACTGAATTTCCACAATACATATGCCTTTAACCTGCAAATACACTCAACACACACATATGCCTTTTACTAAGCTCTTGAGAACACTTTACTAAGCTAAGTCATTCCCCATTGGCTCTTTAGGTAGTTTTAATAAGCATTTATAAGCTCATTTCTCCTAAGGAATTAAAATAGCATTAGGTTAGTAGATTTACCTCTTTTGCAAAATAACTTCTTTCTTGTTTCCTTTAGAAACCAATAGAGTACTTGATTCTTTGACAAATTCTAAACAATATACAAACTTTATAATGAGTATTCAAGCTATAGGCTTCATCTCATTGTAAACCCTAATTTGACATTGTTTCAAAAGTATTAATGTAGTTGTTTTTACCTTGATCTTTGAAGAGAGTTTGAATATATAGCAAGAGAGGACTCCACCTAGTCCATGAAGAGTTGGAATGAAGCTAGAAACAAAGTCACACAAGAGCTCTTTCAATGTATATTTTCGGACATGCAAAAACAGGGAAAGGAAGTTTTTTTTTTGAGATTCCTTACCTAGAATCCAAGGAGAGTAATAATATGTCAAAATCAAGCTCAAGCTCCTTCAATGGTGGAACACCTTGGCACCGAAATGGAGCTCTTGGAGTTTTGAGAAGATAGGAATGAAGAGTTTGATGAGAGGAAGAGATTGGTGGTATTTGTTTTTGATTTGGACAAGTGAGCTTATTTAGCAAGTGGTCAAAGGTGGAGCTCTAATGGTGATAGTGGTATTACCGTGAGAGAACATGAAGAAGGGAGGAGATGAGTGGGAAACCGTGTGAGCAAGGAAGGAAATGAGAGAATGAAGATAGAATTTGCTTTTAAGAGATATTTATACTTATAAAGTAAAAAGGTAGCTTTTATTTACTTATCTTTACTTACTTAATACATTATAGAGAGTGGTGAGTCACACCTTATAAAAAACGGCCCTTATATTAGTGTGGGGGTGTTTTAGTCTTTGTTTGTCAATTTAATTACTTAATACAACATATGTTACAAATTAGCTTATAAAAAGTACTATTCACCTATACAAGGCACATAGAAGTGAAATTTTTGATTTCCCACTAATATAGCCACCCAAATGTGATACTATATAGTACACATATATATTTAAGAGTAATGATGGACATTTAGCCATTCAAAACTCATTTACAAGACAATTTTTCAAAAATGTGCTTTAAGACTTCTTAAAGCACATTTTGTGTTTTAACTTGTTTTCAAGCTTGGTTTCTTTGGTAATTGGTTTAATATGTTCATTAGTATATAAATGAGGTCTTGGCAAGCTCATTAGGTCTTACTCAAGTTTATCCCAAGCTTAGAGCACATTTAGCTCTTATTGACTTAAAGCACATTTGTGTTTCCTTTGTTTAAATTTGTTTACTAAGGTTTCTAAGACTCTTTTTAGTCTTATTACACCCTATAGGTGTTTAAACAACATAACTAGGTGAAATACCCCAAACCTTGGTATGTTGTTTAAACAACATTAAATAATAAATTATTAAGACTAAAAAGAGTCTTAGAACATTAATAAACAATTTGATAAATAGTAATACAATAAATTGTCTGAAAGGCAATAAATGGCGAATATGCTCTAAGCTTGGAATAACCTTGGTTAAGACTTAATAACTTACCAAGACCTTATATGTATATTAATAATTTTATTAAATCAGTTACCAAAGAAAACCGAGCTTGAAACAATTAAATACAAAATGTGCTTTGAGGAGCCTTAAAAGCACGTTTTTGAGTAACTGTCGGTAAATGAGTTTTTAAATGGCTAAATGTCCATTATTACTCTTTAATTAATATGTGTACTATTTAGTATCACATTTGGAAAGTTTAAATTATAAGAAATAAATATTTCACTTTTAGTGTTTTTTGTATAGTGATAGTAACTAAAATAAGCTAGTTTGTAACATATGTTAACATATGTAATTTAATTGAGCTATAAAGACTAAATAACCCTTATATGTATATGTGGGTCGGTTTGCATGTGCTGGGACGTCACTTTGCTTGCTGGTTGAACAAACAGATAAAGATAAGTGAGAAATTGAAAAAAAACACTATTTGCTTTATGTATTTAATATCTTCAAAAGTAACAGCAATCAGTGAATTCTCTCATTCTCTTCATTCTTCAATGCTGTTGCTTTCTCACGTATCTCTTCTCCTCCCTTTCTCTCATTCACGATCGACCACCACCAGCACCATATGCAACTTCAAATCCTTGTAACTTCTTGCTCACTTGTCCAAATCTAAAACCGAGACCACCGATCTCTTAGTTTCATCAAGCTCTTCGACTTAGTCCCTTCAAATCTTCAAGAGCTCCATTTTGATGCCAAGAGGAATTTCCATGGAAGGAGTTTGAGTTCATCTTCGTACGTATTATTGTTCTCCTTTGCTTCAAGGTATGGAAACTCAAAGAATATGGTGTTTCCTCTCTGTTTTATGTTAGCAAAAATAGCTTAAAATTCCTTTGGAAAATGAACGTACGTTGTGTATTCAAACTACCTAAAGAGCCAAGGGTAAATGACTTAGAAAATGTTCTCAGAGGACTAGTAAAGGACATACGTACTGCTGTTTGTATTTGCAGGTGAAAGGCAATATATTGTGGGAAATTCAGTGTTAAGATTATTGCATTTTAGAGCCTAAGAGCTAAGCAATTTAAATTGTGCACTATGTTGTTATGTGGTGTATATTTGATGAAGTTTTGAGTATAAGAGTGCACGTAAATCATTTGGGAAGGTATACTTATGATGGGTGTAAATAGCTGAAGCAGCAGGACTAGAAAAATGCCAGTACGTCGCTTCTGTAGGTTGGGTCCGGGACCTAGGCCATGGGTAATGTCCCGGACCAATTGTTTAAAATGGCCGAGAGTGGAATAAGGTTGTGGTCCGGGACTTGGGATGGGTACAAGGACCCGGACCACCCTGCTGAAATACGCCGATAGTTTTTACAAGTGTTGGTCCGGGACTTAGGGTAAGGACCAAGTCCCGGACCACTCTAAAAATGTTGTTAAAGGTTGGAAAATGATGTCTAAAGATGGGGTGATGGATAATGATGTTTAAGGTTGTTAAGGACATGTTTGGTGAGTTATAATGACAGTTTGTGGGTGAGAAGTTGGAGTAAAATGTGAGAGTAAAACAGTTAAAATGCAAAGGTATTTAACTAGCTAACGGAGTTAACTATAGTCATTCGACGTTACACAACCTGTTACCCCAATGTTAATGAAGGTAACTTTAATGTACCAGTTGTTCGAGAATTGTCGAGGAACCTAAATGGACATGGTAGAGTGGACTCCGGTGCCAGGTATGGTTTTCTTGCAACCTGTGTCCTACCGGGTTACACCGGCTTGTATGCCATTTGTTTCCTGAGTGTTTGCCACCTTGTAAGATCAAAACATGTAACGAGTTTATAGTAATTCATTTATGTGGCGTAATAGGTCCCGATACCGTTTAACCTCAAATAGGTGTTAACCTTAGCTAACCAAATCTAGGTACACAGGAGATATCGGTATTCGGATTTAACGACCCAAACCTGGGAACGTTCTAACCACGGCTATGCGTGAGTTAGTTGTGTGATGGTATTATGTGCAAGTGTGTGAACCTCCCTTGCGTGTTTAACACTCGGTTTAATACCGTATGGTGTGTGGATGTGATAGGTTCTATAATGGAGCCTTAACTACTTAACTATAAGTATATGTGTACTAATGGGGGTGAGGAGTCCGGTCATGTTCCGGCCACGCGTGTGATGGACGGGAGTCGATGTCATACCCGGTTCGACTCTCTTGGTGTATGTTAGGTTGTTTACTCATTGGGTTCCAATCTTCCCTTTAGCTTAGCCAAAGCTATGTTACTGACTCACGTCGGTTTCTGGGGCATACAATGGTTGTTCGGTGTGCTTGGTTTACTGTACCCAACGCACCTTAGTGTTAAGTTATCTGTTCATTTAAAGAAACGTAGCAAGTTATGGAACGAGCTTAACATGAGTTTGACAACATTCTCTAGCTCTAAAGTGAACTAATTATGGTTGGGTTGGTTCCTTAAGAGAACCGTACCCGTTGTATTATGTGTTATGGATGTATAGCAATTCCTGTTCGGTGTGAAGTTATATGTGGTAAATTGTGGATATGTGGATTATGGTTATGAATTCAGGTTTATAATAAGAAGCGTTTAAGGATAACCCGATTAATGGTAGATGTCGTCTGTTAAGGAAGTAACTCCATTAAGAGGAGAGTCACTCTAGGTTAAGGGAAACAATGTTGATTTGTTATGTGTGGATGTATGGATGTGTTGGGTGTTTGTTGAGCCCTATAGCTGGGCGTATGCAATGTGTTGTGTGTTTATGGTTTACATGCAGGATTTAAATGTAATCAACAGCATGCTAAGACGACAACTAGTTGTGCGTGGCCCGTAGCATGCGGGCTGCGGGATTACCATACCAGCAAAGGTGCTGACCCCCTTGGGGGCCACCCTTTTCTCCTTTTTCTATTTCAGGTACAAGGAGCTGGAAGCCGTTCGAGAGTAGGATGGGGTAGATGTTTGCACATTGGTAGCCCTTTAATGGTGTATGTATTATAGGTGTAGTAAGACCGAATTTGTTATCGGCATTGGTTAATGAATACTCGGTACAGTGGGGGATGTATATGTAAATAATTGTTGGAAATGGAATCAGGATTGTATGGTGTAGTTGCTCGGGGATCTAGTCCATCAGACCGATATAATATGTATGTATTAGCCTTGTTAGCCACGTGGGTGGTTAACGGCGTGTACACACCAACGGATTAAGTAATGTGATGGTTTATGTTTCCGCTGCAGATGGTTATAAAGTGCGACGTTGTGGATGGGGTGTTACACTAGGTTTGGGGTATTTCAAGCTCACATCAAAACAGCTCTCAAAGCCCAAAATTGGGAAACACAAGAACCCCAAGGCAAAGTCAAGAAAGGATAAAACAAAGAGGCAAACCCGAAGTGCCTCGAGGAAATCCGAATGACAAAAAGAGGAGAAATGGTGTAAAGGACGACTTCAAAAGTCTAAGTCCAAAAGCTCGAAAGCAACGTCAACACGAAGCAGCTAGACGACTTCAAGACAAGGAAGTTTAATCCGAGAGAAGACGCAAGGTGCAGCTTTGGTCACCCCTTTAAGCTCCACATACCTCAAACATCCCTCCATGGTCCCGTGTGTCTTTCATCACACCCCATGGCCACGTTATAAGCCTCAAGACTTTCGACTTGGTAGTTGTGTATCCAATCACATGAAAGTAACATATCGAATGCGTAAATTCATCAAATATCAAATTCAATGGTCTAGAAGTCATTACCGTAAGCGAGAAATGAGTGCAAACACCAAACACATCAAGTGTAGGTTAGAAAGCACCACATCAAAACATAAGCCTTGACCCTGTGAGGATAAGACTCGTTCGCACGTTTGATCAAAGAAAATATGGGGGCAATCGATCGTTCTGATCAATTGCCATGAACTCTAGCTCAGATTGTCCTAAGGAAAAATACTGGGGGCAATTGTTGGTTCCAACAATTGCCATGACAACACCAATTGAAACCCAAAGCTTGAGCACCACCATCCTACCACAGGCACATGTCCTTACCTCCACATCAAACACCTCAGGCACACATAAGCCCTTACCTCCACATCAAACACCTCAGGCACACATAAGCTCTAACCTCCACACACACACTCTCAAGCCCATCATTAGCCTTACCCCCACAAAAACATTAGGCCCGTCATAACCCTGACCACCATCCAAAATCACAACCTAATCCCAGGTTTATCATATATCCTGAACACCAGCAAAATCCTTTAGCACCATAAAAAAAAACACCACACTCCACCAGTGGCATGTTCATCTTCTAAGAAACAAAATGCAAATCTGAAATTCTTAGTTAGGAAATGATCATTTCACTTTCCTTTTCAGTAGAGTTTTTCCCAAGCTTTGCCGCGTTTGTCACATTTTCCAACAATTTCTTGCTTTGAACAACTTTCAATTCTCATCATTGCCATGTTTGGCATATTTTCCAGCAATTTCTTGCTTTGAACAACTTTCAATTCTCATCATTGCCATGTTTGGCACATTTTCCAGCAATTTCTTGCTTTGAAAAATTTTTAATTCTCATCATTGCCATGTTTGGCACATTTTTCAACAATTTCTTGCTTTAAACAAGTATTTTACATGCACTATGATTGCATTTTACAAAATTTTGCATACACCTCATCATCGCCACATTTGGTCTTTTTAAAATTGGTTTTCACCACATGCATTTGCACGAGACCATATCTTCCCAACTCATTTTTAGTTCGAGACCCAAAATCAGTGCGAGACCCTTCATCATCTCTTCAGTGCGAGACCCATCATTTTCTTCAGTGTGAGACCTCATCTTCATTCAGTGTAAGACCTCATCTTCATTTAGTGCGAGACCAGTGCGAGACAAGTACGAGACCAAGTGCCAACATCAGTACGAGACAGTGCGTGATCTAAGTTGACGGGGCAGAAGCAATAAGTCCCCATCTTCATGTCAACTTTAAGGGAGAAACAATTAGAGGGCAGTGTCAATAAGTCCCCTTGGTGATCTAGAAGTTATCCCAGCACCTCAGCTGGTGGGCAGAGGCAATAAGTCCCTATAGTATACCAACAAGGAGCATTGAAATGGGTTTCGGTCCCTAGAAGCATCTGAGCATCATTTTCATATCATCTATATCATCTACATTTGCATCATTTTCATCATCTACATTTGCATCACTTTCATATCATGTACATTTGCATCATCTTCATATCATTCATCTACATTATCCAAGCGCGTCACAAGACCTGGCAACAGAAAAGTTGGCGAGGTGATGACAATAAATCCTCCTGTGCGATGTCAACTTATTTTGGGATCAACGAATGGTGGGCGATGGCAATAAGTCCCCAGGGTTTTTACCAGGAGTTATCCCTGCACACTGGCTTGGGGGCAATGGCAATAAGTCCACAATGGGTCCAGCCAGGAGCATTGGCACCGGTTTTGGTCCCTAGAAGCATCCGAGCATCATCAGCATCGTTAGCATATCAGCAAACCATCTAGTCTTCACTTTTAGGTAGTCGACACTTAGAATAGCTCGATATTACTTCATTTTCGCTTATAGGTAGTCAACGCCTTAGAATAGCTTGACATCGTTTCGTTGATTAGAGGTAGTCAATGCCTTAGAATAGCTTGACATCTTTTCATTCATTTTAGGTAGTCAACACTTTAGAATCGCTTGACATTATTTCATTTTTTCACTTTTAGGTAGTCAACGCCTTAGAATAGCTTGACATCATTTTCAACATTTTTAGGTAGTCAACGCCTTAGAATAGCTTGACATCATTTTCATCACTTTAGGTAGTCAACGCTTTAGAATAGCTTGACATCATTTTCATCACTTTAGGTAGTCAGCGCCTTAAAATAGCTCGACAACATATCATCATTTTAGGTATTTGGCGCCTTTGAATAGTTCAACAACATCTCCTTCTCCTTTAGGTAGTCAGCGCCTTCGAATAGCTCGACACAACCCACTAGATTTCAAACGGCATACGAGATCTTTTAGGATCCAAATTTTGGGGTATCACTCAAGCATCAACTAGACTTTTCATCTTCATTACAAAGCCTAGTTGACGGGGGCAATATGTTATACCAAAAATTTAACCCCCTCAGAATAGTCTCTAAGGCATACGTGTTACAAAGGGCAAAAGGGTCAAAATGCACTAATGTGGGATTTTCCAAGGACATTCTCGGGATTTACTATTTTCATATGACTTGTTCACTATCTCCAAAACGCTTCCAAAATCATAGTCATTATGAAAGGTATTTCATGATTTTCTGATAATATTTATTTTGGAAATTTAGCTTTTAATTCATATTATAAGCTAATTTCTTTAATAATTAACACATGAAATAACCTCAAAATAGAAATAAAAAAAGGTTTCTGAAATTAAATTAAAATTGTCACATGGTTAGCATGACTACATACAGTCATAAACCTGAAATTATTTTCTTTGGAACCTTAGCCCAAAATTTAAAAGAGAAATTCAATCATTTTTGCATTTTTCTCTCTCTTCTGGAAAACCGAAATCAAATCAAAATGTCATGAAATTTTAATACAAGATAGAGGATGATTTTTAGAGACTAATTCCATTGGAATTTCGTTATTTAGACTTTCCAATAATAAGTTATGAATTATGGGGGATTCCAAATTGTGAGATTTTTATTTAAGTGGTTATGTATCAAAATAACCTGATTCCAACTCTCCAAATTCCTAAAAATCATTCTTTACATTCAGTTAAAATTTCATAATTTTTCTCGGCCTACAGAATATTCTAAAAAATCAGATTCCCTTAGAGCACAAAATCAGGGTTTTAGATAAAGATCGTGTTCTATCAATTTGACCATTCTCCTTCTATAAAAGGACCTTCCAAAAATGACCTAGGGCAGAGGAGAACATTCCCAAAGTCATAAGAGGCAGCCGTCAACCTTCTTCCCCCACGTTTTTGCACTCCCAAGTCTCAAATCTATCCCAAATCACCAAAAACACATTCCCTCTTCTCCCATTGAGCTTCCTAGCACCAAAACACAAAAATACAGAGCCAAACCGTGGTCAACAACATAAGGAAGAAGGGGTCAGAAGCTCGGTCAAAGTCGAACCGGATTGACCATCAACAAAGATCTCGAAGATTCCCGACGTGAAGGAACAATCAAATTCCCGAAGTCAAAACAGGTTAGAATTCAAATTCTTTGACTCCCCGAATCTCAATACACTTCTGGTTGAAATTTCTAATTGAATTGAATTTTCTTTTGCTTATGAATTAAGGTTTATTTACGTTTCTGTCTACTAACTTGTTCAATAAGTTTCGTCCTTAATTCATAGTCAAATTGAAAACTTTTGATTACTAACGTGTTTATAATCTTTCAGGCTACAACCCCATAAATTTTGAGCCAAAAACACCACCGGGAACCACCCAAACGCCGCCGTCCGAGGGCGGTCTGCACCCACGAACGCTATGTCCGAGGTCCCGGACGCCTCCGGACGGTGGCTAGACAATTTTTATTTCAAAATTTAGGGTTTTTCAATTTATGTCCGGGCCCACGGACGCTTTTTCCGTGGCCCCAGACTTTTCAAAATTGTGTTTTCTTATTAATTTGATTTTTCTGTTTATTTTAGATTAACTAGGGTCCGTGGCTTCGGACATTAGGTCCGTGGCCTCGGACGGAATCAAAATTTGACCTAATTCTGCCCCCGAAACCCTAGTTTAGGTAGTTTTAATTTTCACTTTAATTTTCTGTCAAAAAGAAAAAAAGATTAAAAAAAATCTTAAGTGCGCACTTAGGTTAAAATGACTCGTAATAAGCTGTAATTAAACTAAGTAGAGGAAAAACGACTTCTAAGGGGTAATGAAAGTAATTGAACCCTAATTACGTTGAATATCAAGCCCTCGAACCCAAAATCTCCTTTCCTAATTTGATCTAGGTAAAATTAGGTGGCGACTCATAATAGGTTCCAGTGAGCTAGCTTAGGTTTTAATAATTATGGTTATATGACTTAGTTATTAAACTTAGGTTATAAGCGGACCTAAAACCCGATCAACTCGAATCAACCTAGGATAGGGTTTAAAAATCGAGGCTCACACCGGGTTCAACCCGATACCGGTGCCTAGCCATGGGAAGGTCCAACTAGCACCCGTGGGAGCGGTTTCAAAACCGGTACTCATTCTCAAGTTTGAAGAAAATCATTTTGCCAAAATCCGTTGGAAATTCATTATGAAAACTCCATACAACTCCAAATTCCAATTTATGATAATTAGACCTATTACTAGCGTTATTACTCGTGACCACTTATAGGGAGCTTCAAGAGTCATTCAACCCCAATGTGATCAGCATTGGTGTTGAACTATCCTTCCACCCCAATTTGTGTTCGGTTTCCCTTGATCGCTAGCAAATCAAGTTCCACCTCCCACCTCAATTCACACAATCAAATAGTCAATCATTATTTCATTTTCTATCTTCTTAATCTTTCTAGTCATAATCCCCATCAATACCTTTTCCGTTTCTAGAATTGCTTTACTCACTTACTAATCAGTTCCTCAATTATTACTCCATTTATTTTTCAACTACTATACCTAAGAAATTCAAAAGCATAATTCTCTATCCTCCAATCATTCCCAAATAAAATCAAATCAAATCACCTAGGGGACTCAATTCCCACTAGGTTCAACATCGGTTTCATACCAATTTATTCTCATCAAATCTCCCAAACATACTTATTTCTCAACACCGGTTTCATAACGGCTCATATCTCATACTATTACCAATCGGGGTTCTTATTCCCCTGGAGTTTCTCTACTTCTTTCCACTTCTAGTCTCATAAATACCCATAATTACACAATGAATGAATACATATGTTTATGTAACATAAGTACCAATCATCAAAACAAATTCTTTTGCACTATGCGCATTGTAGTTTACACACTTATCACTTAAAACATACATTTTGTGGTTTTCGCTCTACCATCCTTAAAAAGGGATAACGCCCACATAATCTACCATGTGTCAAAATTGGACATTGGTCTAAGGCGTTCAGCCGTCATGGAGTGGTCCAGCTTCCATGCGGTCTATTATACAATGTTCTTTGGTCAAAGGGTCTTAACCAATTTACTGGTTTAGTCCCTGCACCAAGAATTCTCATTGGAGTTTGTTTACTCTTAACCGAGTTCTGTTCTAGCTCTTAGAGGCTTCAAGGCATTGATAATTAGCCATTTATTCACTCGGTATATTTCACCTTAGAACTTTGGGCCCACTAGCTTCTGCTGCGTGACCCTGATAACTTGGGTTTATTTTCCCTTCTCGTTATCCTTAATGTGTTACACATCGCCTTTCCATCCCTTTTTATATTGGGAATAAGGTTTATCAATCAAGCGTGGTATTTCTTACCGTACGCAAACTCAATGAGCTTCGGATTTTCTATCCAGCTCTTGGAGATCGATTGTACATACTGTTGTGTACTTTGTGATTATTTACTTGGTTCTTCCGACGTGTTGTCGGTTAAGGTTGAGCCACTACTTAGTTGTAGTGCTTCCTCTATTACCAGCGGTTTCTGAATTATGCCCACTTAACGAGTTCTGGACAAGTGTTCCTTACTTGTGCGACCTTGCATTTTCTATGCGTTAGTCCTCATGACTTTCATAAGTCTCCTTCCGCTTTTTTTCCGATGGAATTCACCACTTGTGATTGTTGGTGTGTCCAACACTCCTCGTGCTTCTTTGGCCAAAGGCCGCACGGTTAGTTTCTAAGCTCTCGCTTAACAGGCTTGTGCCATGTTCATTGTAGTGTTTATAACACTTCTGTATCCCATATGGTCGGTTATTCATCAATGGGTACTCTTGTCCCGAAGTTAAATACTTATTTTATTAATTTGAACCTCTAAGGATACACTTCCAGTTCCTTATGCTACCACAATAGGAATGAACATTGCATCCTCTGTGAGGTCTTTTTATCCCTTGGTACAGATTCCGCTTGTTGCCCGGTCTGTCTACCATCTCTTATTTAGCATCTCCATCTCCACGCCATTGTGTGATTATTGAGACACATTGGTCGCTTGCTGCACACCATGTTCGTATTTATTTACACGACTTTGGTTTCCATGGCATCCGCTATTACATTAGCTTCTGCTCATGTATTCCTACCATTTAGACTATGATTTGCCATTTACGTGGCTGATTACATAATATACTATTCTTTATGTTCTGAGCTTCTTGAGCGTTATTTACTTCACATTTCACGTTATACACTTACTGTGTTTCTTCTAAACCGATTACTCTTCGGTTTTTGCCAATTGTCGTCAAAGTTTCCTTCAGTTTCATCTTGTTCAAGTTATTGCTTGGCAATGACTATATGCTCAAGCTTCACTACATTAGCAGTTCTGGAAGAGATCTATTTTCAGACTTCCACTGATGACATCCTTTTCTTTGGAATCTATGTTTTCACCCCGCTCCCGCGGTCTCACATTAACGAGGGTATCCCTGCTCGTTGGTTATTAAGCAACCTTTACTGGTGCCGTTCTTGGCAACTCTCAATATGGTTGACAGTAGGTTCTACAACCATTGGGTTTACGCATTGTAGTAGGTTTATGGCATACTAGCCGCGTTGCCTAGAGCTCCGCTCATCTTAGGCTGTTCACAGCATTGCTACTACTTCTACTCCGTATACCATCAAATGGCTTGGAGGTATTACCGGGCTCCATGATAGGATCATCGCTCATCACGCTTCCATCCGTTGGATGCCCTTTAAGTGTCTTGGTATTGATCGGTACCATTTATTGATTTAGGGTATCCCCTGGTAAGTGGGATCCCTTCGGTGTTCTAACCGAGTGTTCATTCTTGCTCTTGTGCTCTTATCACTGTAACACCCCTAATCCTAATCCTGTTTCTTTAATTATGCTTTTATTTAAATAAAAACTGCAGAGGAACGTTTATGTGCTTAAATGTTTATTTGTGACCTTTGTGTTATCTCTATTTTATCTACTTACCGAAAAGGTCTTCTGAAATCTTCCCTTGTTTTTCTGGTGAACAATGAGGACATTGTTCAAAATTAAGTGTGGGGGAGTGTACCCTTTTCGGTGGAATTTTGTGCTTAAATGTTTAATCTCTCTGCTTATCTTGCGTTTGTCCAATTCAATATCGTGGACCCTTTATATGTGGGTTGTTCTCTTTAAGAATAAATACTGTTATGAATTGTGGGATAAATGGTACAAAATTTTAAAATTTTGATTACTTTTGAGGAGCATTTTATATGCGGTGAGACCAAATAATCTGCAAATGGTTGGATTTTATTGCTCAGGGTTTCTTTCTGTCTTCTCTCTTAGGGATTGCTAAGGGTGCTTCTCTTCTCTGTTAAAAAAAAAAGAAAGAAGAATACAAAAAAATAAGGGACTTGCGAGACACCATTGGTAACCAAACAAAGAGAGTTGAGTGTTCTTAAATACAAAGGTGTTATGCCTACATTTTCTCATCCCTTATGCAAAAGTGAAACAAATGCATGAATCTATTTTTCCTTTGTTTTCTCCTCAATGCCCATTCTTGAGAGAAGTTGGCCATGGTAAAAGTTCTCAGAGTCACCTAAATGAAACATTGAAGTACCTTAGACAAGTCGTAGCATAAACAAAATATAATTCGCAGCGGAAATAAAACTAACTACCGTTGGTGTTACACACCCGTTACCCACCCATGTGAGTAACAAGGCAACCTTACTCCATCAATCAACTTCAACTCCCACCGCAGTTGAAATACCCCTAAATTAATTTAGGGATTTCTTTTATTAAACCTTTAATAATACTATTAAGTATTAAATTATTATATGGAATTATGAATATTAAATTATTATATGGAATTGTGAAATTTATTTAGGGGTTTTCTCCTATTTAACCCTAATTATTATATATTATTATATAGTATTATGAATTTAATAATAAGATTTATAAGTCCATAAATCTTGGGAAAATTTCTAAACACTCCAACTATATTATAAAGATTTTAGGAAGTGTTGGAACATTGTTTTGAAACATAAAAGTCAATATAAAATTCTAGAAACCTTAAAGCTTATTAAGCCTTGCTAGAGTTGACTTTTTGAGAATGGTCAAACCAGGCCATGAAACCTATACCAATAAATAGGTTATGGAAAACCATGAAGATCGATAAAATAACGTCAAAAACGGATCATCCTAGCCAAAGTTATGCTAGATTGAAGTTTTGAGCCAAAATTTTAAGAGATGCCACGTGTCACTCTGTAATGGGTCGCCAACACTTAGCCGATTCTATCCCTTGAATTTCGGTAACGGTTTTCCATACTTTGCCCTAACTTTAGACGGCTATATCTCATTCATCTCTCCATATTTTTCTATGCCATCTTCTTTGTTGTCTTCTCCTACATTCCCTCTAAACAACTATAACTCATACAAACCCTAATTCATTCTGAATCAACCGGAAAATCGAGTCAAAGTAGCCACCCTGCAAAAACCGAAACTGCAATTCCAGTTTTCTCTTCGAATCAGGTAAATTCGATCAGCCATAACTTCTTCGTTACTCATCCAAATTCCATGTTCTTTAGCTCGTTTTGAAGAGCTCTAATTCCTCTAAAACTTTCGTGTTTATGGTCTAAGCTAATTCTCAACGGATTGGAAGAGTAAGGCGTCTAAAGTTTTGGTTTCACCATCACAACATAATTCTACCGAAACAGAGAGGTAAACTCGTGTTTTGCGACTTCAATATCTTTCTGTATGTTGCGAGTTAGGTTTAGTTCTTGCTATCAATACGTAGATCTAAGTTTGCTCTTTCCAATGAGCCCTTACTCATAGCCTAACTCGTTTTGTACTGCTAGTTATAGATCTTCGAAGTTGGCACCACGAACTGCTCAAAGTTTATATTTTTTTCCAGTTTTTCGAACTTGAATTCACACAATTCGCACAATCCGGTGAGTCTCCGATCAAATTGCTCCGATATTGCTGTTCGTAGTCATGTTTTCGACCTAACCCATGTTCCAATTTAGTCAATTTGTTTAGGTTAGGAGAATTTGTGAGAATTGCATTCGAATTGAATTCTGTACCGAAATAAACCCTAACCTTTGAATCGAATTCGAAACTTGATGTATACTGCATTATAATTGGGGAAACCGGTATCAATAGAACCGGAATTCGATTTCGAATCGAAACCAAAGAATCAAGAATCACTCAATTTCGTTCTGTGGATTAGGAGAAATTGTCAATTTAGTACTCGGGGGTCGAAGTGTGGTTGCTGAAGAACTTGGGTCTCAGGGACCGTCCGATCGGAGTTTAAAGAATTGGACGGTCCAGATTAGATCGTGCTATTAAATAATTATTATAAGTTTATGAAATTCCAGTAAATAGTCCTAACTTGTTGGGTTAATTTAAATATCTTTCCAGAATGTATTTTGACTTGAAATTTAACCATAGATTCCTTATTTAATCTAGTTTATTTGATGTAAATTATTATGGTTTTGGAGTTTTTAAACATAAGTTATGATTTTTGCAAGTTACGGGATTTCTGGAATTATTTGGCTAAATTAAAAAGTATATTTTTATGAAATAAAAATTTTATAATATGTCTAAAATGTTATAGTTACTGTATATTAAATTTGGGAATTTTGGGCAATGGTAAAAGGTTTCAAAAATTGTGTTTATGAGTTTTTCATAAGAATAACCTATAATATAAGTTTTTAATGTAACCAAAATTAAAGTATGGTTTGTTGATTAACTTCTAAGCTGGGGAAAATAAAGGAAACTAAATTACATTTTTATAACAGTAAGTTTATAAATGTATTGGTATAGCTTTTAAGAGAAGTGAAATTATTTACATATATGTATATATACTTACTTAAGTAGAAACTTATATAAATTAAGGAATTTAATTATCCTACATTTTATTTATTATATTATATGGGAGTTAATATTCTTAATTGAAGCTAAGGAAATACTTTATTTTATAAACCATATTATGGATGTAGATATGTGTAAAAGTTAATAAAATAATTAAATACATAAAACTACATAAAGAATGTCTTGAATAAATCCTAGTGTACATATACGATAAATAAATAAATAAAGACATAAAATACCTTATAGCAAATAGAATATGAAGGAATTAATAAGTTAAACTAAACCTATACATAATACTATTAAAAGAATATTATATGAGGTAGTATTGAATTGTGGTTATGAATTAAGCTTAAAGAGTTATCTTGGATTTCTAAGATTTATATAAACCATATTAAAATACATGTGTAATATTATTTGTCAAAGACCAGAATGTAAATCTATAATTTGGTTAGGTGATTAATAAGTTGGGACTTAGGAATATTTGTAATTAGATTTTACACAAATAGAACTTACTATATAATTAATGAATAAATGTAATACTTTTACATCTAAATGTTCTTAATATATAAACAATAATAAATAAATAAAATACTTTTACATCTAAATGTGAGGTGGATTAGTAAGTCTAGATTTAATCATTTCTTAACATTTATAGTATTGGAATATAACTTAATGTTTTAAGATAAAATCATTAAAGGGTTATGATATAAAACTATATTAAACTATGATTTGAAATTTATCTAAATAATAATCCTTAAGTTTCCTGGCATTAGATAAGCCATATGAAATACATTTATAACATTTATTACCAATACTGGGATGTGAGTTTACAATTAAGTGAGGTATTTAGTAGTTAGAATTTATAGAAGGTTTATAAATAGGAATTTGATACTTAAAACCTTTGAACCTTTTGTTAGATAAAACTAAGTTACATAAGATATTATATTGATATACTTTACGGTAATGGGAAGTAATGATAGGTTATTTGAATATAAGATATGAGAATTTTCATAATAGATTATCTTATTAAATGACTAACAATTTCACTTATGAACCAGAATTTAATTCTCTGATAAATTCTACTCTATGTAGATATATTGTCCATCCTAATATAATAAAGGAAATTAATTTATTAGATTATTCATTTGAAACCTGGGTTTTGTAAAACAATTTAGAACGTATTTAAGGCTTAAGTTTATTGAAGTTTAGTACAAAAGGGATTATACATAGTCTATAGAGTGTATGTGTGTAAAAATAAAACATTTAGGAGATTAAAGGTAAGTAAGGATACATAAAAGGTTATATTTAAACACCTTATTATATAGGTAATAATCAAGCAAGTATTGTACCTTGTGAATACTAAATGTAAGAGTTCGATAAGTCTAAGTTAACTGTAATATAGTTGTTTCAGTATGGGAGGTAATTCAACATCTTATGACAAGTTTAGTAGACGGTTATAATAGGAAGTCATTCTGAACTAAGGATATGATAATTGAGTTTAGTGGCTCAATTAAGTTATAATAAATTGTATCTACAACATTATGATTCCAATATACATGTAGATCTTAATTAAGTTAAGGGAAAGACTTAATCATAATGGGTTGTCTAGTAGATATTGTTTAATACATAATCTTTACATTGTGAGATAATAGTATAGTATTCTGAGATGAGTACCATCATAGGTCATAATACAATGTTTATTCTAATTAAGAATAAAGTATTGAGCTTAAGATTATTATCGAAATTCTTAGATTTAATTATATAACAAAACACATTTATGATATAGAGGTCTCAAAAGTCTTGAATGTGAGGGTTGTGGTTAAGTATGAATAAGTGGATAGGAGTGGACAATTAGCAAATGTTGATCGAATACATTCCTTGATCTTACCACCTTGGGCTATACAACGTTCTCAGATAACACAAAGATTATACATAACATTTAAGTGAGGGCTTAAAAGATAATTGAGACTTTGAAATAAGAGTAAGGAGTTTATTTAAGCGTAACATAGGCTACAAGTGATTGATGATAGATTACCTTTAATATTCTTCAAAGTACTGTTGATTGTTTGCGCAAGTTGATTAGAACTGCTACCACGTTACCCAGGTACAATTTCTCGTACTCAGCGTGTTGTGTTTTGGACTCTATGGAATGTTTTGTACGATTTCTCGTACTCCGATTTTTTGCTGATTGACTTGTGGAATGTTTTGGAAAACGCTAACTGACTCTAAGAGGAATTTCTAAAAAGGAAATGGTTGTGTGACTAACTCAGCTTGTGTGACTAACTGAGCCTTGGATGTGAAACTCACTTGGGTATTGGTTTTTTCTATTTGGTTGTTCCACTAGACATTGACTGCTTAGGGTTTTACGCTTCTGCACTCTGTAGGACTGAGTGTTTTGGTATTGCTCTGGGTAGTTAGTGATCTAGTGGGAATTTGGAAAGGTCAATCTTGGAATTCTTCTTTTGACTCTGGATATCGTTTCATCCATGAGCTGGTTCTGGAGGTTTCGACGTGCGCGCGTCTTCAATGGTAACAGCAGGGGGCTGTATATCCCTCGCCCATAGGAGCATTTATATTTGACAACAGGGGGCTGTATATCCCTCGCCCCAGGGGCATTTATATTTGACAGCAGGGGGCTGTATATCCCTCTCCACCAGGACATTTAAATCTGACAGCAGGGGGCTGTATATCCCTCGTCCATATGGACATTGATATCTGGTGGTGGGGGCCATCTCTCCCAATTGAATTATTCCACTCTTGAGTTATTGGTTCTTGGATCTATCTTATTATTCTTAGTCCTTTGTGACTATCTGAGTCTTTATACTCCGAACGGGAATTGGTTCTAACATCAACAATGGATGCTTACTAACTATGTGGTGTGACTACTTAAGTGGATGACTTGTTTTGGAAGTTCTCTATCTCTATCTTTGTCTTGTTTTCTTTTCTCTTTAACTTGATTGTTTTGAAGTGCTTTATTTCTGTTTTACTTTTAAGAGTTTGTTTTCATGTTACTGTTTATTTTGAAGAGTTATGTTTATAAGTTTGTTTTTGGAGAATTGTACCAGTTCCATTCCAGGGAACTGACTCCCCCTCTCGGGGTGGGCTGCTTGGTTTCATCTTGCAGGTACGAATTGATTTACAGGTGGCCACGAAGAGAATGAGCGTTTGGGATGGGACTAGGTTTTGTGGAGAGTTAATATGTTTAATTTCTATTATGTTTGTGTTAAGTTTTTTCGAGTTCAGACCGTAGCTTTTATAGATTGTAAGTTGTAATTGGTGAGGTTTGGTGCCGGGTGTTTGGAACCCGATGGTCTGTAATCGCTTTAGAGTTTTATTTCCGCTGTATTTATGGTTAATAGGGGCGTTACAGAAAGTGGTATCAGAGCGTAGTTACGCTCTGAACCCGAGAAAATAAGCCGAGTGAAATACTTAGATTATAGGTGCACTTAAAACTGGGGAACTGGGGTAGAATTGGGAAGTGAGGACTCCAGTAAGGCACGACTCCTAACCCTTCTTGGAATTGTGAATGATTCCTTTACACACTTTTCTTTTGTGAATGTCTGTTGAGTGTGATGTGTTGTTATACCGTTCCAACAATAAACTATAGAAATATATATATATAATATATATATATAATATATATATAATATATATATATAGTTTGGAACATCCTATATTAAGTACGATAAGATTTTGGTTGAGATAAACCAAATATTAAGCTATTTTTCAAAAGCATACTCATGGAGAATACATTGCTAAAAATGCAATCCTTTAAAAGCTAGTACACAATTCCTAGAATTTTAAAGAATACTTTTGGTTGAAAACAGTATACAAATAGAACTTTACATAACTAAATTAGTATTGATATTATGTGAAGTACTTCAACTCCTTTAAGTTTAAAAATAAATCTCAAGAATTACTTGGTACAAATGTTGCCTAAAGGTAATATTTGGATAAATCTTAAGTCTAGAAAATTATTAAGTTAAAAAACACTAGTAGCATACACCCGAACCCATAAACCACACTAAAACTCTATGCTGACTTTAGAAAGAAAATACCTAAACCTAACACCCTACGGGAAGTGCCTGGTGCGACGAACTTCTAGGCTGAAAGTAGTGGGGGTGCACACCCACTTCTGAAGTTTAGGGGCTAGACAAGCCTTGTCATCTACCGTATATAATCTTCTACGCAAGTGATGGATTGTGTTGAACTTGAGGGGAAGTGGTGGTAAGACGTTACCATCATGGAATCTTGAGCTAGGCATATTTCATTACTAGCCACAATGAACAATTCAAAACTTATATATTAAGATCCAGTACTAAATTCATACATGTAAAGAGTTTACCGAGTTAAATCCTTGGTGAAAAATACTTACCTATGGAGTGAAAACACATGAGTAACACTAAACTAAATATCATTGATCCTTAAATACTCGGATATTGAGCATCTAGTGAGAAATTGTGAGTTACTTAAAGATTGGAAATTCTCATGTTTACTTGGAAGTTTAACATTATGCATGTATAAAATTTTAGAAGTCCACACTAAGAGTGATATTTACCAAAAGCCACCATTATCTAAGAGAGTACTAAGATCTAATGATCAGAATAATACTTACATAGAACAAACCCTAAGAAAATAGTTATCAAGAGTGAGTGAACTTTCACTAGACTAATTCATTTTGACTTAAAATTTATATATAGAGTCCCTACCTTGAAAAATAAATTTTAAGATATAGAAATCAGATTTTGGAGCTACATTATAAGAACTTCCTAAAATTCTGCCTTGGGTGAAATTATGTATATATAATAAGTAAATTTTATGAAGTAAACACTGAATGAATCGTCTAAAATACGATAGTTAATTATAAAAACAATTGAAACTTGAAAAGTCACAGAAAATATTTATTTATAGAGTTTTAGCATAGGGTTGACCAATAAACCCTCGAAGATGATTTTGGAAGATTATTGAGGATTATTAAATGATCGGAATATTATTTTAAACTACTCAATACGTTACACTTGGTTTATAGCTTGGTAATATAATTGATATGATAAATGATCATATATGGACATTTAATTTGTATCAGTCATTAAATGAATGGATAATAATCATAAGATAAAATTTTATAACCACCAAGGAATACAAATACATAACAATCAAGAGATACAGATATATGTAACGATCCTAGATAAAATCAACGGTGCAGTAAATTCACAACAAAGCTGGTTAATAAGGTGTTGAATTCTTTGAATGTGCCGTTAGTAGCGGTACGAGGGCGTACCTTAGCTCTTTTAATGGGGATATGCTGGCATACTCCTCCTTCGTTATCTCATCCGGATTATGCCTCGTTGCATTGTTAGTAAAGGGAGAACAGTATTAGCAGAATGAGAGGTGTTTGTATGTGCTTGTTTTTACAATATGACACAGTATATGACTGTTGATTTTCATCATGCTATGTCTTGGTATATCTTGGTTCGTTTTGAGTTGAGTAATCTCGAGTGGAATGTTGTTATGGAAATGGATGGAAGTAAAGGATTGGATTGGTATGGAATTTCATTGGAATTATCATTGTCTTAGCACACCCGAAGCGGTGTGAGTGCCTACTAGTTGATTTTCTTATACTTCGAGGCGAAGTTTCTTTTAAGGGGGATATACTGAAATACCCCTAAATTAATTTAAATTAATTTAGGGGATTTCTTTTATTAAACCTTTAATAATACTATTAAGTATTAAATTATTATATGGAATTATGAATATTAAATTATTATATGGAATTGTGAAATTTATTTAGGGGTTTTCTCCTATTTAACCCTAATTATTATATATTATTATATAGTATTATGAATTTAATAATAAGATTTATAAGTCCATAAATCTTGGGAAATTTTCTAAACACTCCAACTATATTATAAAGATTTTAGGATGTGTTGGAACATTGTTTTGAAACATAAAAGTCAATAAAAATTCTAGAAACCTTAAGCTTATTAAGCCTTGCTAGAGTTGACTTTTTGAGAATGGTCAAACCAGGCCATGAAACCTATACCAATAAATAGGTTATGGAAAACCATGAAGATCGATAAAAAGAACGTCAAAAACGGATCATCCTAGCCAAAGTTATGCTAGATTGAAGTTTTGAGCCAAAATTTTAAGAGATGCCACGTGTCACTCTGTAATGGGTCGCCAACACTTAGCCGATTCTATCCTTGAATTTCGGTAACGGTTTTCCATACTTTGCCCTAACTTTAGACGGCTATATCTCATTCATCTCTCCATATTTTTTTTCTATGCCGTCTTCTTTGTTGTCTTCTCCTACATTCCCTCTAAACAACTATAACTCATACAAACCCTAATTCATTCTGAATCAACCGGAAAATCGAGTCAAAGTAGCCACCCTGCAAAACCGAAACTGCAATTCCAGTTTTCTCTTCGAATCAGGTAAATTCGATCAGCCATAACTTATTCGTTACTCATCCAAATTCCATGTTCTTTAGCTCGTTTTGAAGAGCTCTAATTCCTCTAAAACTTCTTTCGTGTTTATGGTCTAAGCTAATTCTCAACGGATTGGAAGAGTAAGGCGTCTAAAGTTTCGGTTTCACCAGCACATAAAATCATACCGAAAAAGAGAGGTAAACTCGTGTTTTGCGACTTCAATATCTTTCTGTATGGTGCGAGTTAGGTTTAGTTCTTGCTATCAATACGTAGATCTAAGTTTGCTCTTCCAATGAGCCCTTACTCATAGCCTAACTCGTTTGTACTGCTAGTTATAGATCTTCGAAGTTGGCACCACGAACTGCTCAAAGTTCATATTTTTTTTTCCAGTTTTTCGAACTTGAATCACACAATTCGCACAATCCGGTGAGTCTCCGATCAAATTGCTCCATATTGCTGTTCGTAGTCATGTTTTTCGACTAACCCATGTTCCAATTTAGTCAATTATGTGTTAGGTTAGGAGAATTGTGAGAATTGCATTCGAATTGAATTCTGTACCGAATAAACCCTAACCTTCGAATCGAATTCGAAACTTGATGTATACTGCATTATAATTGGAAACCGTATCAATAGAACCGGAATTCGATTTCGAATCCATAGAACAAGAATCACTCAATTTCGTTCTGTGGATTAGGAGAAATCGTCGATTTAGTACTCGGGGGTCGAAGTTGGTTGCTGAAGAACTTGGGTCTCAGGGACCGTCCGATCGGAGTTTAAAGAATTGGACGTCATATTAGATCGTGCTATTAAATAATTATTATAAGTTTATGAAATTCCAGTAAATAGTCCTAACTTGTTGGGTTAATTTAAATATCTTCCGAATGTATTTTGACTTGAAATTTTAACCATAGATTCCTTATTTAATCTAGTTTATTTTTGATGTAAAATATTATGGTTTTGGAGTTTTTAAACATAAGTTATGATTTTTTTCAAGTTACGGGTTTCTGGAATTATTTGGCTAAATTAAAAGGATATTTTTATGAAATAAAAATTTTATAATATGTCTAAATGTTATAGTTACTGTATATTAAATTTGGGAATTTTTGGGCAATGGTAAAAGGTTTTAAAAATTGTGTTTATGAGTTTTTTCATAAGAATAACCTATAATATAAGGTTTTTAATGTAACCAAAATTAAAGTATGGTTTGTAAATTAACTTCTAAGCTGGGGAAAATAAAGGAAACTAAATTAACATTTATAACAGTAAGTTTATAAATGTATTGGTATTAGCTTTTAAGAGAAGTAAAATTATTTACATATATGTATATATACTTACTTAAGTAAAACTTATATAAATTAAGGAATTTAATTATCCTACATTTTATTTATTATATTATATGGGAGTTAATATTCTTAATTGAAGCTAAGGATAATACTTTATTTTATAAACCATATTTTGGATGTAGATATGTGTAAAAGTTAATATAAATAATTAAATGCAATAAAACTACATAAAGAATGTCTTGAATAAATCCTAGTGTACATATACGATAAATAAATAAATAAAGACATAAATACCTTATAGCAAATAGAATATGAAGGAATTAATAAGTTAAACTAAACCTATAATAAACTATTAAAAGAATATTATATGAGGTAGTATTGAATTGTGGTTATGAAATTAAGCTTAAAGAGTTATCTTGGATTTCTAAGATTTATATAAACCATATTAAATACATGTGTAATATTATTTGTCAAAGACCAGAATGTAAATCTATAATTTGGTTAGGTGATTAATAAGTTGGGACTTAGGATATTTGTAATTAGATTTTACACAAATAGAACTTACTATATAATTAATGAATAAATGTAATACTTTTACATCTAAATTTCTTAATATATAAACAATAATAAATAAATAAAATACTTTTACATCTAAATGTTAGGTGGATTAGTAAGTCTAGATTTAATCATTCTTAACATTTATAGTATTGGAATATAACTTAATGTTTTAAGATAAAATCATTAAAAGGGTTATGATATAAAACTATATTAAACTATGATTTGGAAATTTATCTAAATAATAATCCTTAAGTTTTCCTGGCATTAGATAAGCCATATGAAATACATTTATAACATTTATTACCAATACTTGGGATGTGAGTTTACAATTAAGTGAGGTATTTATAGTTAGAATTTATAGAAGGTTTTATAAATAGGAATTTGATACTTAAAACCTTTGAAACCTTTTGTTAGATAAAACTAAGTTACATAAGATATTATATTGATATACTTTACGGTAATGGGAGTAATGATAGGTTATTTGAATAAAATAATGAGAATTTTCATAATAGATTATCTTATTAATAACTAACAATTTCACTTAGAACCAGAATTTAATTCTCTGATAAATTCTACTCTATGTAGATATATTGTTTCATCCTAAATACAATAAAGGATTAATTTATTAGATTATTCATTTGAAACCTTAGGTTTTTGTAAAACAATTTAGAACGTATTTAAGGCTTAAGTTTATTGAAGTTTAAGTACAAAGGGATTATACATAGTCTATAGAGTGTATGTGTGTAAAAATAAAACATTAGGAGATTAAAGGTAAGTAAGGATACATAAAAGGTTATATTTAAACACCTTATTATATAGGTAATAATCAAACAAGTATGTACCTTGTGAATACTAAATGTAAGAGTTCGATAAGTCTAAGTTTAACTGTAATATAGTTGTTTCAGTATGGGAGGTAATTCAACATCTTATGACAATTTAGTAGACGGTTATAATAGAAGTCATTCTGAACTAAGGATATGATAATGAGTTTAGTGGCCCATTAAGTTATAATAAATTGTATCTACAACATTATGATTCCAATATACAAGATGTAGATCTTAATTAGGTTAAGGGAAAGACTTAATCATAATGGGTTGTCTAGTAGATATTGTTTAAATACATAATCTTTACATTGTGAGATAATAGTATAGTATTCTGAGATGAGTACCATCATAGGTCATAATACAATGTTTATTCTAAATTAAGAATAAAGGTATTGAGCTTAAGATTATTATCGAAATTCTTAGATTTAATTATATAACATAAACACATTTATGATATAGGGTCTCAAAGTCTTGAATGTGAGGGTTGTGGATTAAGTATGAATAAGTGGATAGGAGTGGACAATTAGCAAATATTGATCGAATACATTCCTTGATCTTACCACCTTGGGCTATACAACGTTCTCAGATAACACAAGATTATACATAACATTTAAGTGTGGGCTTAAAGAAATTGAGACTTTGAAATAAAAGTAAGGAGTTTATTTAAGCGTACATAGGCTACAAGTGATTGATGATAGATTACCTTTAATATTCTTCAGAGTATTGTTGATTGTTTGCGCAGTTAATTAGAACTGCTTACAAGACTTTCCCAGTACGATTTCTCGTACTCAGCGTGTTGTGTTTTGGGACTCTATGGAATGTTTTTACGATTTCTCGTACTCATTCGATATTTTTGGCTAGATTGAACTTGTGGAATGTTTGAAAAACGAACTAAAAAAAAAACTGACTCTAAGAGGAATTTCTAAAAAGGAAATGGTTGTGTGACTAACTCAGCTTGTGTGACTAACTGAGCCTTGGATGTGAAACTCACTTGGGTATTGGTTTTTTCTATTTGGTTGTTCCACTAGACATTGACTGCTTAGGGTTTACGCTTCTGCACTCTGTAGGACTGAGTGTTTTGGTATTGCTCTGGGTAGTTAGTGATCTAGTGGGAATTTGGAAAAGGTTAATCTTGGAATTCTTCTTTTGACTCTGGATATCGTTTCATCCATGAGCTGGTTCTGGAGGTTTCGACGTGCGCGCGTCTTCAATGGTAACAGCAGGGGGCTGTATATCCCTCGCCCATAGGGGCATTTATATTTGACAGCAGGGGGCTGTCTATCCCTGCCCACAGGGGCATTTATATTGACAGCAGGGGGCTGTATATCCCTCGTCCACCAGGACATTTAAATCTGACAGCAGGGGGCTGTATATCCCTCGTCCATATGGACATTGATATCTGGCGGTGGGGGCCATCTCTCCCAATTGAATTATTCCACTCTTGAGTTATTGGTTCTTGGATCTATCTTATTATTCTAGTCCTTTGTGACTATCTGAGTCTTTATACTCCGAACGGGAATTGGTTCTAACATCAACAATGGATGCTTACTAACTATGTGGTGTGACTACTTAAGTGGATGACTTGTTTTGGAAGTTCTCATCTCTATCTTTGTCTTTTTTCTTTTTCTTTAACTTGATTGTTTTGAAGTGCTTTATCTCTGTTTTACTTTTAAGAGTTTGTTTTCATGTTACTGTTTATTTTGAAGAGTTATGTTTTATAAGTTTGTTTTTGGAGAATTGTACCAGTTCCATTCCAGGGAACTGACTCACCCCTCTCGGGGTGGGCTGCTTGGTTTCATCTTGCAGGTACGAATTGATTTACAGGTGGCCACGAAGAGAATGAGCGTTTGGGATGGGACTAGGTTTTGTGGAGAGTTAATGTTTTAATTTCTATTATGTTTGTGTTAAGTTTTTCTCGAGTTCAGACCGTAGCTTTTGTAGATTGTAAGTTGTAATTGGTGAGGTTTGGTGCCGGGTGTTTGGAACCTGAAATACCCCAAACCTTGATATGCGGTTTAAATATTAAACTATGGTATGTAAAGGCTAAAAGTGCCTTAGGAACATCAGTGTACAATTTAAACCATAGTAAAATGCAATAAAGCATTAAGACACAGTTTGAGCAAAAACATGCTCTAAGCTATGAGTGAACTTGGTTAGGACCCAAAGAGCCTACCAAGACTTAATAATATTCAAGTATGATTTAATAAGGCTAATTAAGTCCTTAGGAAACTTTGGTAAACAATGAAACCAAACAAACACAAATAAACACCTTAAAGTCAATATGAGCAAAAATGTGCTCTAAGCCTGGGATAAATTTGTATAAGACCTAATGGTCATACCTATACCTTAAAAGTATGTTAATGAACATATTTAATCAATTACCAAAGAAAACCAAGCTTGAAAACAAGTTAAAACACAAAATGTGCTCTAAGGAGTCTTAAAGCACGTTTTTGAAAAATTGTCTTGTAAATGAGTTTTGAATGGCTAGATGTCCATCATTACTCTTTAATTAACATGTGTACTATATAGTATCACATTTGGAAGTCTATATCAATGGGAAATAAAAAATTTCACAAATATGTGCCTTAGTTTGTGAATAGTGCCCAAATAGTGCTAGTTTTGACTTAAGTCAACTTTAATTAGTTAAATGGTCAACAAAGACCATAAGTATCTTATATATTGAAGGGGGCACGGTTTTTAGTGTGTGAGTCATCACACTTGGCTAGCAAATAAATAAAGAAGAAAGAATAAAGTGAAAAGTTACTTTATGCCTTATAACATAAATATCTCCAAACTAAACCTCTCTCCTCACTTTCTCTTCTTTTCTTCTTGGTTCCCACCGTCTCCAACCTCATCCTCCCTTCTGCATCTCGTTTTCTACAGCCATATACCATTCTCCATCTTTGAATGCTTGTAACTTCTAGCTCCATGCACCAAATCAAATTCCAAGACCATATTTGTCTTAGTTAGGTCAAGCTCTACACTTCTCTCTTTTCAAATCTTCAAGAACTCCATTTTGGTGCCATGAAGATTCTCCATTGAAGGAGCTTGAGCTCACCTTTTCATGCCTTGACATTCTCCTTTGCTTCAAGGTAAGGAAAATCAAAGAAAAACAACATTTCCTTGTGTTAGTGTGTGGCCGAAAATTCACCTTACAATGGTGCATTACCTTGCTATCTTTTTAGCTTAATCCAAACTTCAAAGGGCTAGGAGGAGTCCTATCTTGCCACTTGTTCAAGTTCTCTTTCAAATTCCAAAGGTAAACATCAATTTTAGTGTTTAAGACACTTATGTAAACCTAGGGTTTAATTATGAGTTTGAGTATTAAACTTAATGCTCATTACCCTTATATGTATATTGGTTAGAAGGTTGACAAGTGATAAAAGCTCCTTGCCGATTTTCAATCAAGAAAAACAAGAGAAAACAAGTGAGAAAACTTGGAAAAACAAAGAGGTAAATAACCTCTCTTAATGTGGTTTATTGTACTAGGGAATTGAGCTATATTTGCTTAATAAATAACCTAAAGAGCCAATGGGAAAATGAGCTAGGAAACTATCCACAAGGTGGACTAAAAGGACATGGGAGCATTGTTGTGTGTATTCGCAGGTTGAAGGCATTTAAATGTGGAAATTCAGTGTTAATGGTTTATGCTATTTAAGGGCCTAAGTGCCAAGCAATTTAAGTTTATGCACTATATTGTGATGTAGTGTAAATTTGGTGAAGTTTTGTGTGTGAGGAAGTTCTTGATGGATTTTAGGTGTTCTTGAATGAAATAAGGTAAAAACCTAAGTGTTTGGATGTGAGGATATACAAGAGAAGCTATGGCAAAATTTGGAAAATGTATAAGGAGTTCTAGGTGTTTTAAATGAGTTTTGGTGAACTAGGAAGTGTTAGAGGTGAACAAATGTTTTACTAGGGAAGAAAACATGTATTAAGGTGATTTAGAGTGATGCAAGGATTTAGGTATTATCTTGGAAGTTCTAGGAATTCAATGTGTGTTTTTGAGAATGTATTCAAGTCTTGGAGAAGTTTGTTTAAGGTTTAGGAATGTTGATGTACAAGGAAGAAGTGATGTTTAGGCAAGGTGTGAAAAGGAGATTTAGTTAGTAAGAGAAGAAGTTTGAGAGATGATGTTAAGGTGTAGAGGAAACACCTTGGTATAGTGGTCAATATGGTGAAGTACCACTTAGAAATCCTAAGGAGGAAACATTCCAAGTGCTAAGAATTTTGTAAGGAATTTGTGAATGATAAGATGGTTTTGGTGTGTGATTTAAAGAGTTTAGTACATGGCTAAAGGTGTGTTTGAGGTGTATATGGTGTTGCTGGTGGCAACACATTGGGAGACTTAAGGAAAGTTTGGAACAATTTGGACAATTCTTAGGAAGTTTCTGCAGCCGACCTACCCAGGGGACCGACCCCAGTCTGGGTCGGTCGGGCTGAAACTGTGAACTTAGATGATCTCTGCAGCCGACCTACCCAGGGGGTGGGGTCGGTGGGTCGGTCGGACCTTAAAAAAAAAAAATTAATTTTAAGAATGTTAAGTGGTATTAGTGGTATGCCATTAAGAGAGTATTGATGGTAAGAAAGATAAATATATATGGACTTGAGAGATTAAGTTAAGTAAGATGATTTAAATGTTAAGGTTATAAAATGATATGTAATGAGGGGATTGTTAAGTAATGATGTTATAAGATTGTTAAGGACATGTTAAGTAAGTTATAATGAAATTTGGTGAGGGAAAAATTGTAGCAAATGTAAAAGTAAAACAAGTTAAAAATGTAAAGTTATTTAACTAAGTTAACGGGGAAAGTTAAGCATTAGACATTAAATAATCAAGCAACCCCGATGTTAATAAAAACACATGTGATGTTAACAGTTGTTCGAGAATTGCTCGAGGAACATAAGTGGACGTGGTAAAGTGGACTCCGGTGACAGGTATGGTTTTCTTGCAACCTGTGTCCTACCGGATTACACTGGCTTGTATGCCAATGTGTTTTTCTGTGTGTTGCCACGTTATAAGATAAATCATGAAACGAGTTTACAGTCGTTATTGTTGTTGTATGTTTACGTGCCGATACCGGTAACCTCAAATGCGCTTGAAGGGCTAGTTAACCACTATTAGGTAAACGTAAGAGAACGGTATCCGGTAATAACGTTTCCGACCTAAGGAACGTTCTAACCACGGCTATGCGTGAGTTAGTCGTGTGATGTTGCTGTAAGTGTATGACCCTCCTTTGCGTGATTAACTCAGTTGTAATACTGTATTGTGTGATGATGTGATAGGTTCCACAGCGGAGTCTTTAACTGTGAATATTTATATATTATGGGGGGTGAGGAATCCGGTTGTTCCGGTCGCGCGTTGTTTGGGAGTTGTTGTATACAGTTTCTTCAGCTTCCTCTCTGTTGATTGTCTTCCTTCATTGGTCTTCGATCACCCCTGAGCTTAACCAAGGCTCTTGACTCACGTCTGTTGGGGATTATGTATGTTGTGTTCGGGTCACTAAACCCGATCCATCTTTATGTTAAGTTATTCGTTCGCCTAACAGAACGGTAACGAGTTATGTAAACGAGCTTAGCATGAGTTGACAGCATCCTCTAGGCTCTCCCAGTGAACTAACTGTGTTTGGGTGGGTTCCTAAGAGAACCATTTCCGTTATGTTATGTATTTTGTTGTGATGCAATATCTATTACGGTGTTATGTTGAGCACGTTGAAACGTGCAAAGTGTTGTTGTGTGATGTTATGTAGTGTATGTTATATGTTGTAAAATGTGGAGTATGTGGATCATGGATATAAATCCCAGTGTGTGATAAGAGGCGTTTAAGGATAACCCGATTTAAGGGTAAGTGTCGTCTGTTAAGGAAGTAGCTCCATTAGAGGAGGAACACTCTAGGGATATTGAATACCTTGAGTGACTTATTAAGTAAGGATATATTATCCGTTTGTTGAGCCCGTTGAGGCGAAATGGTTATGTGTTGTGTGTTTACAGTTGCATGCATGATTTAAAAATAATCAACCGCATGCTAAGACGACAATTAGTTGTGCGTGGCCCGGTAGCATGTGGGCTGCGGGATTACCATACCAGCAAAGGTGCTGAGCCCCTTGGGGGCCACCCTTTCTCTTCTTTTCCTATTTCAGGTACGAAGTGCTGGAAGCCGTTCGAGAGTAGGACGGGTAGTCGTTGTACATGGGTAATCATTTAAGTGTATGTATACAGTAGGTGTAGTAAGACCGAAATTGTTGTCGGCACCAGTTTATAAATACTCGGTATAGTGAAAGTTGTACATTGTTGTTGTTGTTAATGGAAAGGGATAGTAATGTGTAGTCGCTCGGGAATTTAGCCATCAGACCGGTACAATGTATGTGTATTAGCCTTGTTAGCCACGTGGGTGGTTAACGGCGTGTAACACCAGCGAGTTGAGTTATTTGATGAGTTATGTATTCCGCTGCAGATTGTTGTTATGTATTTGTTGTTGGATGGGGTGTTACAAAAAGTGGTATCAGAGCGAAGTATCACTCTGATGACTGAATTACCGAGCTTAGGAAGTACCGAGTTAGGATTTAAGTACTTTGGGTTAAGGGTTGAGTAATAGCGTGAGAGATACGCTAGTTAGGAACTACCAGTGACTACTGGAAACCTACAATATCCATCCCACCCTCCACAATCCCTGTTTGATAACTTGGGAAAGAACGCCAGAGAGATGGAAGTCCTTCTTACTCGGGAATACCCGATCTGGCTGTTATTAAGTACCTCTAAAGGTACGGAGAACCTGTCACACGGTAGATCCCAAAAACTGGGAATCCCGGAGACGGTCTCCATCTGAACAATGTTAACCGCATTTAATAGCGAAGAATGAAGAATCTTGTGTATAGAAGAATAGAATTTCCAGCAACCTGGGTCGACAGCCGAGCAGTCGAGGATAACCAGCTTGCAACGCACCAACCGTGCAACAGGCAAGAAATGGATTAATAAAACCCGAGACGAGTGTCTACGGAACCACAGTTGATAAATAATACACCAACGGTATACCAACCGACAAGGGAACTACAACGTAGTGCCCAAATACGTGGAACGGGCTACAAAGTGAATACAATACTAAGAAAAGAGGGGGTCTCCCAGAATGGGAAACACCCTAGTTAATGATTATCATATGAGGACAGTGAGAAGTCACCTAGAAGAGTTATTATCAAGGCAGTAAGATCAGTGAGGGCCAACAAGGCCACTGATGACAGTATGGGTAAAAACAATACCACAACTGGTATGTGTTAAACCGATAGCCAGTTAGCATGGCGCACTTGCCATAGCAAGTGCTGCTATAACAGGGCTGTTCGGGAAATTTATAACCACTACAAAGTACTAGTAAGTACCATGAAGTTAAACAGGATCATTATGACCATGGAAGGGCTTGGTAGCCTAACCTCTGTAATTGTAAATACACCAGTCAGCAAGAAGCTAGACTTGGTTAAGGTAAGAAGATGTTGTGAAACCATGAAAATTCTTCTTTCAACCCAGATTTATTCAAACCCGTTTCTTTTCAAAACCAAATTTTCTTTCAAACCAACACTTCTTTCCAACCTTCTTTTAAACCAAACCAGTAAAACCAAGGGCAGATGATAAGATACAACAGTGGATAAACTTTCCTTCGATTAAGTTCGGGAAGCACGGGACGCATATTGTCAGGGGACAATATAAGGGAGTTGACAACAGAATACTTCACCTAGGCGTGTGACGGACACTACGAGTGTACCAACTGAATTGTGGGACGACTGAAATACCCCGTAATTAAAAATAGTGATTAATTAGGCTAATAAGTAATTTAGAAGCTTAATTAAGTGTAAATAATTATTAGGGAACAAATCCCGTAGAAAACGGATCCTTAAAACGGATTAAAATCACTAACGAACCTTAAAGCGCGTTTTCGAGGTAACCGGGAAAACGTGTCTTTAAGCGGGTCAATAGACTCGTAACAATTTTAGTCAACTAAATATTCATTAATAAACATTAGTGAAGTTTTAGAACCAATAAAATCAATAAAACGAGAGATTAGTAAAAATTGTCAAAAACGGGAAGTTGTGGGGTAGAAACATAAAAACCAAGAGTTATGTGTCCACTTTTAAAATAAAAAGTAAAATTTGTGGTGTGTGTGTGGGGTGTAGCCGATGGGCTTTATTTCCCCCTCTCTCACACTCTCTCACACACTCACTCACTATTTACAAAGACAAAAATCATAAAAGTAACCCTCACCTCACTTCCTACTCTCTCTCCTCCCTATTCTCTTTCCCCTCACGTGAACAAGCCCCCACACCCTCTCTTTTCTTCCTCCTTCTACCTCCATGCGATTCCATGGCTGCTTAAGAAAAACAACACAAAACTCACCTTCTCTCCTTTGTAACTCCCTCCACACTTCCCAAAAATTCACAAAAAAAAAAAAATTGTAACACAGAGCTACATTTCATTTTCCAAAATCCAAAAACAACCACTTTCGATTTTGAGGGTATATCCCATTTGGAGTTTCAACACCACCATTAGAAGGCCCTCCTTCTCCTTGTTCTTCTATGGTAAAAATATTTTGAAAACTCCATCTTTTTCTAGCTCTTGTGGGCAAAACGAAAATCTAGACTAAACCCTTGTTTGGTCTCTTGTGCTCTAGCCGATTTTGGCTTGTTGAAGGAGTTGGAAACCTTGTTCTTGAACCACTCCAAGCTTCATTCGCACTCTTGAGAGGTAATATGAATTCTAAACCCTAGAAATCTACATTGAAAGCTTAAATAATATTAAAAGTAGTTTTGGTATTGAATGTGTGTGTATATATGGGTGATAATGTTAGATTTGTTGAATACCAAAACCGGTAGGGGGGAGAAGGAAGGAGAAAGAGGAAGAAAGAAAATCTAGAAGTAAAGCAGGTAAGGAATGTTCACCTTTGTGTAGCTTTATAAATGTATATGTAACAGATTTTTAAGAATGGAAATGGGTATTGTAAATGATAATGCATTAATGGTATAATGTGCAAGAGGATATAAGTATTTGAAGCTTTAAAAGACATGTAAAACTGTTACAAAACAGATTGGGGATTAATGTTTGTGTGCAGGAATTTTGTAGTGTTTTTAGTGTTGTTTTAGTATGGGTATGGTATATGAGAACTTGTGTATATTGATGCGTATTGTAACAGGTGAGATAAGTGTTAAAATGTGAACTAGAATATGTGGTGAGAGTATAAAAATATAGGGGAGGCTATGGCAAAATTTGCCTAGGATTAGAACACTTAGAGAATTAAAAACTAGGTGACTAATGTGAGTTGTAACAGATTTGATTTGGATAGTTAGAGGGTAAGTGGAGAGAGCTAGGTAATGGATTCTAGATATAGTAAGAGTGCTAAAAATGACATTAGAAGAGGGAGATGTAGAGGAGAAGGGTAAGTGTTAAAATCTGTAGCATAAGGTAACTAGAGAAGAAAACTAGTTGAGTGTTGAGTGAAACTTGGAAAATTTTGTGAGTGAATGAGTATAGAATTGTGTAAGGAGTTATGATTGAACTAGGGTGTATTAGGAGGTTTAATTAGTGTCAAAACATGTGGATTAAGTGTAGGAACAATAGGGAAGTAATGGGTAAAAGAGAGGACTGAAAACAGAAATGAAAATGCAAATACTGGGCCGGACGAACTTGCGACCGGACTTGCAAGTTCGGTCGAGCCCAGACTTACAAAGACGGGTGAGCTACTGGAATTGACCGAACTTGCGACCGGACTTGCAAGTTCGGTCGGACCAGAAATTTTCCCGTCTGTAACCTACTGGAATCGACCGAACTTGCGACCGGACTTGCAAGTTCGGTCGGCCAGAAAAATTTCCATCCTGTAACCTACTGGAATCGACCGGACTTGCGACCGGACATGCAAGTTCGGTCGGTCCAGAAAAATTTCCTGAGGATAGCTACTGGAATCGACCGAACTTGCGACCGGACTTGCAAGTTCGGTCGGCCGAGAATTTCTGTAACCTGAGCTACTGGAAGCGACCGAACTTGCGACCGGACTTGCAAGTTCGGTCGGGCCAGGAATTTTCGGTACTGGTAGCTACTGGAATGGACCGGACTTGCAAGGTCGGTCGCAAGTCCGGTCCTGACAAAAAAAAAAAATTATTTAAATAGTAATTGTATATATATGTATATGTATACCCATACATATATGTATATGTATATGTATATGTATGAAAGCATGCCAAAGTTAAGTAAGGAAGTAAAACCTAAGTAAAGGAAAAGTAAGTAAATAAAGAGTAAATGTAAGAAGTATAAGGACATAGTAAGTATGTGTTAAGTAGTGATAGTTAGATTAATCATTTAATTGTATGTATGTAATAGGATTTGATTTGTGACACCGGAGGCACGTTTGGAAACACGTACAACGGTGAACGGTATGGATTCCTCATGCCCCGGGTGCTATCTTGGTTACTCTGATTTGTGTGTTGTGTGCTAATTGATCACCAAATAAGATAAATGCACGAATCGGAGTTAATATGCATACTTGTGGATATGTAGTGTTGTATGATGTTGTATATTTTCTTTAATTCTTAGTTTGTATACTTCATGAAATGTATGGATGATATGAATGTGTGTATGTATGTTGTATTGTACCGTGACCGTTATTCATTGTGTTTGGACTTCTAACTTGTTCCTAACAAGCTAACCATCCTAACATAAAATGGTAATTAAATTGGAATGAGTAGAAGTCCGATATAGTTTCGGCCACGCGTGAGGATGCGGGGTCACGAGAGGTTGGCTCCAATTCCTGACTCTTAAACTGGTCCGCGGCCCAAATCCCTTAAGTGGGTAGCATCCCGGATTAGTGAGTCAAGTAAATCCCGGATGTGGGGCGGTGTAGTCCCCAGGGCCGGAGGTCCCGACGACTTGACTTGAGTATAAGTAAGTAAGTAAGAATGAGTAAGTAAAGTAAAAGGAAAGTAAGTAATTGTATGCAAGTAGAAGTAAGTAATGAGTAAAAGAGTAAAGCATTCCGATTAACCCGGATGCATAATTTGGCTAACCTTGTGAAGGTAAGTAAGATGTGTACTTGTAATGTTGCCTTGGATTGTGTAATGTATTGTATGAGCATGTATGATGTATGAAAAGCATGTATGTATGAATAATGAATGGCATGTTTAGTGGACGTCAAATAGTCGGCGTGCCCTAGCTAGCACGCGGTATATGCGGAGTTTATGCGCAGCAATTTGCTGAGCCCCTTGGGGCACCATTTTACTACACTCAGGTACTCGAGATTGATGAAGATGTGAAGATCGAGTCTCACTTCTTTTATCTTTTTTTGGAATGTAAACAATGAATTTACGATGGGTGTACTAAGTAGTACATGGCTGTAGTTTTTGAATAGCCGGTGTACCATGGGGTACACCTTTTGGATAATGGAAGTATTGGATTGGGGTATAGATGAGTAGTTTTAGAAACTCATTCTTTTGGTAAGTTGGAAAGGTTGTAATCTAATATACTTAAATACTCGGTGATCCAGGATGTAAGTATTGAGCATGTGTTATTTTGGTAAGTAACTTAGTAGCTCGGTACGTTATGTTCATCAGACCGTGACTGTAAGTATTAGTAGCCTAGCTAGCCGTATGGGCGGTTAGCGGCATTGTTTCACCCGCCGTAGTAAGTATGTAGTAATTCCGCTGCGAACTCGTAGGATTAACAGGACGATTAGACGGTAAGCATAGGATTAGCGGTTGGGGTGTTACAAAAAGTGGTATCAGAGCGTAGTTACGCTCTGATGTCCATAGTACCGAGCATAGGGGATTACCGAGTTAGGATTTCAACCGTCTTAAGACGGATACTTAGAAACCTAACTAGGAACTACCGTTGTTAACAACGGATACCCTTAACGTTCTTATGAACGATGCCTTGCTTAAATTCCAAGACCTTTGAGTCCTATCTTGCAAAGCCTAATGTAACTGTTAAACATTCAGATGTCAGGACGAGGCCGAGGCCGACCTAGAGGCGAAGCCTCAGATGGAACCGGCGCGCAGACGATAGCTGAGATCGTCGCCGCCACGGTAGCGCAGATGCTACCTCAAGTAATACAAGCTGTACAACAATCTCAGCAGAACCAAACTCAAACGGGGGCCAATCCCTCCCCCTCCACCAGAGAAGCTAACTGGGTAAAAGCTGTAGCGGAACTCCGCCCTCCTTGTTTTAGGGGCGAGAGTGATCCGGCTAAGCTAGAAGCATACATCTCCGAGATGGAGACTGCTTTTGAAACACTCGAAGCTCCTGCTGGAGTTCGAGTCAGAGTAGCCGCCTACTACTTGAAGGATGCGGCCATGGATTGGTGGAAACTGGTGAAGCACGAGCACGTCAGCGACCCCACCTTCGACTGGGATTCTTTGCATCTCTCCTCCGATCCAAGTACTATCCGGAGCATGTAAAAACGAAGAAAAGGCTAGAGCTAGACGCCTTAAAGATGACAGACAAGATGTCTGTGGATGAGTACTACCGCACCTTCACCTCCATCCTCCGTCTCCTCCCCGATCTTGGATACACCGGCCAGGTGTTGGTCGATCGCTTCTATGGCGGTCTGAGCCATCGCCTTCGGTACAGTATGGGTTACACCAGATTTACCTCCCTTCAGGTAAATAAACGGTTAACCCTTAGTATCATGTCAATTCCTTAAATTCCTTGAATTCCTTAAATCTTTTCCTTATCCTTTCCTTAAATGAGAATCCCGGCTAATACCTGAAATTTCAGGAGTGTATCACGCGGCTTCTCGCGTTGAGATCACTTGCCAACTGAGGGATGAAGAAAACCGCGCTGAAGCGCAAGGCCAATAACAAAAATACCAGCACTGAGGAGCAGAACCAGGGTAAAAGCTGGAAGAAGAAGAAAGAAAGGGAACTTCTTTTCTCAGAAGAAGTCCCCAAGTGAGAGCAGTGCCCATGCTGAGCAGGGCAAACCAGCTGAGATCCTTCAGCTTGGCTATTCTGCACGGTGGCAGCTAAGCCACTGAGATCACACCCTCCTAAGGGTAAATTCTATCCAATTGTATTCGTATAAGTATCATTCTAGTATACCCACGCACACATGTGCTAACCCTCTAAGTATCATTTCTAGCACGCGGTATATGCGGAGTTTATGCGCAGCAATTTGCTGAGCCCTTGGGGCACCATTTTTACTACACGCAGGTACTCGAGATTGATGAAGATGTGAAGATCGAGTCTCACTTCTTTTATCTTCTTTTTGGAATGTAAACAATGAATTTACGATGGGTGTACTAAGTAGTACATGGCTGTAGTTTTTGAATAGCCGGTGTACCATGGGGTACACCTTTTTGGATAATGGAAGTATTGGATTGGGGTATAGATGAGTAGTTTTAGAAACTCATTCTTTTGGTAAGTTGGAAAGGTTGTAATCTAATATACTTAAATACTCGGTGATCCAGGTTGTAAGTATTGGGCATGTGTTATTTTGGTAAGTAACTTAGTAGCTCGGTACGTTATGTTCATCAGACCGTGATTGTAAGTATTAGTAGCCTAGCTAGCCGTATGGGCGGCTAGCGGCATTGTTTCACCGCCGTAGTAAGTATGTAGTAATTCCGCTGCGAACTCGTAGGATTAACAGGACGATTAGGCGGTAAGCATAGGATTAGCGGTTGGGGTGTTACACGACCGCACTCCGATAGGAGCTTGTGGGCTTGGCAGACCTACTTATGGGTTAGTTGGGTAGGTAGCAATGTATCATTATGGTACCCCACATATGTATACGAGTGGAGTCCGAAACACGGGAAGTAGTCGACTCCGTCTACGGTCAGCAGTATAAATCAAACAAGAGCTAGAGATTACAAGGAATGGTTGAAGTTAAGGAAATCAGTTAAGTTAACGAGACTAAAAGGATTAGTGAATTCCTCTCAAGGAAATGTTTAAGAGTTAGGAAGTGCGAAGGGCACAAACTGTTATGTAAAGACATCACATATGTCTTAAGGATCCTTAGGGATAAACATGTTAGCTCGAATGGTGACCTAGCCTGTACATGGCAAGCAAATGCCTAATGTGGACACATTAATGTACAATGAACGGGATGAAACTATCAAGAAATGTTGATCTTCACAGAAGAAGATAATAAGCCAATTAAGAACGCAAACGGCGTGGCTAACTCAATATATCAATAAGTGTGAACTAAATGTAAAAGCATAACTTAGCAACACCCAGGAGCAATCCTTGAAGGGTGTTCGCATCAACAAGTGTTGCACGAAATGGCATGACAGAAACACAAGGGTTGAAACTAACACCCAGTTTAGACATAAGTTGTCAGGAGACGGACTGACAAACCTGAGGGGCATCCCATGAAAGGAAACGTGATGTAACGACCTTGTCATGGAGCTCAATATAATATCCAAACCATGTAATGTTGTACAGAGAAGTACATATGTGTGGACAGCCTACAATGAGCCAGCTCAAGGCAAACAAGGCTCATAAGCCATAAGCAAGATATGTTATATAAATTCAATTGATTGTAGAAGTTTATGTTGTATAAGTGAATAGAGTGGTAAACGAACCACTGCATTAAGAGTGGGGATACCTCTCGATATTGTGAGACCGCAGGAGCGGTAGGTAGTTATGTGTATCAAGCCCAAGAAATATGTTAAGGATTGACCATATTGTTATTGAAAGAGAGCAGTTAGCTTAGTAACATGTGTGTAAAGTGAAACACCGAGCTGAGTAATGCCGACTTATGACTCGAATGATCGATGCTCAAGGAGCATTCAGTAGCCATCCAAATGAGTGATGAACATAATACGAATGATGTAAGATATGTATGGAAGTTAATGTGACAATAAATACCATGTAAGTTAGTTTATACAATAAGCACGGTGCGCAGTAAGCGACCGTTGTATAAGTGTTGTTGAATAATGATGTGGCAGATAAGACCAGTTATGAGTTAAATCAATGGACATGCAGCAAGTGATGATAACAGACTGGGCAATAAGCCAATGGTCGGTACTATGTGATAAGGAAACTCAGTGTGAATTCCATGGCGAATCGCATAAGGGATTTACTGTCAAGCGTTTACGCCTCTGCACTCTGTATGACTGAGTGTTTGGTATTGCATTGCGCAGTAATGATCGAGTGGGATAGCTAGGAATTGGAAACATGTTAATTATGGAGGAATAATGTTATAATGGCCGATACATAGGAAATGCAAGGCCGCACCTATAGAAAGTACTTGTACAAGACCAAATGTGGAGGCCATGATTAACAGTAAGGACTACAGTAGCACTAACTGCCAAATATCGGTATGGGATATACCCCAAATGTTGTAAATAGCTGAGAGAGCACTACACACTAGGTAGTAGCTCAATCTCAACCGACAGTAAGTCGGAAGGGAACAAGCCAATCATTGTGAAATACATAGCTGTATACACAGTAAATTGTTATGGAAGTGGATAGAAAGTTTATAACTCACCGAATTCGCTAACGGTGAGTAAGAGAACCACGCGTCGGTTGAGAAACCATTGTTACCAAGATGAAGGTGACAATTGGAGATGTACAATACAGTAAGAATAACAAATGAGGCAATTAAGCTCTACGGTTATTAGAGTTTCGCAGCAGAAACTAGTGAGCCAGTGATTCAAGTGTTGAATGTACATGGTGAACATGAGTGAATGGCTAATTATTAATGCCTAGAAGCCAACGGCTAGAATCGAAACCAACTAAGAGTTTAAACAACTCCAATGAGAATTCTTGGTTTAGGAACGTAAACCGCCAAAATGGTTAAGATCCTCTAATCGGAAATCCATTGTGTAATAGACCGCGTGGAAGTTAAAACACTTCACGACGGCACAACATTATAAGCCAATGTTTAGTAATTGATTACGTGGGCGTAATCCTTTTAAGGGGGGTAGAGCGCAAAACCACTTAGTGTATTACCGTACAAGTGTACGTAGTGTATGTGATATTGTGCATAGCACAAAATTTATTATTGTTTGATGATTGGGTGTGTGTTACGTAAACATACACATTCATTCATGGTTAATTGTGGTAATTGCGCACAGAAGATGCGAATACCATTGTGATAAGTGTGTGTATTTGTTAACAGCTGTGTGTGATAGTACAAGTGGGGGAGTTAGAGAGAAACTCCGGGGGAACAAAAGCCCCGACAGTGTATAATATGAAATGGTGTGTTGTATTTTGATAAAATATATGTATATATATACTATATAGTGATTCATGAAAGAATACGAAACTGACATAGAACCTAGTGAGATGAGATTCCTAGGTAAAATTTAAGTGAATGGAAATAACTGATAGACGAAGTCCTATCCCTTGGAGATGTTATGATCATGACTAGAATGATTTAAAAGATAGAAAATGGGAAATGAGTGATTTAATTGATGCTTGAAAATGAAGTGGAGGTGGGGTGGAACTTGATTGCATGTGATCAAGGGAAGCCAACACAAATTGGGGTGGAAGGATAGTTCACATGATGCTGATCACATCAGGGTTGGATGATTCTTGAAGCTCCCTATAAGTGGTCACAAATAACCACGCTAAGAAAGGAAGCAAAGAGCATAAGCTGAACTTGGAGTTGTGTGTGTTTCAAAAGGATTTTGAATTGGTATTTATAAAACGTCGATAGATACTTTACATAATTAAAGTTCTCTTACTTAACCTCACAAGGAAAAAAAATTTCAAATTTAAGTGATTGTTTTAATCCCAAGGCACGGGACGGAAGGTGTCCATCGCGACCGGGTTCTGCGGGATCACAGTGTATATCAAGGATTTTTGATTGTTATACATGCTATGACATGTGTGTATGTGTAATAAATATTATTTTGACCTTGAGTTCCTAAAGTGTTGTATGCTATCAAGACCTATGAGTAAATGTGTTGTGTTACATAGACCTAGTGTCTAAAGACTGTTAGGTATCGGGACCTATGGTCTAAATGTTGTTATGTACCGACCAGTGAGTCAAAGGGGTTGTTATGTATGTGTAAGTGTGTTAAGATACCCGGACCATTGAGTCCGAGGTTATCATGTGAATATGTTATGTTATGTGTGGATGTGAATGTGTTGCCCGGACCATTAAGTCCGAGGTTGTGATGTAAAGTGTGTTTGGTTATGGAAGTTTTATGGCTGTAAGTAATCCCCGTATTCTAATCTAATGATGTGTGGGAAATGTGAACTTCGAGGACGAAGTTCTTTTAAGGGGGGTAGATTGAAATACCCCAAACCTTATTGCGGTTTAATATTAAACTATGGTATGTAAGGCTAAAAGGCCTTAGGAACATCAGTGTACAATTTAAACCATAGTAAAATGCAATAAAGCATAAGACACAGTTGAGCAAAACATGCTAAGCTATGAGTGAACTTGTTAGGACCCAAAGAGCCTACCAAGACTTAATAATATTCAAGATGATTTAATAAGGCTAATTAAGTCCTTAGGAAACTTTGGTAGACAATGAAACCAAACAACACACAAATAAACACCTTAAAGTCAATATGAGCAAAAATGTGCTCTAAGCCTGGGAAATTTGTATAAGACCTAATGGTCATACCTATACCTTAAAGTATGTTAATGAACTATTAATCAATTACCAAGAAAACCAAGCTTGAAAACAAGTTAAAACACAAATGTGCTCTAAGGAGTCTTAAAGCACGTTTTGAAAAATTGTCTTGTAAATGAGTTTTGAATGGCTAGATGTCCATCATTACTCTTTAATTAACATGTGTACTATATAGTATCACATTTGGAAGTCTATCAATGGAATCAAAAATTTCACAAATATGTGCCTTAGTTTGTGAATAGTGCCCAAATAGTGCTAGTTTGACTTAAGTCAACTTTAATTAGTTAAATGGTCAACAAAGACCATAAGTATCTTATATATGAAGGGGGCACAGTTTTAGTGTGTGAGTCATCACACTTGGCTAGCAAATAAATAAAAGAAGAAAGAATAAAGTGAAAAGTTACTTTATGCCTTATAACATAAATATCTCCAAACTAAACCTCTCTCCTCACTTTCTCTTCTTTTCTTCTTGGTTCCCACCGTCTCCAACCTCATCCTCCCTTCTCCATCTCGTTTTGCTACAGCCATATACCATTCTCCATCTTTGAATGCTGTAACTTCTAGCTCCATGCACCAAATCAAATTCCAAGACCATATTTGTCTTAGTTAGGTCAAGCTCTACACTTCTCTCTTTTAAAATCTTCAAGAACTCCATTTTGGTGCCATGAAGATTCTCCATTGAAGGAGCTTGAGCTCACCTTTTCATGCCTTGACATTCTCCTTTGCTTCAAGGTAAGGAAAATCAAAGAAAAACAACATTTCCTCTTGTGTTAGTGTGTGGCCGAAAATTCACCTTACAATGGTGCATTACCTTGCTATCTGTTTAGCTTAATCCAAACTTCAAAGGGCTAGGAGGAGTCCTATCTTGCCACTTGTTCAAGTTCTCTTTCAAATTCCAAAGGTAAACATCAATTTTAGTGTTTTAAGACACTTATGTAAACCTAGGGTTTAATTATGAGTTTGAGTATTAAACTTAATGCTCATTACCCTTATATGTATATTGGTTAGAAGGTTGACAAGTGATAAAAGCTCCTTGCCGATTTTCAATCAAGAAAAACAAGAGAAAACAAGTGAGAAAACTTGGAAAAACTGAAATACCCCAAACCTTGGTATGTTGTGTAAATGTTAAACTATGGTATTTAAAGGCTAAAAAAGTGCCTTAGAAACATAAATGAACCATTTAAACCATGGTAAAACACAATAAAACACTAAGACACGGTTTGAGCAAAAACATGCTCTAAGCTTGGAGTGAACTTGGCTAGGACCCAAAGAGCCTACCAAGACTTGATAATGTTTAATTATGACTTTATAAGGCCAATTAAGTCCTTAGGAAACTTTGGTAGACAATGAAACCAAACAAAACACAAATAAATACCTTAAGGTCAATATGGGCTAAAATGTGCTCTAAGCTTGGGATAAATGTGTATAAGGCCTAATGGTCATACCTATGCCTTATTTATATGTTAATGAACATATTAAATCAATTACCAAAGAAAACCAAGCTTGAAAACAAGTTAAAACGCAAAATGTGCTTTAAGGAGTCTTAAAGCACGTTTTTGAAAAATTGTCTTGTAAATGAGTTTTGAATGGCTAAATGTCCATCATTACTCTTTAATTAACATGTGTACTATATAGTATCACATTTGGGTGGCTATATCAATGGGAAATCAAAAATTTCACTTCTGACTTGTTTAGGTGAATAGTGATTTTTATAAGCTAGTTTGTAACATATAATGTTATAAGTAATTAAATTGGTCAACAAAGACAATTATACCCTTCTAATAATAAGGGGGCCGGTTTTTGGTAGTAATGAGTCACCAAACATGTTAACTTGTTAAGTAAATAAAGGTGACTCATAGGTTACTATTTGCTTTAAGTTATAAATATCCTTAAAAGCAAAACCAATCTCATTTCTCCCTTCCTCCTTCATTTCACACGGTTTCTAAGCCTTCTTCTACCTCTCTTCCTTCTGTTCTCACGGTAATGCTACAGCAACAGCACCAAAGGCCATCTTCCTTTGCCAATATTTCTTGGCTCACTTAACCAAATAAAAAACAAACACCACCATTCTCTTCCTCTCATCAAGCTCTTCATTTCTATCTTCTCAAAACTTCAAGAGCCCCATTTCGGTGCCATGGAGTTCCACCATTGAAGGAGCTTGAGCTTGTCTTTCCACATATTATTGATCTCCTTTGCTTCTAGGTAAGGAATCTCAAAGAAAAATCAAGTTTCCTCTCCTTTTAGTACATGGCCGAAAATTAACCTCACCATGGTGTCTTTACCTTGCTTGTTTTAGCCTCATTTGAATCTTCCAAGGGCTTGGTGGAGTCCTCTCTTGATATATATTCAAGCTCTCTTTCCATTCCAAGGTAAAACAATCATTTTAATACCTTAAGATAATATATGTGACTAGGGTTTATAATGAGATGAAGCATAATGCTTGAATACTCATTCTATTATTTGTACATTGTATAGAAGTTGGCAAACAACTAAACACCCCACCGGTTTTACAAGGAAACAAGGAAGAAGTTTGTGAGGAAAAAGAGGTAAACAAACTATCTCAATGTAGCTTAAATGCCTTAGGAAAATGAGCTTGATTTGCTTAATAAAATACCTAAGGAGCCAATGGCAAATGAGCTAGTAAAATGCTCTCAAGGAGTTTATTAAGGGCATATGTATTGTTGGGTGTATTCGCAGGTCAAAGGCATTACTTATGTGGGAAATTCAGTGTTTAAGATTTATGCAATTTAAGGGCCTAAGAGCCATGCATTTAAGGGCCTAAGTGCCAAGCAATTTAAGTTATGCACTATATGGTGATGTAGTGCTAAATGTGTGAAGCCTTGTGTGTAAAAATGTGTTTGATGGATTTTAGGTGTTCTTGAATGAAGTAAGGTGAAAACCTAAGTGGTTGGATGTGAGTATACAAGAGAAGCTATGGCCAAATTTGGGAAAATTGTAAGAAGATCTAAGTGTTTTAAATGGTTTGATGAACTAGGAAGTGTTAAAGGTGAATAAATGCTTACTTGAGAAGAAAACAAGTATTAAGATGATTTAGAGTGATGCAAGGACTTGGGTGTTATCTTGGAAGTTCTAGGAATTCAATGTGTGTTTTGAGGATGTATTTAAGTCTTGGAGGAGTTTGTTTAAGGTTTAGGTTATGATAATGTCCAAGGTGGGAATAATGTTTAGGTAAGGTTTTGAGAAAGGAACTTTTAGGAAGTTGTGAAAAGAAGATTTGTTTAGTAAGAGAAGATGCTTGGGAGATGATGTTAAGGTAAGGAGGAAACATTTTGGGATAGTTGTAATCAAAGGTGAGAAACACCATTTAGAAACCTAGAGTCAAATGTTATAAGTGTTGGTGTATGTATAAGAAAATTGGGTAACAAGTTGGACAATGTTTTAAGGTGAATCGAAGTTGTATTTTGGCATTAGAATATACCTAAGATCATATGGTAAGTTTATACAATTAATGGAGGTGGAGAACTAAGGCAACAACACTTGAAAAATGCAATTTTGACAATTCTGTAGCTTTGGTCCGGGACCTAGGTCATGGTTCAAGACCCGGACCAAGCTTTTAAAATGGCCGAGAGTTGTAACATGTTGTGGTCCGGGACTTAAGGGAAGTACAAGGTCCCGGACCACCCTATTAAATCGCCCGAGAGTTTTCTAATGTGTTGGTCCGGGACTTAAGGTAAGGACCAAGTCCCGGACCACTCTAAAATGTTGTTTAAGGTTGGAAAATGATGTCTAATGATGGGGATTGATGGTTAATGATGTTATGAGGTTGTTAAGGACATGTTAGGTGAGTTTAATGACAATTAAGTGGGTGAAAAGTTGTAATAATAAATGTGAAAGTAAAACAAGTTAAAAAATGTAAAGTTATGTAACTAAGTTAACGGGGAAAGTTAAGCATTAGACATTAAATAAACATGCTACCCCGATGTTAATAAAAATACATGTAATGTTATCAGTTGTTCGAGAATTGCTCGAGGAACATAAGTGGACGTGGTAAAGTGGACTCCGGTGACAGGTATGGTTTTCTTGCAACCTGCGCTACCGGATTACACCGGCTTGTATGCCAATATGTTTTACTGAGGTTTGCCACCTTGTAAGATTAAAACATGTAATGAGTTTATGTAATTCATTTATGTGGCGAATTTGGCCTCCGATACCATTTAACCTCAAATATGTGTTAAACCTTAGCTAGCCAAATCTAGGAACACCTGAGTGATCGGTATTCGGAGTTGACGGCCCAAACCTTGGGAACGTGCTAACCACGGCTATGTGTGAGTTAGTTGGACATTGTTGTTGTATGCAAGTGTGAACCTCCCTTGTGTGCTTAACTCGGTTATGATACCGTATGGTGTGTGGATGTGGTAGGCTCCATAATGGATCTAACTACTTATTTATAAGTGTATGTACTAATGGGGGGTGAGGAGTCCGGTTGTTCCGGCCACGCGTGTGATGGACGGGAGTCGATATCATATCCAGTTCGGCTCTCTTGGTGTATGTATAGGTGGTATTCCAATTTGGTTTCTACCTTCCCTTAGCTTATCCAAAGCTAGTTACTGACTCACGTCGGGCCACAGGGGCATACGAATGTTTTTCGGTGTGCTTGGGATCACTATATCCGACACACCTTGGGTATAAGTTAACCGTTCTATATAACTGGACGGTAACGAGGTTGGTAACGAGCTTAACATGGGATTGGCAAAAATCCCTAGGCTCACATGGTATACTAACTATGGTGGAAGGTTCCTTGTGAGAACCGATTTTATGGTGTTATGTAATGTTATGGTGCTATGCAAATTCCCTTGCTATGCTATGGTATATATATATATATTGGATGTTTTAAATGAATGCGATGTCATCATATGTACGTTGAAACAAGAAAGGTGTTGTTATGTTTTATTATGTGAGAAATGAGATATGTTGTATGATATGGAGTGTGTGGATCATGGAAATGAATCCCAGTTTGCGACAAGAGGCATTTAAGGATAACCCGATTAATGGGTACATGTCGTTCGTTAAGGAAGTAGCTCCGTTTTAGAGGAGAGCCACTCTAGGGTTTAAGGAATCATTGGATGGTTGGTTAAGTGTGGATGTTTTGGTTATAGGTTGAGCCCATTGAGGCGAAATGTTATGTGTTGTATGGTTATGGCTTGTATGCATGATTTAAATATAATCAACTGCATGCTAAGACGACAATTAGTTGTGCGTGGCCCGGTAGCATGTGGGCTGCGGGATTACCATACCAGCAAAGGTGCTGAGCCCCTTGGGGGCCACCCTTTCTCTCCTTTTCTATTTCAGGTACAAGGAGCTGGAAGCCGTTCGAGAGTAGGACGGGGTAGATGTTTATACATGGGTAGCCATTTAAATGGCGTAAGCATTGTAAGCGTAGTAAGACCGAAATTGTTATCGGCATTAGTTTGTAAATACTCGGTACAGTGGGAATGTATGTATATTATAAATGTTGAAAATGGAATGAGGATTGTATTGTGTAGTTGCTCGGGAATCTAGTCCATCAGACCGATACAAATGTATATGTATTAGCCTTGTTAGCCACGTGGGTGGTTAACGGCGTGTAACACCATTGAATTAAGTAATGTGATGAGTTGAGATTTCCGCTGCAGATTGATGTTAAGTGTACGGTGGTGGTTGGGGTGTTACAAAAAGTGGTATCAGAGCGAAGTATCGCTCTGATGACTGAATTACCGAGCTTAGGGTGTACGAGTTAGGATTTAAGTACTTTGGGTTAAGGGTTGAGTGATAGCGTGAGAGATACGCTAGATAGGAACTACAGTGAATACTGGAAACCTACAGTATCCTTCCTGCCCTCCACAATCTCTGTTTTATAACTTGGGAAAGGACGCCAGAGAGATGGAAGTCCACTCTTACTCGGGAATACCCGATCTGGCTGCTATTAAATACCTTCAGAGTACGGGAGAACCTGTCATACGGTAGATCCCGAAAAGTGGGAATCCCGGAGACGGTCTCCATCTGAACAATATTAACCGCATTTAATAGCGAGGAATGAAGAATCTTGTGTATAAAAGAATAGAATTTCCGGCAACCTGGGTCGACATGCCGAGCAGTCGAGAACAACCAGCTTGCAACGCACCGACCGTGCAACGGGCAAGAAATTGATCAATAAAACCCGAGACGAGCGTCTACGGACTACAAACATTAAATAATACACCAACGGTATACCAACCGACAAGGGAACTACAACGTAGTGCCCAAACAAGAGACAAGTCTCAGTAACCACGACAAGTGCGTGGAACGGGCTATAAAGAGGATACGATACTAAGAAAAAGGGGAACTCCAAGAGTGGGAGACACCCCAGTTGATAATGACCATATGAATACAGTGAGGAGTTACCTAGAGAGTTATTATCAAGACAGTAAGATCAGTGAGGGCCAATAAGGCCACTGATGACAGTATGGGTAAAAACAATACCACAACCGGTATGTGTTGAACTGATAGCCAGTTAGCATGGCGCACTTGCAATAGCAAGTGCTGCTATAACAAGGCTATTCGGGAAATTTATAACCACTACAAAGTACTTGGAAAAGTACAATAAAGTTAAGTGTGATTGTCATAACAGTGGAAGGGCCTGTTAGCCTAACCTCTATAATTGGAAGTACACCAGTCAGCAAGAAGCTAGACTTGGCTAAGGTAAGAAGATGTTGTGAAACCATGAAAATTTTTCTTTCAAACTCAGATTTACTCAAACCCTTTCTTTTCAAAACCAGATTTTCTTTCAAACCAACACTTCTTTTCGACCTCCTTTTAAACCAAACCAGTGAAACCAGGGACAGTTGACAAGGATACAACAGTGGATAAACCTTCCCTCGATTAAGTTCGGGAAGCAAGGAATGAATATTGTCACGGGACAATGTAAGGGAGTTGACAGCAGAATACTTCACCTAGGCGTGTGACGGACACTACAAGTGTACCAACTGTGTTGTGGGACGACCGCACTCCGATAGGAGCATGTGGACCTGACAGACCTACTTATAGGTTAGTTGGGTAAAGTAGTAATGTATCATTATGATACCCCATATGTTACAAGTAGAGTCCGAAACACGGGAAGTAGTCGACTCCGTTCTACGGTCAGCAGTTATAAGTCAAATAACAGCTAAGGATTACCATGAATGGTTGATGTAGAGGAACCCCCAGTTAAGATAACTAGACTAAAGGAATTAGTGAATTCGTTTCAAGGATATGTTTAAGAATCAAGAGGTGCGAAGTGCACTAACTGTTATATAAAGACATCACACATGTCTTAAGATTTCGGGGAGTAAACATGATAGCTGGAACGGAGACCCAGCCTATGCGTGGCAAGGCAGATGCCTAATGTGGACATATTGATGTGCATGACGGATGAAACTCCCAGAATGAGTACATACACTATCAGGAAATGTTGATCTTCACAGAAGAAGATAATAACCGGTTAAGAACGCAAATGGCGTGGCTAACTGAATATACCAGTAGCAACACCCAGGAGCAATCCTTAAAGGGTGTTCGCATCAATAATTGTTCACAAAATGACATGACAGAAAACAGGGTTGAAACTAACACCAGATTAGACATAAGTTGTCAGGAGGACGGACTGACAATCCTGAGGGGAATCCAATGAAAGGAAACGGAATGCAACGACCGCCTTGTCATGGAGCTCAATATGATATCCAAAACTATGTAATGTGCACAAAGAAGTATATGTTGTGGACAGCCTACAATGAGCGCAGCTCAAGGCAATAGGCTTATAGGCCACAAATGAAATGTGTTATATAAATTAGATTGCGATTGGCAGAAGTATATGTTACACAAGGAATAGAGCGAAGACGAACCACTGCTTTAAAGAGTGGGGATACCTCTCGATATTGTGAAACCGCGAGAGCGGTAGTTGTGTGGACAAGTTCAAGAAATATGTGGAGGAGGGACCACGTTGTTATACCCCGGATGATTTGAATAAATAATACGAAAAGAAGGCTTCGTACCAGTTTGTGTACACAGGAAGAGTAATAAGTCGTATAGCAATCACCATAGTGTGTGTGAAGCTAAATGTGTAGCGAGAACAACGCTGGAGAGAACATAAAGGCTCAAGAAAAATAGTAGTATATTCAAAAATCAGCCAAATAAGTGGCCACATAAACCCAACGTGATAGCGAAAGCTACTATAATAGCGGATGCAATATAAGTTGACGTTGTATAATGAGTAAGGATACGGTGCGCAATAAGCGACCGTTGTGTGAGTATTGTTAGATGATAAAATGGGGAGTGAGCAGAGTTATGAGTTAAACCCAGTGGAGGCACAACAGTAAATGATAGCAAACGAACTGAGCAGTAAGCCGGTGACAAGTATTATGTGATAAGAATTTCAGTAAAACACAGTGTAAGTTCCTATCGCAATCGCATGAGAGATTTACTGTCAAGAGTTTACGCCTCTGCACTCTGTATGACTGAGTGTTTTGGTATTGCACTTGCGCAGTAATGATCAAGTGGGATAGCTAGGAATCAGAAGCATGGTAATTGTGGAGGAATAATGTTAATGGCCGATGCATAAGTAATGCAAGGCCGCAGGAATGAAAGAATACATGTACAAAACCAAAGGTGGAGACATGATTAACAGTAAGTGACTACAGTAACACTAAATACCAAATGTCAGTATGAGATATACCCCAGGTGTGAGAAATAACTGAGAGAGCTACACATTGGGTAGTAGCTCAATCTCAACCGACAGTAAGTCGGTAGAAGCAAGTCAATCATTGTGAATTACATAGTAGTTTACGCTGTAAGCTATTGGAGAAGTGGATGGAAATTGTGAAACTCACCGAATTCGCTCAGGGTAAGAGATACCATGCGTCGGTTGAGAAACCATTCTTCCCAAGATAAGGGTAATACATTGGAGATGTACAATACAGTAACAGTAACGAATGGGGCAAACTAGCCCTATAATTATCAGAATGGCGCAGCAGAGGCCAGTGAACCCATGCATCAAATGTCGAATATACATTGTGAATATGAACGGATGGCTAGTCATCAATGCCTAGAAGCCTTACAGGCCAGGACCGAAACCGGTTATGAGTTACAACTCCAATGCGAATTCTTGGTTTAGGAACTAAACCGCTAATATGGTTAAGATCCTCTAATCAGAATCCATTGTGTAATAGACCGCGTGGAAGTTAAAACACTTCACGACGGCAGAACATTTTAAGCTAATGCTCAGTGATTGATTACGTGGGCGTAATCCTTTTTAAGGGGGGTAGAGCGCAAAACCACTTAGTGTGTTTTACCGTACAAGTGTACGTGAACTGGGTTGTGCATAGAACAAAATGATTTGTTATGATGGTTGGCGCGTGTGTTATATAAACATACGCATTTATTTGTGGTTAAATTGTGGTAATTGCGCACAGAAGATGCGAATACCATTGTGGGAAGTGTGTTAGTACAAGTGGAAGGGAGTAAAGAAACTCCCGGGGAACTAAAACCCCGACGGTGCATAAATGTAAACCATGTATTGTATTTTGATAAAAAAATATATGTATATATATACAGTGTTGTGATTTATGAAGGGGTATGAGACCGACATAGAACCTAGTGAGAATTAAATTCCCTAGGTAACTTGAATTAAGTGGGATTTGGATGATGATTGATAGACGGAGTTCTATCCCTTGGAGATGTAATGATTATGACTAGAAGGATTTAAAGATAGAAAATGGGACATGCTTGAATTAGTTGTTGGTTGAAAATGAAGTGGGAGGTAAAACTTGATTTCATGAGATCAAGGGAAGCCGAACACAAATTGGGGTGGAAGGATAGTTCAACACTGATGCTGATCACATCAGGGTTGGATAACTCTAGAAGCTCTCTGTGAGTGGTCACAAATAACATGTAAGGAAGAAGCAAAGAGCATAAATTGGACTTGGAGTTGTGTGGTGTTTTCAAAAGGATTTTCAATTGGTGTTTTCAAACAATCGATTAATATTTTGAATAAAAGATCTTCTTATACTTAACCTAGTAAAGAATATTTTGGTAGTACTTGCTCACGAGCTGAGGACGTATGAGCCTTTGTCTTCGGACCGGTGACATGAGAAGTATGTATGTTAAAAATTAAGTGAATGTTTTGATCTCCCAAAGGAACGGGGACCAGAAGGTGTCCATCGCGACCGGGTTCTGCGGGATCACAGTGTATATGTACTCAACGTGGGATTCGAACCCATGGAGAGATGGAAAAGGTATTTCTGTTTGATATACATGCTAAGACATGTTGTGTGGAATAAGTAATAAATATTATGTTAGACCTTGAGTCTAATGTGAGTGGGTTCTGAATTGATTGTGTTACCCGGACCTACGAGTCCAAATGTGGTTATGTCACCCAGACCTAAGAGTCTGAGGGATATATGTAAGTGCAAGTGTAGTGAAGGTACCCGGACCATTAAGTCCGAGGTTACCATGTGAGTATGATTTTATGTATAATGTGGATATGTGCCCGGACCATTAAGTCCGAGGTTGGATGTAAAGGGTGGTTGGTAATGGAAGTTTATGGCTATAAGTAATTCCCGTATTCTAATCCAATGATGCGAGGAAATGTGAACTTCGAGGACGAAGTTCTTTTAAGGGGGGTAGATTGAAATACCCCAAACCTTGGTATGTGTAAATGTTAAAACTATGGTATTTAAAGGCTAAAAAAGTGCCTTAGAAACATAAATGAACCATTTAAACCATGGTAAAACACAATAAAACACTAAGACACGGTTGAGCAAAAACATGCTCTAAGCTTGGAGTGAACTTGGCTAGGACCCAAAGAGCCTACCAAGACTTGATAATGTTTAATTATGACTTTATAAGGCCAATTAAGTCCTTAGGAAACTTTGGTAGACAATGAAACCAAACAAAACACAAATAAATACCTTAAGGTCAATATGGGGAAAAATAAGGGATGAAAATGTGAAAAAGCCTAATGGTCATACCTATGCCTTATTTATATGTTTAATGAACAATATTAAATCAATTACCCCCAAAGAAACCAAGCTTGAAAACAAGTTAAACGCAAAATGTGCTTTAAGGAGTCTTAAAGCACGTTTTTGAAAAATTGTCTTGTAAATGAGTTTTGAATGGCTAAATGTCCATCATTACTCTTTAATTAACATGTGTACTATAGTATAACATTTGGGTGGCTATATCAATGGGAAATCAAAAATTTCATTCTAAGTGCCTTGTTTAGGTGAATAGTGATTTTTATAAGCTAGTTTGTAACATATAATGTTATAAGTAATTAAATTGGTCAACAAAGACATATACCTTCTATTATAAGGGGGCCGGTTTTTGGTAGTAATGAGTCACCAAAAATGTAACTTGTTAAGTAAATAAAGGTGACTCATAGGTTACTATTTGCTTTAAGTTATAAATATCCTTAAAAGCAAACCAATCTCATTCTCTCCCTTCCTCCTTCATTTCACACGGTTTCTAAGCCTTTTCTACCCTCTTCCTTCTTCTCACGGTAATGCTACAGCAACAGCACCAAAGGCCATCTTCCTTTGCCAATATTTCTTGCTCACTTAACCAAATCAAAAAACAAACACCACCATTCTCTTCCTCTCATCAAGCTCTTCATTTCTATCTTCTCAAAACTTCAAGAGCCCCATTTCGGTGCCATGGAGTTCCCATTGAAGGAGCTTGAGCTTGTCTTTCCACATATTATTGATCTCCTTTGCTTCTAGGTAAGGAATCTCAAAGAAAAATCAAGTTTCCTCTCCTTTAGTACATGGCCGAAAATTAACCTCACCATGGTGTCTTTACCTTGCTTGTTTAGCCTCATTGAATCTTCCAAGGGCTTGGTGGAGTCCTCTTGATATATATTCAAGCTCTCTTTCCATTCCAAGGTAAAACAATCATTTTAATACCTTAAGATAATATATGTGACTAGGGTTTATAATGAGATGAAGCATAAGCTTGAATAACTCATCTATTATTTGTACATTGTATAGAAGTTGGAAACATAACACCCCACCGGTTTTACAAGGAAAACAGGAAGAAGTTTGTGAGGAAAAAGAGGTAAACAAACTATCTCAATGTAGCTTAAATGCCTTAGGAAATGAGCTTGATTTGCTTAATAAAATACCTAAGGAGCCAATGGCAAATGAGCTAGTAAAATGCTCTCAAGGAGTTTATAAGGGCATATGTATTGTTGGGTGTATCGCAGGCAAAGGCATTACTATGTGGGAAATTCAGTTTAAGATTTATGCAATTTAAGGGCCTAAGAGCCATGCAAGGGCCTAAGTTGCAAGCAATTTAAGTTATGCACTATATGGTGATGTATTGCTAAATGTGTGAAGCCTTGTGTGTAAAAATGTTTGATGGATTTTAGGTGTTCTTGAATGAAGTAAGGTGAAAACCTAAGTGGTTGGATGTGAGTATATACAAGAGAAGCTATGGCAAATTTGGAAAATGTGTAAGAAGATCTAAGTGTTTTAAATGGTTTGATGAACTAGGAAGTGTTAAAGGTGAATAAATGCTTACTTGAGAAGAAAACAAGTAGTAAGGTGATTTAGAGTGATGCAAGGACTGGGTGTTATCTTGGAAGTTCTAGGAATTCAATGTGGTGTTTGAGGATGTATTTAAGTCTTGGAGGAGTTTGTTTAAGTTTAGGTATGATAATGTCCAAGGTGGGAATAATGTTTAGGTAAGTTTTGAGAAAGGAACTTTTAGGAAAGTTGTGAAAAGAAGATTGTTTAGTAAGAGAAGATGCTTGGGGGATGGATGTTAAGGTAAGGAGGAAACAGTTTGGGATAGTTGTAATCAAAGGTAGAAACACCATTTAGAAACCTAGAGTCAAATGTTATAAGTGTTGGTGTATGTATAAGAAAAATTGGGTAACAAGTTGGAAATGTTTTAAGGTGAATCGAAGTGGTATTTTGGCATTAGAAATACCTAAGATCATATGGTAAGTTTTATACAAATAATGGAGGTGAGACTAAGGCAACAACATTGAAAAATGAATTTTGACAATTCTGTAGCTTTGGTCCGGGACCTAGGTAAGGTTCAAGACCCGGACCAAGCTTTTTAAAATGGCCGAGAGTTTAACATGTGTGGTCCGGGACTTAAGGGAAGTACAGGTCCCGGACCAACCTTATTAAAATCGCCCGAGAGTTTTCTAATGTGTTGGTCCGGGACTTAGGTAGGACAAGTCCCGGACCACTCTAACAATGGTTGTTTAAGGTTGGAAATGATGTCTAGATGATGGGATTGATGGTTAATGATGTTATGAGGTTGTTAAGGACATGTTAGGTGAGTTTAATGACAAGTAAGTGGGTGAAAAGTTGTAATAAAATGTGAAAGTAAAAAAGTTAAAAAATGTAAAGTATGTAACTAAGTTAAGGGGAAAGTTAAGCATTAGACATTAAATAAACATGCTACCACCCGATGTTAATAAAATACATGTAATGTATCAGTTGTTCGAGAATTGCTCGAGGAACAGAAGTGGAGTGGTAAAGTGGGACTCCGGTGAAGGTATGGTTTCTTGCAACCTGCGTCCTACCGTATACACGGCTTGTATGCCAGTATGTTTATGAGTGTTTGCCACCTTGTAAGATTAAAACATGTAATGAGTTTTATAGTAATTCATTTATGTGGCGAATTTGGCCTCCGATACCATTTAACCTCAAATATGTGTTAAACCTTAGCTAGCCAAATCTAGGAACACTGAGTGATCGGATTCGGAGGTGACGGCCCAAACCTTGGGAACGTGCTAACCACGGCTAGTGTGAGTTAGTTGGACATTGTTGTTGTATGCAAGTGTGTGAACCTCCCTTGTGTGCTTAACTCGGTTATGATACCGTATGGTGTGGGAGTGGTAGGCTCCATAATGGATCTCTAACTACTTATTTATAAGTGTATAGTATTAATGGGGGGTGAGGAGTCCGGTTGTTCCGGCCCGCGTGTGGATGGAGGGAGTCGATTACCATATTACGTTCGGCTCTTCTGGTGTATGTATAGGTGGTATTCCCAATTGGTTTCTACTTCCCTTAGCTTATCCAAAGCTAGTTACTGACTCACGTCGGCGCCACAGGGGCAACGAATGTATTTCGGTGTGCTTGGGATCACTATATCCGACACACCTTTGGGTATAAGTTAACCGTTCAATAACTGGGACGGTAACGAGGTTGGTAACGAGCTCTAACATGGGATTGGCAAAAATCCCTAGGCTCACATGGTATACTAACTATGGTGGAAGGTCCTTGTGAGAACCGATTTTATGGTGTATGTAATGTTATGGTGCTATGCAAATTCCCTTGCTATGCTATGGTATATATATATATTGGATGTTTTAAATGAAGCGATGTCATCATATGTACGTTGAAACAAGAAAGGTGTTGTTATGTTTATTATGTGAGAAATGAGATATGTTGATGATATGGAGTGTGTGATCATGGAAAAGAATCCAGTTTGCGACAAGAGGCTTTAAGGATAACCCGATTAATGGGTACATGTCGTTCGTTAAGGAAGTAGCTCCGTTTTAGAGGAGAGCCATCTAGGGTTTAAGGAATCATTGGATGGTTGGTTAAGTGTGGATGTTTTGGTTATAGGTTGAGCCCATTGAGGCGAAATTTATGTGGTATGTTTACGGCTTTATGCATGATTTAAATATAATCAACTGCATGCTAACGACAATTGTTGTGCGTGGCACGGTAGCATTGGGCTGGGGATTACCATACCAGCAAAGGTGCTGAGCCCTTGGGGGCCACCCTTTCTCTCCTTTCTATTTCAGGTACAAGGAGCTGGAAGAATCCGTTCGAGAGTAGGACGGGGTAGATGTTTATACATGGGTAGCCATTTAAATGGCGTAAGCATTGTAAGCGTAGTAAGACCGAAATTGTTATCGGCATTAGTTTGTAAATACTCGGTACAGTGGAATGTATGTAATTATAAATGTTGAAAATGGAATGAGGATTGTATTGTGTAGTGCTCGGGAATCTAGTCCATCAGACCGATACAAATGTATATGTATTAGCCTTGTTAGCCACGTGGGTGGTTAACGGCGTGAACACCATTGAATAAGTAATGTGATGAGTTGAGATTTCCGCTGCAGATTGATGTTAAGTGTACGGTGGTGGTTGGGGTGTTACAAAAAGTGGTATCAGAGCGAAGTATCGCTCTGATGACTGAATTACCGAGCTTAGGGTGTACCGAGTTAGGATTAAGTACTTTGGGTTAAGGGTTGAGTGATAGCGTGAGAGATACGCTAGATAGGAATTACCAGTGAATACTGGAAACCTACAGTATCCTTCCTGCCCTCCACAATCTGTTTTATAACTTGGGAAAGGACGCCAGAGAGAGGGAAGTCCACTCTTACTGGGAATACCCGATCTGGCTGCTATTAAATACCTTCAGAGTACGGGAGAAACTGTCATACGGTAGATCCGAAAAGTTTGAATCCCGGAGACGGTCTCCATCTGAAAAATGTAACCGCATTAATAGCGAGGAATGAAGAATCTTGTGTATAAGAATAGAATTTCCGGCAACCTGGGTCGACATGCCGAGCAGTCGAGAACAACCAGCTTGCAACGCACCGACCGTGCAAGGGCAAGAAATTGATCAATAAAACCCGAGACGAGCGTCTACGGGACTACAAACATTAAATAATACACCACGGTATACCAATCGACAAGGGAACTACAACGTCAAGAATACCGGTCGATTATAGCAAGTTTTCCTAGAAAGTGTCCCTCCAGGTTATCGAATCAGGGGAGGCAGCGTTTAGTTTAATTAATTTTTAAGATCAAACAAAGTAAAATAACTCAAGTAACAGGGGGGTTTTGTTTGTTGAATTACTAAATACTGAAACAAACTGTAAATAAGAACAAGGATAACAATGCAAGAGTAACAGTGAGCAAACAATGATGTTTTGAATTAATGAGAAGGGAAATTCCGGTTTACTATTCTCCAATTTCTTCGGTTCCTTTTCCAGTGTGTTACCAAATTTAGACTAAAATCCTAGAAACATAAATATTCACGTTCGGTCTCCGCTCGGTGATTCGAATTAACAACTAAAAATTCTAACTCTCGTTATAAATTTACTAATTGCTAACAGCCTTAAGATAACCAGTTAATGATCAGTTAATATCCTAGAGCGAATTACCGTCTCTAAATTAACCGGTGTTGTTCTGTTGTCTGTTATCTACCGCAGTTCTCACTTGTAAGCAATAAACCGATAAAATCAAGTAATTGGCCAAAAGCACAAGATTTATAAAGATAAATAGGAACAGCACTTAATCTGATAAAATGGTAAATCACAAAGATAATGGAACTCAGAATTAGATACATAGCAAACCGAAATTTATGGAAACTACTCAGCCATGGAAATGAAATTACTACAACAATATGTGAATAACATTAAAGAAGATAAAGAAGAAGAACTCTGTTTAAGGTTGTTGATGGAGTCTCTGTGCAAAACAACAGTTTCCTCTACTCATCTCCACTGTTGAAGTCTCCAGCTGCTTGAGGTGAAATGGTGATATGAATGATACGTGGAAATGGATGGTGAATGGAGTTGAGGTATTTTTGCTTTCTGCAGAATTGGTGTGGTGTATGAAGAAAATGGTGATGGCTGGAAACGTAAGAAAATGAGATGGAGATGGATGGAGGTGGAGATGCTTTTTTTTCTGCAGGATGGTTTTAATGAGAAGGAGAGAGCTCTATTTATAGAGCCTCTATTGATACGTAACAGCAGTTTATGGTGGTTGGAGATGAGGTTGGAATTAGTGAGTGGAATGGTGTATGGTGTTGCTGTTTTAGGGAAATAATTGGGTTTAGTGGGATTAGAGATGGAAAGTAGTAGCAGTGCATGAAGGTTGGAAAGTGAGGACGATGGATGGGCGGCGGTTTTAGAAAATATTATCATTCTTCTTTTCGCGGCTACAGATCATCGCTCCCAGTAATATGGTCCGGGACGTGAGTTCTGTATGAAGTCCCGACCAACCACTTGAAACAGGTCGAAGGTTGCGCTGATTTGTGGTCCGTGACTTAGGATTTGTAGTAAAGTCCCGGCCATGCTTGAAATTCAGTGAGATTGATGCCTTATAGTGGTCCGGGACTAAGTTATGCAACAAGTCCCGGACCATGTCTGTAGTTAGGTCGAGATTTAATTTCTTAATTCATTTAAGCGTGTTTGATTTGCCAGCATTCCATAAGTGATATGAGTGTGTTTCCTTGAGATAAAAGCCTGAAAAAGCACACAAAACCATAAAAGAAGATAATTGCAACAAAAACATAAAATTGCTCATAAGATAGGAATGTATCAGTCAATGTAACAGATTAGGTATCGAAAGACCCTTAGAAATAGATGAATTCCTGTCTTATCAACATCCCCACACTTAACCTTTGCTTGTCCTCAAGCAATTACTGCACGCAAAATGTACCAGATTTTCAAAGCGGGGATTTATCAAGTCAGGAAAATGGTCAAGGAAATCTAATGCTGAAAGACGGTCAAAAGAACACGACTACTGCCAAGTTTTCTTAAACAGTGAAGCTAAGGTGTTTGTCAAATGCATGAGACTATCATCATAACTGTTTAATTCAAACTGTACTCAGGGCTTTACTTTCCTTTTGCTTTCCACAATTCATTGGACGACAAGGGGCAAGAAGTAATGTCATATTCCACATTACCTTTCATTGCCACATACTCATAATCAAGGAAGAATTTGCAATAACTGTTTAGCATGAAAGAGCTTTCCTTCCAATTTTTCTGAGTAGCATTATTCATTTCATCCCCTCAGACTTTTTCTCCCCATCCTTGTAGCGGTGTTGGGCCTTCTATCCCAGATCAGATGATCTTAGGTAGATGAGTGATGAGGCACTCCAAGGGCTTAATTACCGAATGGGAGAGGCCTGTTCCGGTTCAGAGTAGATTAGAGGAGTACCTTGCCTTTGTCCTTTCCTTCCTTTCATTCCAAAACTTTCCAAAAGCCCCAAGTTAGTTCAAACAAAATGGTCACAAATTGGTCTCACCTTTTATTGAAGGAAATAGATGCAGATTTTAACCAAAATTGACAATCCAAGCAGTCTAACCAAAGTTCTTATGACCGAAATTTCAGATTAAATCTCGAAAATGTTTGCTACTTGTATATTATTTCCTGACTGATGCATCTGACCACAGATGAAAACCAAGTATGTGGAATTAAAAATTTTTGTGGAGGGCCATCAAAGGTAAAGTGAAGGAAGAATAAGTACTGCCAGGAGCCACAGAAAACAATTAATTAGATGTGCAACCCCCTTACTACATCCCCACACTTTAGAGAATAGCAATGTCCTCATTGCTACTAGAATGTGAATATAGTGCAAGAGAGAAAATAGGACTCCCCTGAATAATTGGTGAAGATGATGTCCCCACACTCATGACAAGGAACGGGAGACTTAAGGAGGGTTGTGAAAATTTCGGCAGAGTCTCCTTTGTTTTCTTTTGATATCGCACACAAAAATATGGCAGTCCTGTGTGAATATAGCAGCAGCAGATAATATGTTGCAACAAAGTCAAGTAGCATAACAAGCAGTGGCAGTAGCAGGAGTGCTAAAATAACCATAACAATCCAACCAGAAAGGGAAAAGTACCAGCAAATCAATCCTAACAAGCTAAAAGTCATTAAAACAACACAAACGTCAAAGTCAGCTTAAAATCCAGAAGGGCAATAAAAGAGAGATAAACCGATGGAGCAGGTGGCATAAACCAAATCATAGACTACCGCCGGGGCATGCGCCAAGACTCTAACTGGGAGAAGCGCTCATCGTAAGTCTGGAAGCGGGCCTCCTGCTGAGCCTGGTACTCAGCAAACTGAGCAGCCTGCTGAGCCTGATACTCAGCAAACTGAGCAGCCTGTCGAGCCTCGTACTCAGTATGACGAGTCTCTAAAGCTGTGAGCCTCTCACCATATCCATCTAGACGACTCGTAAAGCCGTCAAAGTATGCTGTAGCGGTCCCCCTCCAATCTCTGAACTCGTGTAGCAACTGCTCATAACCCGGGGCCGGATCAGCAGGCATCGGGAAGTCCGGGATCTCACCACCAGCAGCATCAGCAGCGCATCAGCAGCGGCCTCAACCTCATCAACAGCCTCAGCCTCATCAGCAACCTCAGCAACTCTGGGTGCGCGTGCAGCTCGTCGGCGCTTCACCCACTGGTCATCGATCTTCTCCCACTGATAGAATCTCATCATTGTCATATCGAGAGGGGACCGAGGATACTGCATTTCTTCGTCAGATACATCCACCATCTTGGCAGCCAGTAGTGAGGATATGAGGTGTGGAAATGGGAGAGAGGCGGAGTGATCTGTCTGAACCACCCGGACCATAGAAGTAAAGATGATGCGATGCATACCAGGAGGGACCCCTGCAGCGGCATAGGCGTCGTCCAAGATGTAACGCATAAGCCAGCAGTCATACTCATTCAAATCGGCGCACTCCCGGGGGCGAACATTAGACATCAGTACCCCCAAAATCAAACGCTCTCGAGGGGTGGGTAGTTTATCCCCTGTGACAACCTGCTTGTCCCGGTTATTCCTACGCTGCCGATTTTGAACTTCGGGATCATGGACAATCAGGTTAATATAGTGCTCCTTAGCTTGTCGAGTCAATAATGGCATATTTGCCCTGTTCTCTGCAGTCGGCATCCGAACAGCTACGGGCAAGTTCATACAACGCCTAATGCTCATGGGGTCCACAGAAATATTTTTGCCTTTGACCACAGAATTAATCATATCCCCATTATCACTCACCGTCGCATTGGCGTAGAATAATTTTACCAGTCTCGGGTAGAATTTCCCTCCTCGAGTCAGCAGAGGTACCCATCTACGTGCATTGAACAGTGTTTCTAAATCAAATTCAGCAATTAAGGTTGGACACACTGACCGTTCAGGTAGAATTTTTCTTTCACGAGCATGGTACCAATTTCGAGCCGCTTCATTGATGAAGTCGGAATCAACGGTCTCCCGGACCCGGAGCGGAGCCGCATCTGGTGATGGTGGTGCAGCGGTGGATGAGGAGGCGCCGGCGGTGGTGCGTCTAGCTCGTTTGGGTGCCATTGAATTCGGATTAGTGATTGGGGAAGGGTCTGTTTGGTGTGGAGATTGGACCGAGAGCAAGGTAGTGGAGGTGGGCGGTGATGTGTGGTGGTTGTCGACAGAGAGTGAGAGTGGCGGTTGGAACGGAGGAGTGGAGCTCGGTGGTGCGGTGGGCTTCTGTGGTGGAGGGTGGTGTGGGGCTGGAGTCGATGGAGGGAGGCGAGATGGGTGGTTGGTGGTGGTCGTCTGTGTCGACTCCGGTATTGGTGGTGACGTGGTGTTTGACGCAGGTGAGTGGTGGTGCGATGCGAGGTGGAACGGAGTGGAGAAGAAGGTGATGGTGTGGTGGAGATTTTTGGTGGTACTGGTGTGGAATGGATTTACGGCGCAGTCGAGAAGGGAGAGGGCGTTGGGCTTCTGTGGTGGAGGTTGGTGTGGTTTTGTGGTGGCGTTGGGCGGTGATTTCGACGGTGGGCGACAGAGAGGGCGAGACGAGAGTGAAAGAGAGAGAGTTAGGGATTTGAGTGAGGCTGAAGGTAGAAGGGAGGCGGGGGATTGAAGACGACCGTGTTTCAGGGTAATTTTTTTTTCGTTAGCTGTGTGGTCCGGGACCTAGGATATGCATGAGGTCCCGGACCGCTATGCTAAAATGGGTCGAGAATGCCTTTTGTTTTGGGTCCGGGACTTAAGATATGGATGAAGTCCCGGACCACCCCCTTAAATCTGTTCGAGAGTCGCCTTCCTTCCTGGTCCGGGACTTAGGTCCTGTAACATGTCCCGGACCACTCTGTTTATTTCAACCGAAGAAGTGCCTCAGTGTGCTCTGTTTCTCCTCCTTCATCCCTCCTACACTGTGACAACAAACAACTAAAGGAAAACAACTAACAAAGGGATTAGCATATGTAAAACATGAATTAAAATGAAAATAAGAGGATAGAAGAAAAGAGTTGGGTTGCCTCCCAATGAGCTGCCCGTCTTTTCGGTCTTTGGCTAGACCTTGGTGCATCAATTTGAAGAATTAGGGTCCCGGAGCAAAAGTGTTGAATGAGCCATATCAACATTGCTCCCTTGGTATAATTTCAACTGTGATCCGTTAACTTTGAATGCTTCTCCTTTCTCGTTGACTAGACCAATGACTCCATAAGGGGAAACATCGGTAACTGTGAATGGACCGGACCAGCGAGATTTCAGTTTTCCCGGAAATAATTTCAGTCGTGAATTGAACATTAGCACTTGGTCACCAATTCGAAACTCTCGTTTCACAAGCAATTTATCATGCCATCTCTTAGTCCGTTCCTTGTAGATCTTGGCATTTTCATAGGCCTCTTCTCGGAATTCGTCTAGTTCACACAACTGTAGTTTCCTTTCCTCACCGGCCTTCTGCAGATCACAATTTAGAACTTTAAGTGCCCAAAATGATTTATGTTCCAGCTCTACCGGAAGATGACACGCCTTCCCAAAACCAATTTGTAAGGAGACATTCCCAAGGGTGTCTTATAGGCTGTCCGATAAGCCCACAAGGCGTCATCTAATTTCATAGACCAATCTTTACGAGATGAACTAACAGATTTCTGTAGAATCCACTTAATTTCCCTGTTAGTACCTCAGCTTGCCCATTGGTCTGTGGATGATAAGGTAGGGATACCTTGTGTCTTACTCCATACTTTTGCAACAAGGCTTCAAACTGCTTGTTACAAAAGTGGGATCCTCCATCACTTATGATTGCGCGTGGCACACCAAACCTAGTGAAAATGTTTTTCTTCAAAAATTTCAGCACAACCTTTGCATCGTTAGTAGGTGCAGCCACTGCTTCAGCCCATTTAGTCACGTAATCGACAGCCACCAAAATATAGAGGTTGGAATGTGAAGAAGGGAATGGCCCCATGAAGTCAATCCCCCATAAATCAAATGGTTCCACCTCCAAGATGTAATTTAAGGGCATCTCAAGCTTTCGTGAAAGGTTACCTTGGCGCTGACAGCTATCACATGTGGATACAAATGCATGGCAGTCTTTATGTAGTGTTTTCCAAAAGAAACCTGCCTCCAATACCTTAGCTGCTGTCTTGGCGGGCCCGAAGTGTCCTCCTACTTCTCTTGCGTGACAGTGGATAAGGATGTCTCTTGTTTCAGCACCTGGAACACATCTGCGAATCATCCCGTCCGCGCAAACCTTGAAGAGAAAAGGATCGTCCCAAAGGTAATGCTTCACTGTGGAGAAGAACTTCTTCTTCTGCTGATATGACAATTCTGGAGGAATAATGCCCTTGGCTAGGTAGTTTGCAATATCGGCATACCAAGGGTCCGTGGGACAACTGATCGAGTAGACAAACTCATCAGGAAAATACTCGTTAATCGGTTTGCCATCATCTGGAATTTCCATACGGGATAAGTGATCTGCCACTCCATTCTGTGCTCCAGGTTTGTCCCTAATTTCAATGTCAAACTCCTGCAAAAGTAAAATCCATCTGATTAAACGAGGTTTAGCATCAACTTTTCCAAAGAGATACTGAGAGCGGAATGGCGGGTGCACAATGACTTTGCTGCCATAATGTATGGTCGAAACTTGTCGCATGCAAAGACAATTGCCAGCAGCTCCTTCTCCGTTGTTGTGTAGTTTTTTGTGCCTCATTCATAGTCTTACTAGCATAGTAGACTATCCTCAATACCTTGTCATGCCTCTGCCCCAAAGCTGCTCCTAATGCGTAATCGCTGGCATCACACATTATCTCAAAAGGTAATGACCAATCAGGAGCAACAATAATAGGTGCAGAAACCAAATTAGCCTTGAGCAAATTAAAGGCATCTAAACACTTTTGTGAATTCAAATTTTGCATCTTTAATTAACAGATCACAAAGAGGCTTAGAGATCTTAGAGAAATCCTTAACAAAACGCCTATAAAAACCTGCATGACCGAGAAAACTTCGGACATCCTTTACCGATGACGGTGGTGGAAGTTGCTCTATGACCTCAATCTTTGATTTGTCTACTTCGATCCCTTTCTTAGAAATCTTATGTCCGAGCACGATGCCTTCCTGCACCATAAAGTGGCACTTCTCCCAATTGAGCACCAAGTTAGTCTCTTTGCACCTAGCTAAGATTAAATCCAAGTCTCTCAAGCATGAATCAAAAGTAGGTCCAAAGACAGAAAAATCATCCATAAAGATTTCGATGCATTTTTCAATAAAATCAGCAAAGATAGCAGTCATGCATCTTTGAAATGTAGCTGGTGCATTACACAAACCAAAGGGCATGCGTCGATAAGCATAAGTACCATATGGACATGTAAAAGTAGTTTTCTCTTGGTCTTCCTTAGCAATTGGAATTTGAAAGTAACCGGAGTAACCATCTAAGAAACAGTAATAGTCTTGTCCTGCAAGCCTTTCCAACATCTGATCAATGAAAGGAAGGGGGAAATGGTCTTTCCTAGTAGCGGCATTTAATTTCCTATAATCAATGCAAACTCTATGCCCGGTAATAGTACGCTGAGGAATTAATTCACCTTTATCATTAGGCACCACAGTTAAACCTCCTTTCTTAGGTACGACCTGTGTAGGGCTTACCCATTCGCTGTCAGAAATAGGGTAAATGATACCTGCATCCAAGAGCTTGATGACTTCCTTTTTAACCACCTCTTTCATGTGCGGGTTCAGTCTTCTTTGAGGTTGTCTTGCTGGTTTGTCATTCTCCTCAAGGTAAATGCGGTGAGTGCAGAATGTAGGGGCAATGCCTTTGATGTCAGCAATAGACCACCCTAATGCCTCTTTGTTCTTCTTCAGAACCTGCAACAAGGCTTCCTCCTGTTCATTGGTTAAACTGTTAGAAATAATGACAGGCAAATCAGATGGAGGAACTAAGAAAGCATATTTAAGGTGACTAGGAAGAGGGTTAAGTTCAAGGAAGGTGGTGAGTCCACGGAAGGAGCTAGTGTTTTTGGAACTCGGTCCAGCGGCCCTCTTCGATTTTGTAGTTCTTCCTATATGGCCTACCAGCAGCAAGCTGAAATGCTGCAGCAGAGATTTCAGAATCATCATGAACTGTTTCTATGGATTCTACCAAGCACTTCTCCAATGCATCCAGCTCCGTGGGACTGTAAGAATAGTCCTGCATCAAGGTATCAATACAATCTAACTAAAACAAGCATGAACATCAGAAGGGTGGGTAGTAGCTTTGGTCATATCAAATACAAGCTGCTCATCATGCAACCGAAGTATAATCTTCCCTCCTTCAACATCAATGAGGGTTCTTGCTGTACGCATGAATGGTCGTCCTAAGATGAGCGGTACCACCTTGTCTTCCTCCATGTCTAAGATAACAAAATCAGCAGGGAAAGCAAAAGTACCAACCGAAACAATTAAATCTCTTACCACCCCTTTAGGTAGGATGATTGACCTATCGGCTAATTGCAGAGTAATTCGGGTAGGTTCACATTCTCCTAGACCAAGCTTCAAATATATTGAATAGGGCATTAAGTTGATACTTGCACCTAAGTCACATAAACCCTTACCACAATTCACATTACCTATCGCGCAAGGTATGATCGGGGTACCTGGATCATCAAGCTTAGGTGGAAGCTTCTGTGAAAGGACGGCTGAAACGTTCTCGGTAAGCTGCACAGTATCTTTCTCCACTAAGGACCGTCTATTGGACAGGATGTCCTTCATGAACTTCGCATATATCGGCATCTGTTTTAATGCATCAGAAAAGGGAATGTTAATGGTTAGTTTCTTAAAGATACTTAAGAACTTACCAAACTGCTCATCCAGGTCTCTCTTTTTCAACCGGTTTGGAAAGGGCACTGATGCTAAATCAACTGTGCGGCGTGGAGGTGTGGAAGTCTTAGAAGTCTTACTAATAGCCACCTCATTTTCAACCGGTTCCTCCTGAGAGCTCTTCGGTGTGGTTTCTTCATTTGCTTAACATTAGGAAGAGGGAGCTTCAATTTCAGGAATCACCGGCTCAAGCTGTGTACCACTTCTCAATGTGATGGCCTTGGCGTGCTTCAGGTTCTGTTCTGGCTGACTGGGTAAAGAACCCAAAGGGCGCTGAGCTAACTGCTGTGATATCTGAGATATTTGAGTTTCGATGTTCCTATTGAATGTCCTTTGATCATTGTTGAAGGTCCTCTGCTCCTGATTGAAAACTTCTAGCTCATTAAATTTCTTGGTGTTGACAGTGATGAAATCATTCATTCTGGCCAGAACTTCATCCATGCTAGAGGACGCACCAGCACCTGTATTCTGCACTTGCTGATTCTGCAGTGGCTGCTTCTGATAAGAGGAATTATATTGCTGCTGAGGTCTCTGATTGTAATTGCTGTTACCACCAGCTTGGTAACGATTCTGTTGCTGATATCCTTGATTGTTTTGGTTGTTGTAGAAGGTCCCTTGCCTGTTTCCCAGATAATTTACCTCTTCGTTTTGCTGAGAAGTACACTGGCACATGTTGGAGCTTCTACCACAATACTCACACTGTGGGAAGGAATCGGTCACAACAGCGGCGCTTGACTGAGGTTTCATCATAGCACACATCTTCTCAAACTGCTTTGACATTGCTTCCATCTTGGCAGCTAGAAAGGTATTTGAATCTACTTCATAGACTCCAGCGGTTTTCTTCGGTGCAGCTTCTCCTGTTCTCGCACCTCCCCACTGATTGGATGCATTGGCGATGGTATCCAATAGTTCCTTGATTCTAGCTATTGGTAGCTCCATGAGGCTTCCTCCTGCACAAGTGTCTACCAACAAACGACTTGAATGATCCAAATCTTTATAAAAGGACTGTAAAATTACCTCCTCTCCCAAGCCATGGTGTGGTACTCTGCGCACAATCCCTTTGAAACGCTCCCATGCCTCGGATAATGTCTCTCCTGTGAACTGCTTAAAGTTGGTAATCTCTCCTCTCATCATCAGCATCCGAGAAGGAGGGAAATATTTTGCCAAGAATGCATTTGCTAACTCCGTCCAGGTAGTAATACTGTTTGGTGTCAATGAGTTTAGCCATTCTGCAGCTCTGTCCCTCAGGGAGAATGGGAAGAGAGTCAATCTAGCAACCTCTTGTGAAGCTGATGTAGAACAAGCTCCTACCAACCTCAGGAAAGTGGTGAGATGGACATTGGGATCTTCAGTGATTGTTCCGCTGAATTGAGGTGCATTCATGACCATAGTAACATAGTGCGTTTTGAACTGCCACTGCACTCCTGCTGGTAACGCAGGAATTACTATTGGTGAGGTAAGCCCTTCAACGCTTGGGCGGGTGTAATCCCTCATGTGCCTCTCTGGATTCTCCATATTGGTTCTGAGGGGTTGTTTAGAATTTCTTCTTCAACAATTCCTTCTGTTGGTGAATCTTTTAGGAACACCTCCTGCTCAATTGGAGGATCCAGCACTAACCTCTTCCGAATCCTTCTTGTTACTCTTTCTATCTCTTGTTCGATTTCGAATTCAGGGTCTCCTTCAGAACGAGTTTTGACCATAAACCAAGATCAGATAACTGATAGTAATGTAGTTTAAAGAACAAAATAAAATGAAATAAAAATAAAAGGAAAATAAAAAATAAGATAAAAATCAAACTAAGCAACCGTGCCTCCCCGGCAACGGCGCCATTAACTTGTTGGGTAAAAACCTAACGGCAAGAATACCGGTCGATTATAGCAAGTTTTCCTAGAAGTGTCCCTCCAGGTTATCGAATCCAGGGGAGGCAGCGTTTTAGTTTGATTAATATTTAAGATCAAACAAAGTAAAATAACTCAAGTAACAGGGGGTTTTGTTTGTTTGAATTACTAAGTACTGAACAAACTGTAAATAAGAACAAGGTAATAAATGCAAGAGCAACAGTGAGCAAAACAATGATGTTTTTGAATTAATGAAAGGAAAATTCCGGTTTACTATCCTCCAATTTCTTCGGTTCCTTTCAGTGTGTTTACCGATATCAGATTAAAATCCTAGAACAGAATTATTCCACGTTCGGTCTCCCGCTCGGTGGAATCTAATTAAACTAATAAATTTAACTCTCGTTACAAATTTATTAATTGCTAACAGCTTTAAGAATAATCCAGTTTAATGATCAGTTAATATCCTAGAGGAATTACCGTCTCTAAATTAACCGGTGTTGTTCCTGTTGTCTATTATCTACCGCAGTTTCTTGTAAGCAGATAAACAGGTAAAATCAGTAATTGGCCAAATCACAAGATTTATAATAATAAATAAGGACAACACTTTAATCTGTTAAAATGGTAAATCACAAAGATAATGGAACCTCAGAATTTGGATTACATAGTAAACCGAAATTTATGAAAACTACTCAGCCATGGAAACGAAAATACTGCAGCAATATGTAAATAACATTAAAGAAGAAAAGGGAGGAGAAACTCTGTTTTAAGGCTCGTTGATGGAGTCTCTGTGCACAACCAGCAGTTCCTCCGCTTGATCTCCAGCTGCTTGTGTATTCCTGGTTTCTGTAGCCGTGTATGGTATTTAATGGAAATAGTGGTGTATGTGAGAATGGAAATGGATAGTGGATGGAGGAGTGAATGGTGTGGTACGTGAATGGTGGTCGGGAATGAATGAAATGGTGTAAGAGAGGGAGGAGATATCCAATGGATGTTGTGTGTTTTGAATGAAGGAAATGAGTTCTATTTATAGCACTAGGGGATGAGTACGATGGTGCTCTGGTTGGTGGATGAAGCTGGAAAGGAAGGATTATTAAGCATGGGGCGGTGGTTTACGTGGGTGTTGTTGCTGGTTTCAGGGGAATGGTTTGATTTAGTGGGATTAGAGGATGGAAAGCAAAGCTGTCATGATGGGAGTAGTCTGGAAAGACAATTAATGGGGCGGCTGTTTATAATAAGAAGAGATAAATCTCTTCTTTTCAAGTTCGCGGCGCTACAGACCTCTGACTCAGCCGTTTGGTCCGGGACTTAGGTCCTGTATAAAGTCCCGGACCATTACTGAAATCAATTCGAGAATTCTGCGGTGATGTGGTCCGGGACTTAAGTTTTGTACAAAGTCCCGGACCATACTTGAAATCCAGTCGAGAGTGAAGCCTCATAGTGGTCCGGGACTTAAGTTATGCAACAAGTCCCGGACCATGTCTGTATTTAGGTCGAGATTTAGTTTCTTGATTCCATTTAAACTTCTTTGATTTGCCATGCATTCCATAAGTGATATGAGTGTGTTCCTTTGAGATAAAAAAACCTGAAAAAGCACACAAAAACCATAAAAGAAGATAATTGCAACAAAAACATAAAATTGCTCATAAGATAGGAATTTATCAGTCAATGGTAACAGATTAGGTATCGAAAGACCCTTTAGAAATAGAAATTCCTGTCTTATCAGTAAGTCCGGTCGGTTCCAGAAACATTTTCCGGTAATGTAACAGAGCCCGACCGACCTTGCAAGTCCGGTCCTAAGGTCGGTCGGCTCCAGAAACTTGTTTCTAAATTCTCTTTCAACTCCAAACTTCTCCTCATCTATTCTAATATGTTATAACCTCATTTGGGCACCTCAAATACACCTTAAGCCCTCCTTTAAATACCTTAAATCATCCACCAAGATCCACCTTAGTCATTATGCATTTTCCTTGTAATAATGCTAACACTTGTAATGCTTTCCTCTAGGTTTCTAGGTGGTGGTTCACACCTAATGTAACCACTATGCCAAATGTTTTCCTCACCACTATAACATCATCTCCCAAGCATCTCTCACTATCTAAAACTCTTTTAAGCATTTACTTGAAGTTCCTTAACAAGTTTAAACTTCCATCATCATCACATTATTTCCTTCCTAGTTGTGCACCAACATTTGCCTAAGTCCTAAATACTCAAATACATTCTCTTAATTCCTAAATCTTCCATGGTGATACCTAAGTCATTATAAGTCATTAAAACACCTTAACTTCACCCTTTTTCATCAAGACAACCTATAGAACATTCCTAGTACTTCCTTAGTCATTAAATTCCCTTAGGATATCTTAAACACTTAAACTCTCCTTTAAATTTTGCCATGGGTTCTCTAGTATATAGTACTTCTTAACACATGGTTTTTCTCCATCAAACAACCAACATCACCCAAATTCTCACCACAACAACTTAACACCCAATTTACACCAAAACCACACCACATCATCATATAGTGCTTAAACTTAAAATGCTTGGCACTTAGGCCCTTAAATAACAATAATCTTAACCACTGAATTTCCACATATATATGCCTTCAACCTGCGAATACACTCAACAAGGCTCCCATTGAAATAAAATGCTTCTTGTACTTCACCTTCATATTCTTAAACTATTTCTTTTTCTCATTAGCTCCTTAGTCACAAGTTCACAAGTATAGTCATTGTTTCTCCTAGGTTTAATATAACACCTTCCCCATACAAACTCTACACTAAACTCATCATATACCTACATCTCATTCCTTTAAACAACAAAACACCTTAAGGTAAGTAATTTACCTTGTTTTCTCACAAGCTTAAAAGCTTTTCTCCTTAGGTTTTCTTTGTTCAATCTCGGTCACCAATGTGATTCTCCTTGCCAATGTTCTAACCAATATCCAATGACTCCAATGAGTACTAGATAACACATTAACCCTAAGGAACAAACCCTAGGTTAAAAAATATGTTTTAAGGTATTAATGTGATTGTTTTACCTTGGTTTCTCAAGACAAACTTGGATATGAAGCAAGAAGGACCTCCTCTCTCCTTTGAAGAGTAGAAACAAGCTAGAACAAGGCATAAACATGGAGTTCCATGAGTATATATTTTCGGACATGTGAAGAAAATGGTGGAAACCTAGATTTTCTTACACTTTCTTTACCTTAAGAGAATGGAGATGCCAATGGAGTCTCCAAACTTGAATTTCCTCCTCTAATGGTGGTTTGACTTGGCACCAAAATGAAGCTCTTGAAGTTTTGAAAAGATAGAAAGAAGGAGCTTGAGCTAACTAAGAAGAGTATGTGTTTTGTTTTGGATTTGGAGCTAAAATGAGCAAGATGTAGCCAAGGGAAGATGGAGCTTTCATGGAGGTTGAGCTCTACGTGAATGGAGAAGAGAAAGAGAGCAAGAAACCGTGTGAAACAAGGGAGAATGAAGAAGTGAGGAGAGAGGTAAGTAAAATGTGATATTTATCTTAAAAGGTGAATAGTGTTTTTACTTTAAACTTACTTATTCTTGCTTTCTCTTTACTTAGCTAGAAGTGTGGTGAGTCACACTTAAAAAACCGGCCCCCTTTAATGAATGAGGGTAATTAAGTCTTTGTTGACCAAATGTCTCACTTATATAGACTTATGTTATAAACTAGCTTAATTAATTCACTATTCATCAAAAACAAGGCACATTGTTGTGAAATTTTTGATTTCCCATTGATATAGACCTCCAAATGTGATACTATATAGTACACATATTAATTAAAGAGTAATGATGGACATTTAGCCATTCAAAACTCATTTACAAGACAATTTTTCAAAAACGTGCTTTAAGACTCCTTAAAGCACATTTTGTGTTTTAACTTGTTTTCAAGCTTGGTTTTCTTTGGTAATTGACTTAAAATGACCATTAGGATATTACTAAGGTCTTAGAACAATATTTGGGTACTCTCCCAAGTCTCTCCAAGCTTAGAGCACGTTTTTGTCAAAACTGCTCTTTTGGTGTTTCCTTATATTTTCTTTGATTAGAAATGTTTCTTAATGTTTCTAAGGCATTATTTAGCCTCCTTATATCTTAGTTTATCCTTTGAACACCATATCTAAGTTTGGGGTATTTCAATCACACATGACCTAAAGTTGAAGTTTTCATAGCTTAAACACAAACAAAACCTTTAAAATTTTAAAACTACTCCGTCAGATTTGATTATCTAATTCACCTTCTGCCTCAACCAGGACCTTTGATTCTAGGATATTAGTTCTCTACCGACCAAGCCACGGGGGCTTGGTGTCTTTGTTTTTGATATCCGTTCAAATTAACAAGAGATCAGATCGACTACCCATATGTGGTTGTAGGTGCAATCCAAAATCTTCTTCGTCATCTCTCTTGTGATTGCTGCTATATTGGTCTATCTATGTACATGGTTGATCAGAAAATGTTTTGTTTGCTCCAAGTATAACAAGAGTAAACTTCAATTTATTGGTTTTTTACTATGTCTCAAGAATAGCAATAAAAGCCCAAGATCTGATAGATTTCATGATAGAAATAAGCTTCACACAACAAAGTCGAGCAAATGGAACTACCGTTTGTAATTCTGGTTGATGGAGCACGCTATAAAACCGGAGCATATGTAGGAGTTATGATACAATCTTCGGACAAGAAGTCTCAACCATGCAATGATATTGAAGTTTGAGACAACAAATAATAAGGCAAAGTATGAAGCCCTAATCTTGGGATTGGAAATAGCTTCAGCCCTGAAGGGTACAAATTTGCATAAAAGAAAAACTCTCAAACTGTTGAACTCTATGATTAAAGGAGAGATAACTAAATAAACCACTTTTTCAGATGTAGAAATACAATTAGATTCTTTGCCGGTTACATGAAAAAAACGAGAGTATCAACGAAGTCAAAGAAGATAGACTCTAAAAGTATTTGACATGGGTGCAGGAGCTAAAGGAAAATTTCACAAGGTGTACTTTAAGGCACGTTCCATGCTATCAAAACTCAAAAGTTGATGTCCTAGCCAAACTGCCAAGCATGGCCAAAAAAATTCCAAATCAAGTTTGGATAGAGGTAATAACTCATCCCCAACATAAACAAAGGAGAAATAATGAGGGTGCAGGAGGAGACTTCAGAGGACTCATGGATGATACCAATAAAAAGATACATAAAATAGGAAATACTTCCATAAGATGAAAAAGAAACCGTAACTATTAAAAGAACGACAACACAATATTTCATCGAGGATGGACAACTTTATAAAAGATCATTTGGGAGGCCAACCGTAAAATGTGTCACGGAAGAGGAAGCGTATGATTTGATCAAAGAGGTGCATAATGGAATGTGCATAAATCATTAAGGGGAACGGGCTTTAGCACACAAAATCTTACGTTTGGGATAATTCTGGCCTATGCTTTTAGAGCAAAGTCAGAACACATCAAAACATGTGCCAATTGCCAAGAGCATGGGCATAAAATTCACAATCCACCAGTAGAACTTTCATCTATCTTAAGCCTTGTCCCCTTTGCCATGTGGGGCTTGGACATTATAGGGCTACGTCCAGAAGTATCACTAGGATAATACGAATATATGTATGTGGCAATCGATTACTTCACAAAGTAGATAGAGGTGATCCCATAGTTCAATAACAGAGAGAAAGTTGGAAGAATTCATATGGAATAACGTAGTATGTCGACTTGGACTACCACAAAAAATAATAATGGATAATGGTACTTAAATAAACTATTACAACTTTTGGTCATTCTGTAAGGACTGAAAAGATTGAGCTTCGATTCGCCTTAGTAGCGCACCCATGAGCAAATGAACAAGTGGAAAATGCAAATGGACAAATATTAAAAGCCGTAAAAGAAAGTTGGGAGCATAAAGGGCATATGGGTAGAATTTTACCAGAATTTTGTTGGCGTATCGAACAATAAAAAAAAGGCCCCACCAGAGAGACACCTTATACATATGGTTTAGAAGCGATTGTCCAAGCAGAAAGTGTCATCCTTAAGGATTAAACGCTTTGAAGAAAACAAACATTGACATAATTCAAGATGAGCTAGAGTTTTTGGAAGAAAGAATAGTAAGTGTTGAGATGAAAATCTAGAAAGATAAAGCACGAGTGATCAAGAGAGTAAATGAACAAAATTTCTTTCGAGAAGATTGTGAAGTGTGATTTTTTTGATATGAGGGGGGGGGGGGGTTTCTAAATTTGGTTATGACTAAAATCCTAGATCCTAAAAATTCTATTCTAAGGAGGGTGAAAACTCGTTATTCTTGGCACCCCTCAAGTACCTACTGTATCCTCCGTCTTTCTTAGAAAGTTGTATAAGGAGTGCCAGTGAGCACTACACCCGCTCTAAATACGCTCCACACAGACTCATGCCCTAAGAGTAGAATTGACTAGAGTCGCCATCAAGCTTAACCTAAAATGAACTTGGAAGAAGTAGAGAGGGCTTTAAGAACCTTTAATGGCTTAGATGTTGTTACCTATGGATAGGACTTATCTGATCATATAAGAGATTCTGTGGGGGTTTGTACTGGGTTACACCCCTTAGAAGTGGTAATGACCACGACTTCGGCTGGCTATCAAGGATACCTCGGTCTCCAATTGTCGGGATTGCCTTCTTTCAAAACCTTATTTAAAGATATTTATTTCAAAGGGCCACAAGGAAAGGATTATAAAAAAAGTAAATCGGTAGTGTTGTTATGACAAGCTTTTTGTCAAGCTGACGCCAAACAGAACTGATGGATTTGACTGAATATAGAATGAAATATTTGGGAAAAAACTATTTGTTGAAGGAATGAACAAGAATGAAAGTCTTCAATAGTTTTGAGAGTTAAGGTTTTGAGGAAGTCAAATGGAATTAAGTGTTTAATAGCCTTAGATCTATGAAGGGGTTTTCGATTGTCTTGAACGGTGTCTTAACTACTTTGAGAGAGTTGACTATTAATGGAGGACTAAGGGTATCTCGATCTTTTGGATGTTCAGGTTTTGAGAAGATTTGGTGGTTGAAGATGTTTAAGATTGTTTGAAGGTTGCTTGAAGAAACTTGAAGGTTTACAAGGGTATTTTGGTCATTTTATGATGTTGAAGTGTATTTAAGTCTTCTCTGAGGAGCCAAGGGTATTTTCATTTTTTAGGATGCTCGGCTTATGGGATGGTTGAGTCCTTGCAGGAAGTGGAAGTTGGAAGTATTTGGGAGGGATATTTGAGTCTTTAAAAATGATCAAACATTTTAGGAGGGCTCAAGGGATGATTAGAAATATTTATTAGCGGTGGAATTTGAGGTTCAAGATTCTTTGGGTTTGAGATTCTTAAGAAGTTGAAGCCTTGAAGATTCGGGATTTGTGAAATTGAGATTTCAGTGGAGTTTGGGATTTAGGGTTTGGAAAAGATTAAGAGGCTAGAAGAGAGTTTCAGGATTTGAGAGTCTTTAGAGTGCGGCTGAGATGCTTGAGTCCTTTGCTGAGTTCGAGTCTATTGAGAAGCTTGATCCCGTTGACCTACTTGAGTGCCCCGAAGTTAGGATTGTTTGAAAGATTTGAGTAGAGTTAAGGAAGTTATGAAGGTCCGGGTTTGAATGGACGGATAGGGCAATGAATATGTGTCAAAAATTAGAGTTTAGAGAAAACACCATTAAATGAGATGCCTTCTGTAAAATCCTATTAACCTATATAACTTCCTGTTTTAAACATTGAAACAGAAACATGAAATCTATTAAAGTGAGTTATTTTCAAAAAAATGTAAGTTGTTTTTATTTAGAAAAATGTTCGGAATTTTTGTAAAGGTTGTTTTGAACTTGTTTTGGAAATTTTGAAGTTTCACAATGTGGAGAAGAACTTTCTATAATGTTTGAGAAGAGTAGTCCGTATATTGAGAAGAATTTTCTTTTGAATTTTCGCAAAACAATTTCTTTCTAACTGAAATATTTGTTAGCTTTGAAAGAAAGATTTGAATTGAGAAAAAGGTGGTTTTAATTTTCAATGGAAATGAACCACATTGAATTTAGAGCTTTGAAAAGAAATAATTGGATTGTTGTAGAAAGAATTGTGTGCTCGATTTTGGGATTTTCGTAAAGGAATTTGTGTTGGATTTCGGGAATTTTGTGAAGGAATTTTTAGTATTTGGTGGAGGAATTTTCTGATTTTTGTGCTAGATTTTGGGATTTTTATGAAGGAGTTTTGTGATTTTTTGTTGACAAAATTTTGGTATTTGGTAGAGGATTTTTGTGCTAGATTTTGGGATTTTTATGAAGGAACTTTGTGATTTTTTGTGAAGGGAATTTTCAGATTTGAAAAGAAATCATAAACAAATTTTATTTTGAACGAATTTTCTTTTGACATTTTTGAAACTAGAAAATGCATTGCCAAAATAAAATAGAGGAAAGATGACTTGTTTTGTGATATTAAGAAATGAGTTGAAGTAATGATTTAATTTTGAATTTCCGGTTTTGAAAGAATGAATAGACTTTTAAAAGTTTGAAGGCACTTTTATTTGGGATATTAAATTGGGGAGGTTTGCCGATATTCAAGAATATTTCATTTTTGTTTTCTTTTTTTAGATTAAATTATGATTTCATTTTTAAGTCTTAAATGATCATTAGGGATGGTTTAGAATGATTTTTTTATTTAGTATCTTCCAACGATCGGATACTATGACCTTTAAAGTGTGAGAAATACTCTAGAATGGTCTAGGGCTTTTCTAGAGAGGCTTGCATAAAATTGAGGGCCCATAATGGACTTAGCAATCCAGAAAATATGTGGATAACGTATGGGCTATTATAAGGTCACAAATGCTTGGCGAAATGGTTGAGCCTAACCCAAAATTTGATACAATAGCAGCCACATAGCATATAAGGTGGGAATGAGTCCCAAAACCGAATGTAATGGTGAACTCCCCTTTATTTTCTGAACCAACATTTATGCTACATCGAATTAAATTCATTTAAACCAGAAAGGATGATGAGTGTCGATCCACTAGTCAAATTATACATGCTGATAATTAAAGCCAATCAAATAAACTATATTCTCCTAATAAAAGTGAGCACAAAGCTTCGGTGCAATTTCTAAGTCAGATTAAAGTCCTTGCATATTTTATGCACGTCAAACTGAACAATAAGGCGGATTAACAGATTAAGCTCAATCGTTGTTCTTTTTATTCCATTTTATTGCCCAAGCCAAAAAGACGATTTCCAAGTGCTCAGATCGACCCCTTTTGGATGGATTAGCCATAAACACATGCTTTTTTTAGGTACACACATTCCATAAATATTGCCATCTCCTTCACATTAGGACAACAAAGATGCTGCAAATCTAAAGTGGATACCTTGATTATATTCCACTTCACATTTATGCGTTGTTGTTTATCACTATCATGTCTTGCTTTGAATATTTTCATACCCCTAAAAGATTTGCAAAGTAATTTTAAATGTGAACATATGTGGTTACTAAATTACTAGAATATATGTACAAAGTAAAAGATGATATCAACTTAATTCGAATATGTGTACCAGTCCACTTACATATATATGTCTCCTTTCATATCAGGACAAACGGGTCTCTTAATGGATCAAACCAATAGCATTTATGCAACTTAGGATAAAAAATGCACATAATCCAATGTTGACTACATATCAAGAGTGACAACTATGATTAGTAAATAATGTCTATAATTGGAATAAAATATCATATAACATAATGTCTTACCCTACGTTGTATGGGACTAAAAATATTGATTCATCTTTTCCTCTTTGGAAGGAAGGTTTCCAAGTGTTGCTTTTGATCTTGATCATCATGTGCATTACCTGAGTTCATATAACGAGGGCATATAGATTGAGAAAGGTTTTCATTGCCCACCTTTTTAGTTTGATCTTCATGTCCATTACTGCGATAAGATTCACTTTTTTTCTAAGTAAACAAAATTGCAACAAAATAACAATGACAAGATATTAGAAAAACAAAGCTTACATTAAGAGTAAATTTCATTTACCTGAAAGTATGTCTTGGTAAATTTGTTAAGAAAATACTCCAATCTAACGCCTTAATACAATCATAAGTTGGAGGCGGCATCTTGCGCATAGTGCAATCTTTATAAAAAACAAACAATCTTCTTAAGCGGGACTTGAATTCCATCCAATGCTCACCAACACGTTACACCAACCACTTCTTTATCTTGTGGAAGATCAATATCGTCTACATAGAAGAAAATGCATTGACATATATAGTTCGACATACATGCATAGATTTATAAAAGGACTAGAAAAGATTTGATTATCAGAAGTTCATCCCAAGTTAGGTCTTTTAGTTCCTTTAGAATGACATCCCATTAGTCATAAGTGATGAGAATTTGTCTACGAGCACAAACACCATAAAGCTACAATGCTTGGGTCGACTATCCCACAAAGTAGTCCCCTGATACTCCATTGGAGCTCAAATTTATGTTGGTTGCGCCTCCTTCAGATGACCTTCTTACATATGGTACAACCTCTTGTTTGAACTTCACTTGTGGTTGATATTTCTTTTCCTTTTATAGGGGCCATGGCTGTAAATAAGACATAACGAAAGAAGAAACTAAAGCACATGTCAATCTGTGTTTATCTTTATGAGACACGTTAATTTAGTTAAAGCTGGTGATATACCCCTTATTTTATTGTAAACTACTAGATCGATAAAAAATATGAAAAACAAAAGTGACAATATTTAGACTTCTATGATCACAACCAATAATGTGCTTAATTAACTAAGTTAATTAATGATATGCTTCTTTATTTATAAGATCGAGGCTAAACCACTGGCACTACTTGCACGGGATCACTTACACTAGTTGGACATTTATGAGAAAAACAAGAAATATGAAAAAACATACATCCTCATTAGATTAAGCATTGGGGGATCATAATTTGGCATTTTTTTAAGCTAAGTAAGAAATGGATTAGAAATGCTCTAACATGATGAACTCAAGAGCAAATATTGCACAAGGAGATGGAGTACTTCTTGCTCTGAGAAAATATAGCTTAGTGAGTTGATGGTTTGCGTAGTGATCAACATAACATTGATATTCTTTCATGAGTATTCCCTAATAACACAACCAAATAATGTACAATTTCGGAAGCACTGACAAACACAATTTAGGTCAAGGGAATCAAGATTGTTGCATAAAAATATTAAATTAAGATCTAATTCATGATCCCAAAAAATACCATTAAAGCGTCTAAAATTATGATAGTAGTATGGAAAAACATAACTGTCATAACTATCTTTATGAAAAACAATTAATTATTATGATTATTTTATATAAAACTAGTTAACCTTTTAGCTACTCATTCGCGTTTTTATACCAAACATAACTATTAGAACTTAATATCTTCATGTAGTATTTCAGCTACCCGTTTACACTCTTATAATAACACAAACTAAATTAAATTTTGTAAGTACTTCCACTCAAACAAAATACAATAACCCATCTGCTGCAATGTATCTTCAAGACACCGATTTACAACCTCGGATTGCCCATCAAATTGTGGGTGATATGCAGATCTTAAACAAAAGTCGTTCCAGCAAGTCAGAAAAATTCTTTCCAAAACCTGCTAATGAAAATTGGGTCTTTATCAGAGACAATAGCTTTAGGAAACCCATGAAGCTTGATCACCTCTCTAGCAAAGACAACACCCACCTCACGAGCTGTATAAGGCCGTTTCAAAGCCATAAAGTGGAAGTACTTAGTGAATCGATCAACCACAACAAATATAGTATAAATGGATTTTATACTAGGGAGTCCAGTAATAGAATCCATTGATATATCTTCCCACACCCGATCAGGAATAGGCAGTGGCTGTAGTGAACCAGTAGGAGACAGGGAACATATACTTCACCAACTGACATATTTCACACGTAGCAACGAATTCACGAACAGTCCTGCGCATTCCCACCCAAAACACAACAACAGCAATGCGTTTGAATGTTCTTAAGTACCCTGAATGTCCACTAGAAGGAGTGATGTGATACTCCTGAAGTATAGTAGAAATAAGCTAAGATGTAACACCCCAACTGCTAATCTCGTCATTACCTCTCGATCTGTCACAATTGCCATTAAACTCGCAGTGGAACACTAAAACAACAGAGGGTGATACAACGTCGTTAGCCACCCATATGGCTAACCAGGCCTATTTCACATACAGTAACATCTGATGGACTGGAACAACCGAATACACAATACAAATACTTTACTCAATCATTTCTTACTATACCGAGTCTACAATATATGGATGCCGACAACATATTCGGTCTTACACCTTTTCAATACATAAGTAATTAAATCTAACTACCCATGCAAAACCACCGACCCGTCCTACTCTCGAACGGTAACATCTTCGGTGTACCTGTAAAATAAAAACATCGCCCCTAGGGGCTCAGCTTAACGCTGCATATGAAATTCGCATACCCCGAGCGCTAACCGGGGTACGCCGACCACTTAGTCGGATATACATGGAGTTTATTTTAGTCAAACAACATGCATCATAGCAATACAATAAGTACATGTAATGCTCAAGGAATCTACATCCAATCATGGAACACAATTCCTAACTAACATAACAAGGTTGTTAGTTGTATCTGGTTACTCTTAGGCCTTGAGGGTTATACCTCACTATGCCTTGTTTACTTATTAATAACTCACCCGCTCTCTCGGGTTACTTATTCTCATTATCTCACCCATACTCTTGGGTTATTTATATCATTATCTCACCCACTCTTGGGTTATTTATACTCAAGCTCTTGTAGATTCTCGAGACGCTACGGGTCTCCTACATCACGCTTGTTACTCTTAATACATACTTAGGCCAAAACTCATGGCTCTCTAGCATAGTCTTACTTCCCCGGTTTCGACCCTACTCCGGGTCTAGCATGGTGGGAAGGTTCAACTAGCTCACGGAACTCTCTCTTAGTTCCTATCTCTTTTTACTTAGGCCCGACTGCTCTCGGACTATTTACATTCCCATACACTCCTCTCTCGGAGTTATAGTAATATTATGTATATTAGTCTAGAAGCATCACTCTCGATGTTTCTAATGACCTTGGGAACATTACTTAAGTTAGGTTAATCTTAGGTTTTTAAGAGTTACCCATGCATTTCACTTACTCATACTTTCGGTTATTTTTCTTATACCGGGTAAAATCCTCATATAGGAGGTCGATCATGTCACAAGGGAGTTACTAATCCCTTAGGTCTCTTTTACCTTCCTTACTAGTTCACATCTTCGAACTATCGTTAATCCTCTTGAAGGAGGTTCACCTATCTTTCCACTCTCATTAGTTTCGTGGATTGTTTCAATATGGTTTCCTAACCATTATCGGGTATTTACTCAACCCGTACTTCTCCTCACATCCTAGGGACTTCATATGTTTGCGTTATCGTTATACTTTAAACGGATAGTTTGTGGTGTTTGCACGTTTTCGTTATCATAAGCGTCGACCCGATTATGGGTCTCTAGCCAAACGTTACTCACTACGAGTTGGTCCATTCACTATGTTAGACCACACCGGCATACAAGTATGTTAGCTCATTCAAATACTACAAGGCATACATAATCAAACAAGGGATTATTTTCATGCTTTAATCTTGATTAAGCCGGCACACAAACACACAAATCAACGTAACTCGGTTAGCACGCGGAGTATGAGAAAATCATACCTTTCACCGGGGTTTTTACTTTTACCGTGTCATCTCACCATGCTCGGTTCACACACGATCCACTGATAACATTCAAATGTTTTATTAACATCAAAGCATTACGGTATGTAAAACTAACACTCCCGTACTTAACCCCGTTATCCGTTTAACTTAGGTTTACTCATGTGTTCTTAAACTCACAACTTTCTCATTCACTTATCAAACTTGTTTACATTAATGACCTTTAAAACATTAATCATGTCATAATTACCTTATACCATCATACCATCAAACCCCTACCTTAAAATAGCTTTAAAATAGTTTTCTGTAAGGAAAATGGGGTGGTCCGGGTTTGTGGCTGGGTTTACAAACCCGGACCAATACTGGTCACTCTCGGGTGCATTTTATGACTGGTCCGGGTATGCATGCTGGTTTACAAACCCGACCCATAGTTCAGAAACTCTCGGTGACTTTTATGTGTGGTCCGGGTTTAGGGGTGGGTTTACAAACCCGGACCATACCTGTGTAAACCTCTCGGGTGGAAAAATGGGGTGGTCCGGGTTTGTATTCTGGTTTGCAAACCCGGACCACATGGTCTTTACTTCTTTCTGCCGTGTTTTAGCCCTGGTCCGGGTTTGTGTACTTGTTTACAAACCCGGACCACTTGCAGAATCGAAAAATATATAAGTTTTTTACTTTGCTTCAACTCCAAACTTATACCAACTTCTTCCCCACTCTTCCTACATATATTATAGCATGTTTTGACATTGTTTAGGCATTCAAAACCAACCTAAACTACTTGTACATTCATCTGTTACAAAACCCATTTCACTATTATTTCCTTCTGTTACAGACTCTAGTTTTCTTGCTTTCTGTTGCAGTTTTCAAATCCTTCCTTTCTTACCAATCTATCTCCACGCCTTAACATACTCAAGCCCATACATTCCTAGGAAAATTTTGACAGAGCTTAACTACTAACCAAGCATTCTCACTACACTACAACAGCTCACAACACTCTTCTCCCACCTGTTTGGTTTAAACATAAATAACACCTCAAAATCCCATTTGCTCACATATGTAAACTAACCTAACTTCTAGGTTTATTTACATACTCACACACATCAAAACATTCACTTACAAATATCAATATTGTAGTACCATGTCTACACAAGCTCAAAGTTATCTATACTACATCAACATTAATTTCACAAGGAATAAAACCAACACAAGGTAAGCTCTTTACCTTGTTTTACTTTCAGTTTTCACTTCTCTTCTTCCTCTTTCTCTTGTTTCCTCTTTCTCTTCTTGTTTCCCACACCACACAAGGATTATGGATTGCTAGCTACAACCATATCCCATCACACGTATAACCCCAAGTCAATTTCAATTCTCTCCACACAACTTAATACCTTAAAGAGCTAATTTTCAAGGTTTAGTTTAGATTTTACCTTAGAGAAACCAAATGGGTAGCTTGGCAATCAATTGGAGGAATTTCCAACACCCCACAAAAACATACGGGTTCGACTGAGATAAGAAGGGTTTTCAACGTGAGGGAAAAAGTCTCACAAATGGTAGGAATAAGCTTGAAATGGCTTAAACACTACTTATTAATACCTTAAGGCACTAAGAAGGAGAAGAAGGGTTGAAATCAACTCTTCAAACTTCAAAAGCTCCAACGTCAATGGAAATGAAGATGGAGGAATCGAGTCTTAATTGGGTGGAAACCGAAGCTCTCACCGAGAGGAGTCTAACGGTACCAATTTCGTGTGATTTGGTGGAGAAATGAGCAAGGTAGAGGTGAGACAAGGTGAGGGTTGTGCTGTTCGGTCTCGTGAGTTACAGAGGAGGAAGAAGGAGTTTGCAAATTCTGGAGCAAATCGTGAATGAAGAAGGAGCAGGTGAGAGGGTGAATACTTTATTTTACTTTTTACTTTACACTATTTGCTTTATTTATTTATTTGTCTTGTTATTACTTAATAGCTAGCAAGATATTAATGGGTGTATACATATTAATTAAAACCGGCCCATATTAATTAATAGCCCGGGTCATTTTTCGACTTTTCGAATTAAACACGTTTTATCTCCCGGTTTTGACACTATTCACTTACCGGGTCCGTTTTCTGGAATTTCCTCGTTTAATTAATTTTAATGGTTTTTAAGCTCCCATTAATACTTATTTATAGTTATTTAATCAACTATAATTTTTACGGGTCCGTTTGACCACTTAAAGTCACGTTTTCCGGGTTTTCTCGAAAAACGTGCTTTTATGCTTATTTAGCGTTTCAATCCATTATTTGGATCCGTTTTCTTCGGGAATCATTCCCGTATACTAATTAGGCCTAACTAAGCCTTAGGAATCCATCTCGGACCCTTACGAGATCATATATCTCTTATTTTCATTTAATGCGCATTTTAGCGTTTTTCGCTTTTCAAGCGTTTTCTCTTTACTTTTGGTTTTATTCTCTTTACCAATGCTCTTTAGGCACCATTAGGCCTTTAATAATTTTATTAGAGTAATTAAATCACGATTTCTAGATCCGGGGTATTAAATAAGAAGAACTGGATAAAACCAGTTTCCCATCATGAAACAGATGCCCATTCTTAAGGCAGTACGCAGGATGGCTTTCAGCATTAATCAGCAGTTCTTGAACAATTTTACAGAGGAGAGGGTCCTTCTCAACTTGTCCATAAACTTCCATCCATCAAAAACAACAGAGGACATGGGAAAAAGAGAGGAGGTACCTTCCACCCGAGAAAGGGCATTGCATCTTTATTTTCTCTTCCAGGCCAATAACACATTTCAAAATCAAATCCTAACCATTTCGTCACCCATTTATAATGATCCTTAGACATTAAACGCTGATCCCGCAGATATTTCAAGCTCCTCTGATCCGTGCAAATCATAAAATGTCTCCCCAACAAATAATGCCGCCATTTCTGGGAAGCAAACACAACAACCATCAACTTCTTTTCATACACGGATTTAGATAAAGTCTTACTCGAAAAGGGCTAACTAAGGAAAGCAAGAGGCCTACCATGTTGCATCAACATAACACCTATACCTTTCCCTGAAGCATCTGTTTCAACTTCAAAAACTGCAGTAAAGTCGTGTGGAGCCAAAACAGGGACTGAGGCAAGAGCTAACTTCAGCTAATCAAATGCAGATTGAGTATCCTTGTCCCATACAAATGAATCCTTTTTGAGCAAAGTAGTTATAGGAGCAGCAAGCATACCATACTGCTGAACAAACCACCTATAATACCCAGTCAATCCCAAGAAGGAGCACATCTTCTTGGCATTGGAAGGAGCTGGCCAAGACATAATACTATTTATCTTTTCTAGATCCACTTCAACTCCAGCACCAGAAATAATATGGCCTAGATAATCCAGTTTTGACTTTAAAAAGTCGTTCTTCTTTAGATTTACTTTTAACTGATTCAAGAAAGAATAGACAGTACCTCACTCAAGTGAACAAGATTCTTCTTGACGCTTCTACCGTACACCAAAATGTCGTCAAAGAATACTAAAATTGGCTGGCGCAACAAGGGTTGAAAATATAGTTCATAAGAGATTGGAATGTGGTTGGAGCATTCTTTATACCGAAGGGCATCACTAAAAATTCATAGTGGCCCTCATGAGTTTGAAATGCAGTTTTTTGCACGTCCCTCCTCCTAAACCCTTATTTGATGATACCCGGACTTTAAATCCAACTTAGAGAGCACACAAGCTCCAAACATTTCATCCAATAACTCATCTATAGTTGGCAAAGGAAATTTTTCTAGAATGGTAATATCATTCAGTGCTCTATAATCCATACAAAAATGCCAATCCCCCATTTTTTCTTATCCAATAAAACAGGACTGAAGAAAGGACTATTGCTTGGCTGGATGAAATCTGCGGATGACAACTTCTGCACAATCTTTTCTATTTGATTCTTCTGGTAATGAGGATAGTGGTAGGGCCTTATATTAGGAGGGACAAAATTTGGCTTCAAGGGAATATGGTGGTCATGAAATCTTTGTGGAGGTAAAGATTCTAAAGGCTGGAAGATAGCAGGAAAAGTGTCGAGTACCTGCTGTAAGGCATAATTATCAAAAGAATCTGATTCTTCAATGGTAGAAGAAATCGAGGGAGATTGAGATAGAATACAGAGCCACACCTCTCCCTCCTCCTTAACTACTTTCAAAGTTGACTTCATCACAGTCTCCAAGATCGAACAAGAAGGATCCCCTTGAAGCTGCACCCAGTCTCCTTTCCACCAGAATTTAATTGTTAATAGATTCCAATTAATCTGAGTATCACCAAGTGAAAATAGTCACTCATAACCAAGAATCAAATCCACTCCCAACAGAGCAAAAGGGAGACATTCCACAACAAAATCAGTTCCTTACAAAGACAAACACACCCCACGGCAAGTTCCCTGACCAAGAATTGTCTCCCCATTACCAATAGTAACTCCAAATCGAGAAGAACCATCAATTGGAATACCCAATTTATCAATTGTTCTACAACTAATGAAATTGTGGGAATCAGCATTATCCACCAGAATCAGAACAGGTTCCCCTTGTATTATTCCGATCAAATTCAACATTTTCTAAGTAGAAAAACACAGCGATGAAAGCTGAGATAGTTCTGCTTTAAGACATTTTTCATCCGCTCATGCTTATGCTGAGCAAGGGAGTATCTCAAATGCATCTTCCCTACCGTCCTCATTCTCAGTTAGCAAAAGCTGCAGACCAGCGACCTTGCAATGGTGCAGAAAATTCCATTTCTCCCAACATCTGAAGCACAACCCCTGATTTCTTTCATTGCATCTCATCCTCAGAGATCCTCTGATATTTGTTCGAGTTTGCAGTTGATGTTGAAGAAGAGGCAGACTGTGAACCAACATTGGGAGTCAACCGGACTGGCCCCACGCGACTAGTAGAATTACTCAACTAGGTGGGCTTCTTAGCCGACAATTCCACCGTTCGCGTACTATTCCCCAAATTACCAGATAGTGAAATCCCTAATTTTGATCCACCGTAATTATTCCTCTCCTCTATGCGCTTCACAACTTTCATCAACCCTTGCAAATCGCCAATATCAAACAAGATAAGATCTCTCTTAATATGAGTGGAGTAGAACTTGAACTTCCGTCTGTAGTCCTTCACTATGGAATCCTTATGCATATCGCATAGAAGATCCAAGCGATCTCCTCCAGCCATGGAACCAAATCTTTCCATTACCGCCTCCTTGAATTGTTTCCACGATGGCAATCCCGCATAACACCTCAGCCACTCAAACCAATGTAAAGCGGCGCCATCAAAACAGGTTCCCGCTGACATAACTTTCTCCTCTTTGACGATCTCGCAAGGAGAAGTATCTCTCCGCCTTGCACAACCAGTCACGTGGGTCATCTCCTGAGTAGACTGGTAGCTCCAACTTGTGAATCCTCACATCACAATGTCCTCCATTCAACACACCCAATGAAGAATTTGATTCACACTGCGGTACTTCCTTTGAATCTTGCGGCTATCGACGGAGTAAAGTTTGTAAGTCTTTCTATACTTGTAGTATCATGACAGAATGATTATCAACTTTTCCCTCCAAACCGTCAATACAGGAGGTCAAGATCTCCCGTTCTCTTTCAATTGACCCCATGACACCTCTTTCCCGCTTTGTGTTACAGCCATTCATGGGCCAAGAATATGGCTCTGATACCTATGTTACGATTATAGGTGTAACCCCATTCAACTAATCATTTTTATTATTCCCTCAATGATCAATCCTCCAACAGCCCTCTTGCTTAAGTACAAGGTAACAACCCCCGACTAACTAACAACCCCAATATAACAACTAACAGAAAACATAGTAACTAAAAAATCATTATTAATTCCTTTCATTATAACCCTGCCCAAAATGCCTCTTATTAACAACAGACACTGTAACAATGATTAACTAGATTTTGAAAAAAGCCCAAATTATGTGTCCTTCTTCGCGCTATATAACTTAGATGTGAAAAAAGTAAAATAGACTGCATTTGCCATTTTAACATCACATAATTGTAACCAGTGTGAAATACCCCAAACCTTAATAAGTTGTTTAAACATTAAATAATAAATTATTAAGACTAAAAAGAGTCTCAGAAATATTAATAAACAATTTAATAAATAGTAAATACAATTAATTGCCTAAAAGGCAATAAGGACAAAGTATGCTCTAAGCTTGGGATAATTTTGATTAAGGCTTGATGAACTTACCAAGACCTTACTTATATATTAATGAGCCTATTAAATCAATTATCAAAGAAAACTGAGCTTGGAAACAAGTTAAAACACAAAATGTGCTTAAAGGAGTCTTAAAGCACATTTTTGAAAAATTGTCTTGTAAATGAGTTTTGAATAGCTAGATGTCCATCATTACTCTTTAATTAACATGTGTACTAAATAGTATCACATTTGGAAGTTTAAATTAATGGGAAAGTAAAAATTGCGTTTCTACGTGTCTTGTTTTAGTGAATAGTAACTAAAATAAGCTAGTTTGTAACTTATGTCAATATAAGTAATTTAATTGATCAATAATGACTTGGTAACCCCTTATATTTAAATGGGGGCCGGTTTTGCATGTGGTGAGTCGTCACCCTTGCTAGCTGACTGAACAAATAAATGAGTAAATAAGAGAGAGCACTATTTGCTTTATGTAAACAAATAATATCTTCAAAAGCATTTGCAATCAGTGAATTCTCTTCATTTCTTCATTTCCTCCTTGCTGTCTCACGTAGACTATCCCCTTCCCTGCTCTCTTTCACGATCGAACCAGCACAGCACCATATGCCATCTTCAAATCCTTGTAACTTCTAGCTCACTTGTCCAAATTAAAAACTAAGACCACCGATCTCTTAGTCTCGTCAAGCTCTTCGACTTAGTCCTTTCAAATCTTCAAGAGCTCCATTTTGGTGCCAAGAGGAATCTCCATGGAAGGAGCTTGAGTTCATCTTTTCATGTATTATTGTTCTCCTTTGCTTCAAGGTAAGGAAACTCAAAGAAAAATGATGTTTCCTCCATGTTTTGTGTTGTCCGAAAATTGTCTTAAATGGTGTCTTTGTACTGCCTTGTTCTAGCTTCATTCCAACCTTTCAAGGACTGGGTGGAGTCCTCTCTTGACACGTTTCCCAACTCTCTTCAAGTTCTAAGTTGACAAGCAAGCAAATATCCTTACCGATTTCTGAAACAAGGAAGAAATTGTGAGGAAAGGAGGTAATTATGCTAACCAAAAATAGCTTGAAATTCCTTTGGAAAATGAACGTATGTTGTCTATTGAAACTACCTAAAGAGCCAATGGTAAATGACTTAGAAAAATGTTCTCAAAGAGACTAGTAAAAGACATACGTATTGTAGTGTGTATTTGCAGGTCAAAGGCAAATATATTATGGAAATTCAGTGTTTAAGATTTATGCATTTTAAGAGCCTAAGTGCTATGCAATTTAAATTGTGCACTATGTTGTTATGTGGTGTATATTTGGTGAAGTTTTGAGTATAAGAGTGTACTGGGAAGTTTATACATATGCTGGGCGTAAAGAGCTTAAGCAGCAGGACTGGAAAAAAATGCAGTTTGTCAATTCTATAGCTTCGGTCCGGGACTTGGGATTTGGATAACATCCCGGACCATGTATCAAAAAAGGGTCGAGAGTTATACATAGATATAGGTCCGGGACTTGGGTCTTGTACAAGGACCCGGACTAACCCCTTAAAATTGCCCGAGAGATTTTGCCTAGAATGGTCCGGGACTTAGGACCTGTATGAAGTCCCGGACCACCCCATTAAAAGAGACCGAGAGGATTGCCAAGTGTAGGTCCGGGACCTAAGTTAGGGACCAAGTCCCGGACCACTCTAATGATGTTGGTTTAAGGTATAAAAATGATGTGTAAAGATGGGGATTGATAAGTAATGATGTTGTAAGGACGTTAAGGACATGTTAGATGTGATATAAAGACAACCAAGTGGGTGGAAAGTTGTAATAAAATGTGAAAGTAAAACAAGTTAAAAATGTCAAGTTGTTTAACTAGTTAACGAGGGTAAGTTATGAGCATTAGACTTTAAACAAACATGTTACCCCGATGTTAATAAAAGTACATGTGATGTTGTCAGTTGTTCGAGAATTGCTCGAGGAACATAAATGGACATGATAAAGTGGACTCCGGTGACAGGTATGGTTTTCTTGCAACCCGTGTCCTACCGGATTACACCGGCTTGTATGCCAATGTGTTTTTCTGTATGTTTGCCACGTTGTAAGATAAAACATGTAATGAGTTTACAGTAATTCATATATGTGGCGTGTTTAGTTCCGATACCGTCCAACCTCGAAAGTGTTAAACCTTAGCTAACTGAGTCTAGGATCACAGGAGAGTTTGGTATTCGGATTAAACGACCCGAACCGTGGGGCGTTCTAACCACGGCTATGCGTGAGTTAAATGTGTGGTATGTGTATGTGAATGTAGGGATCTCCCTTGTATGCTTAACCCAAAAGTAATACTGTATGTTGTGTAGGTACGATAGACTCCGTAGTGGGGTTCTAACTAATAACTAAAAGTAAGTATGTACTAACAGTAGTGAGGAATCCGGTTAGGCCGGTCGCGCGTTGTTTGGGAGTGGGTATCCTTTTTAGCTTTACCCTTCTCTCTGTTATGGTTGTTTCCCTCACGGGTTATGATCTCCCATTAGCTTATCCCAAAGCTTAGCTATTCTGACTCACGATCGGTTTAGGGGGAACATGTGTTTATGTGGTGTGTTCGGGTCACTAAATCCGATCCACCTTTAGGTAAGTTACTCGTCCGACTATTAGGGCGGTAATGAGTTTTGTTTTAACGAGCTTAGCATGGGGTGATATCATTCTCTAGGCTCACCAGTGTATTAACTATGTTTGGGCCGGTTCCTAAGAGATCCGTACCCGTTATGTATGTGTTATGTGTATGTTGCAAAGTTATTGTGATGTGTTGTTATATGTTGCTTAGAAGTGAAATATGAGGATCATGGATATGGTTCCTAGTATGTAAAAGGGACGTTTGTGGAAACCCGATAGTGGGTAAATGTCGTGTTAAGGTAATAGCTCCGTTAGAGGAGAAATACTATAGGGTTGAAGAACTCAAAGAGTGATTGGTTAAGTATAAATGAGTTGTATATGTTAAGCCCATTGGGGTGAAATGTATCGTGTTGTGAGTTTATGTTTCACATGCTTGGTTTAAATGTAATCAACTGCATGCTAAGACGACAAATAGTTGTGCGTGGCCCGGTAGCATGTGGGCTGCGGGATTACCATACCAGCAAAGATGAGCCCCTGGGGGGCCACCCTTTCTTTCCTTTTCTATTTCAGGTACAAGGAGCTGGAGCCGTTCGAGAGTAGGACGGGGTAGTTGTTGCGTACGGGTAATCAATGTAATCACTTGTAACCTGTAGGTGTAGTAAGACCGAAATTGTTCTCGGCATTAGTTGTAAATACTCGGTACAGTTGGAAGGTATTTGTATAAAGAATGTTGGTAGTAATAAAGGAGACGGTATTGTATAGTTGCTCGGGAATCTAGTCCATCAGACCGATACAGTTGTGTAAATGTTAGCCTTGTTAGCCACGTGGGTGGTTAACGGCGTGTAACACCGATGAGTTAAGTTATATGATGATGTGTATTTTCCGCTGCAGTTTAATGTTAAGTATGTTGTTGTATGTTGGGGTGTTACACAGTGTACTCAAGTGATAGTTGAAAAATAAGGAAGGGAGCATCAGGTTATCTAAAAATTCTCTTATCAATTGTAACATACGTTCATAAATTAGAATTAATAAGCTTATTCACAAGAAATTAACTATATAAAAGAACGTAAGATAGAGATGAAAATGTGTAATTAAATGATGTATATGATTCTCACGCTTAGCACATATTGCCTATTACCAAGTTCTACTATTTCTTCATGTAAGGGTTGGGTAATAAAGATGAATCCTGTAAGGTTTGTACAACAAGATTGTCGCAAACACCATATTCACAACACAAAATCCCAAAAAAAGCATGTTAGGGTTGATAAATAGTGAAAGAACATGTTGGTTGTGACCTTACCCAAATAGGTGGAGTTGAATGGTTTAGAGCGTTTGAAGTAGGAGTGATTATGGTTTGGAGCGTCTATCATAGAGAACGACAACACATCATCAACATCACGACATTGTAGCGACAACATGACAACAACACCACAACAAAGAGTGGTTTCGAGCCATTGAAGTAGGATTGATTTTGGTTTGGAGTGATTGTCACAGAAATGGCAACAACATCACAGAATTGCAACGACAACATGACATCAACACCACAACAAAGAATGGTTTGAAGAAATTATGGGAGTAAAAGATTATGCGTGATCACCAAGGCCATGGTGTTGGATAGGGTTTTGCATTTTAGAAAATACTAAGTGGTAAATGAGTAGAAAACTCCCTCATACATAAATGGTAGGGTTTCCAATTTCTTCCAATTAGGAACAACAAAGAGATTGTCTTTTATGAGGGGTATTAGAGTCTTTTTAATCTATAAAAACTAATTTGGTTGAGCCTACAATTGTCTTCATTTCTAACAGTTGTGTTTAGCTATTGTAAGACAATAAGAATTATAATATTTGTGTATCTAATGTTTCAAAAACCCAATGTGTGTGAATTCATCAAAGACTACTAGAATTTTATTACAGTTGTATTTTCATTAGTACTTAAAAACTAAATTGTAGTAGTGACTTAGGGAGAGTCAGACACCACCACAAATTGACTAGTAAGCGTATGCGTCCTAGGTTAGAGCCAGTTTCTTTGCCTCCTCATGTGGGTTTAATTGACATCTACAATGGCATGTACACTATACCAGAAGATGATCATGTGGAGAATCAAAATCTGGTTAAGGGAAATAGGTCGATATTGACTGGATTCACTCATGGGTTTTTCCATCATCACAGAGATACTCGCTCATAAACAGTGGCTGCATCTATCCACTGAAGTCAAAGAATTTTATGAGGAAGAATTGGTGGCCTTTTACAAGAACTGAGTGATTTGAAAAGGGAATCTACTAACCGAGGTAAAAGGAAAACCTATAATCTTTGATTCATCTTTGATTGTCTCTTACCTAATAAATCCAGCCTTGGGTCTCACCTTTTATGATTGATCTAGCTTTCCCACTTTAGAGTTTGTCACACCATTTGCTGTTTATGACTTCTTTCTTACAGTTGGTCATTGAATTGAACGCACATCCCTTTCCATGGTTCACCAAATGCTTCATTCTCTTGTCATCAAAAATCTTATTCCAAGAAAAAAGGGCAATATAATGATTAGGCAATGGATCTTGCCCTTATGTATTGTCTCACTCATAAACACCATATCAATCTCCCACAATTAATCCTCAATCACATTCCATCTCAACCCATGAAACTCCCTTTATTACATATTTTGAATTCCTTAAATCCTTTCTCAAGCCAGAGTCTCTTTTGAAAACTTCACCGCCAGTTCGGTCCTCGACGCTGATAACCTAGGCCAAACTTTTTAAAAACACCATCTTTCCAAAAGGAGTTTCTCCTCGCTGCATCTCCCACACATGCTTTTGCTTGTACATTTAATGATCTCATTAACAAGCTCTTCGAAAGACTCTGTGAAATACCCCAAAGGTTCATAAACCAAATTAAAAGGCAATTAATGAGTCAAGAAGGCTAATAAGCCTTAATGAACCATGAATCATGAAAACTCCTAAGCACACTTATATAAATAAAATTATATACTCCATGAAGGTTACTAAACCTTATATAAACACATGGACATAAGTGGAGCATATTAAGGGAGGAAAATCAACCTACAATTGATTTATCATGATATACACATATTCATGAACAAAGAACACAAACACTTAAGGAAAATGTACCTTAAGAAGTCAAAATGACTAGTGAGTAAAATATCACTTGTAACACAAGTGTATACACCTTTGGACACTAAATAACACGTGTTACACACGTTAACACGTTAAACAAGTCCAAAATATACATGATGTGCGAAAAGAGCATCAATATCAATGGTGAATCAAAGTATACATTTTTACTAGTTTTAAGAAATAGTAAAGTATACCAATTTCTTAAGAATACATATTTACACACTTTAAGACAAGGGAATCATGTTGGAAACAAACTAACACATAATATAAGTCCAAATGTACAAGTTATAAGTCATAACATTAAAAATGAAGCAAAAAGACTATATTACCCTTAGAGGAAAAAGCTGGGCGGAAATATCCTTTCCCTTGGCTGCCACCTTGTTAAATTTGAACCAAAATATCTTCTTTAGGTGGCTTGGGCACCAAGTACTAAGCTAGACCCATACCTTACCATAATGCCTTAAAAGTCTTCTTTCTTCTCTCTCCTCCTCACTTCCCCTTGGCTGCCGAAGATTCCCACCTTCACCCTCTCTTATTCTGCTACTAGACAACAAAGAACAAGCTTGGAAAGAAATCCATTCCTAAGGCATAAGGTAAGCTCTTAAGTCTTATGATAGTTCATTCTCTTCCTCTTTTCACTAGCTATCCATTGATCTAGGATTCAACTCCTTTCCCCCATTAACCTAGGCTGAATCCAAGTTGCAAAAAGGGGTGATTCTCGGCTGGAACTAAACTTGGGGAAGAAGTTAAGAAAAGTCATTCCTTAAGGTAAAAATGTGCTCTTAGCACTTACCTTCCTTTCTATTGTTGTTCTATCTGATTCCTATCAACTAAACCTTCTATAATCCTCATATTTACATGCTAGAACCTTTGGTGAACCTTCATCCCCTTGAAGTTGGCCAAAACCGCCCAAAAAACATCTTAAAAAGGGGGTTTAAAGAGTAAGTCTTCTAGCCTCTGTATGAATGAGTTAATCCGCCACTTTGGCATGATTTTATTAAGGGATTAACACCCTTCATTACTCTGAAAAATAGGGCTTGGAACACTTGGGAACAGCTTCAAATTGTAAGGTAAAAATCCATGTTTTAAGACCTTTAATGACTCTTATGGTTAGTTTCTGTTTTAAGCTGAGCCATAACACTTCCTATATGTTTAATGCATGTCAAGGTGTATAAACACACCTCCAAACTGCCGTGACAGTACATGGAGTGATAGGTTGGTTAAAGTCATTTTTAAGGTGAGAAATCTAGTTTTTCATGGCTTAAAATTACTCTTATAGTTGGTTCAGTTTTGGAACCTAACTATATCTTATTCCTGCTGTTAGAACTTAATTAGAAGCTGTCTAAACAAAGCCTCAAGCTGCCGTGACCATTCAAGCTTTAAAAAGCTTATAAATCAAGGTATAACACTCTTAACTATATATTATATGCTTTAAAGCTTATATTATATATTGTGGCGAGAGTGGACTGGTTAAAATGGTTGATTTAAACCTAAGTGTTACCAGAAATGACTTAGTTAATATAAGCTAGTTATTTAAGTGATTTAATTAACATAATGGTCAAATTAAGACATTATGTGGAAAATTGGTAAATATGGAAAAATTGGAGGTAAGGCAGAGAGTATAAAGTATTTTTGAGACATTTAAAGTGTAATTTATTTTACAAGTTCAAGGTTGTAATAAGGCCATGTCATTAGGCCATTTTATTTAAGTTTAAAAGCTTATTTAATTTAATTTATGCACTTAGCATAAATATTGGGGTCAAACCGGTAAATATTAAAAATATATATATAGCCGTGGGCTATTATAAATGAAATTTGGGGTTTTAAATGAATTTAAATAAAAACTATAACATTTTATAAAGTTTTGTGTTAAAATTGTAAAAATAGGAAAGTTTGGGGTATAAGTAGAAACTACCGAGAGTTTGGGCTCAAAATAGAATTTAGAAGTCAAGGTTGACTATATAGGAGACTTTGACCAAGTTTGGGAATTTATGGAATTAAATACTAACTTATAATAAGTTAAGTATGAAATTGTAAAAGATTTATAAGTACGGGGGTGAAATGGTGATTTTCGAAAGTTAGGGGTACAAAATGAAGTTTATATCAGACCTTGGGTTATTAGGAATTTATTTTGTTAAATTTAGAGTTAATATGAATTATACAAGTATAATATATGATATTTTATATCATTGTTACATTTGGGTAACATATGGGGTAAAAACCATAAATACTGAAAGTATAAGGTTATGAATGATGTTTATAACCTTTTGGTATAGTTTGGTAATTTTTGGAATTATATATGAGGTTTTATTAAGATATATGTATAATATATAGTTTTAACGACATTAGGAAACTATATATTATAAAATGGGGTGATTTGGTGAATATAGAAAGTTAAGTGGTGGAAATTTAATTATAACAGACCATGAGGTCTGTTCGGTTATTTTAAGGAGTTATAATCATAGGTTATAATTATATTAAGGTTTAAAGATTATAATATAAGGTATATATTATAAGTGTAACAAAGAAATAATATTTGGGGTGATTATGGAATTTCTGAAACTTTGGTGGAATTAAATAAAAACCGACAGCAATATGGTCTGTTTGGTGTTTTATAAATTTTATAACTATAGGTTATAAATGATTTAATGACTTAAATATCATAATATATGTTATATAACTATAATGTAACATTATATAATAATGTGGTGGATTTTGTAAATAGTAGTGAACATAAGTGCTGTTCGGTAACAATAAGTATTTTAGAATAAGAATTTATAATATGGTTTATAATGTTATAAGGGTTGTAACATTTATAATTTAAGGAATACTCATTAAGGAAGAATGAATATATTATAAAGGATTATCATATAATAAATGGTCCCATAATACATATATATAAATAAATATATGTTATGGAGTGAGAAATACAATATGGTTCAATAACCATATAATATCATAATTAAAATGATATAAGATAAGAAGAAAAGAATTATAAACATTAGTTGAGGAAATTCTAATGTTATGTTGTACATGGAATAATAAGGAGTTATATAATTCAAAGTATTTTAAATATGGATTTATACAACATTACACTTGGAAAAACTAACCTTAGGGAAATAAATACTAAGGTGAGATGTATAATATATGATCGGGATTATACACGCAATATAGTGACAAACTATATAATATACAATGTATACTAAATTACATGCGATAACGAATGTTTAAGTCAAGTATATTAATATACCACAACGTAACTGTGCATGTAATAAAGCGTTTACTAATCCCGAGTTAAACCGAAAACCCAACAAAAGTTGTTAGCAAATGACGGGGAATGAACCGGGAGGGATTAGCGACGGTTCGGGGTACCGTAGATTAATGTTGTTATATGAGGTGCTGATGAGTAGTGTTACACATATTATTAGATTGTTAGAGACGACTCGAGGAGCATCGGATCTAGTTGATTCATACTCCACCGTTCTAAAATCAGGGTGAACGGTATGTTGTTATGTGTCTCTGATTGTCTCTGAGGGCTTCCTCAGTTCAGACTTCTGTGAAATCTGTGATAAGATTGAATGTCTGAATGTGTGAATAAATATGCATGAACTGTATATTTCAGCTGCTTATTATTTACTGTTTTTGCGATAACAGTATTAGTTCGTATATATGAACCTATATATAAAACAAACTAGCGGCTATGGTGCTATCTTATATATGTAATGTAAGGAATGTCAGAAAAACGTTGTAGCACTAGGATAATAAGATCTGCATATTATCCGGAAACTTAAATACGGAGCATTGGCCTTACTAACGCCGCTCTCGTATCTAACACTGGATCCCGAGTTTACATACTCCGGATTGGACTAACGACCTTAGTCTGCTTTGTTAGAAAAATTGGCAATGCGATGCGATTGTATAGATGAACAAAGCCAGGAGGATGTGGCTCTTGGTGCGCTCTGTGATCACAAAAACAATACTAGGATGTCCGCGTACGGGTCCGCAAGTATCAAGAAATTTCCCGAGAACTAGAATGGTTCGTTGGTTGGAGACTCTACCGCTGGAGTGGCTACTGCCGTGGGCGACCCGCCATAGTATATGGGTAATTTAGAGACACGTCGTTTTAACGAGGCGTTGTCACTAGGTATAACTGAACAATTATAACAGCTTGTTAGCTCGTATAATGGCGAACAATATTGGACTTTTATGCCAAGGACGAGAATTAATACTCGTTTATTATTCTCGTTGTTTCGCCTTGTTGTTCATTGGTTATGCTGTGTGGAATATATATTATGTGTATTGATGGTTGTATTTATTGTATGGCTATTACTGTTAATTGTTTTACAGTTTAAATATTAAAACGGTATTGCATGTAATGAATCCCATGCTCTTGACCAATTAATTGAGGGGTTTGAGGAGGCATGACGGGGCATGTGATAACATACTCAGCAGGGGCTGATTCCATACCACGACCATGTTTATTTTCAGGAGACTAGCTGTTGGTCGACGCGGGGCGTGACGCTTTCGGCATAGACTTAATACGACTGATACAGTTATCATTTTGGACTCGGGTTTTGTGAACCGAGGTGTACATTCACTTTAGATGCTGTTGGAGAAATATGTGACTACTTCTTCAACCTAGGCAGTGAACCTATCGTTTCGCGGAATAGTGGATATGTGGGTTGTCGTACTCTTGGGGATCTCGCTGTGGATAACTGATAGTGTAGTAAATTGACTGAGATTTCTATAAACAGATTTTATCATTTTTAGGGACAGGATTAATAGCTAACTGATAAGACAATAATAAAACAATTAATTAAAACAGAAAAGAAATAGAAATTATAAATCTTTTTGGTTTTAAAGAAGCATCCCGGGTTGTTCTGCTCACCTATTTAATTTAATCATATTAATATAACTCTCCCATTTTAACAATAAACTCAAGAATCTTAATTAGTTTATTGACCGTTCCCTGCCTAATAAACCCTGATTAATTTAAACAACAAGCGCAAATCTTGCTCAAGTCATAAAAATTAATCGCATTATTAATAATCCCTATTGGAGATAGATTAACCTATACGGCGAGGAATATCGCTTCTAGTCGTTAACCCATTTGACTTCCTGTGTCTAGAACCTTGTCTCAGCACTGCATTTTAACAAAGAACTACAAATATCACTTTAATAATTGTACAAGAGAATTAAAGCGCATTAAGGAGAGGAATCAAAATACTGTTTAGATAAATTATACTGGAAAGCTTATATAACACAATTATATAAAATAGGCTCGCTTCCTAACCCGGGAAGCTAGATTTATTAATCACACATAATTATACAGTAAAACAAGCATAAGAAATAAAATATACGGAACCAACGAAGAAGAACGAACAGACAATCGATTTCTTCGTTGGTTCTCTGGAAACTAACAGCATAAGGCTGATGAAGAAAGAAAATAAAATGGAGAAGCGGGGGATACGAAGATGGAATGGATCGTAGGTGTGAGTGAAGGATTATTTACTGGATGGGATGGATTTTGAGGAAGGGAGTAATTATTTTTGAGCAGAAGGCTCGTGCGTTTTTATAGGAGAAGGAGAAGAAGGAAGGAAGGAGAAGGAAGAGACAGGCTGGATCACGCGTGCTAGTGGGTGAACAAGATAAGGGAGGTGCCAGTTGATGGGGTAGATGGATAAGTTGCAACGCGTGAGGATTTTGAGGAGTGTCGGTAGGCGCCTCAAGGAAGAAGATAAACAGCGGCGAATTCTGTCGCGTTAAAATCTGGATCTGGCGCATTTTTAGACACGTCCGCTTGTGTGTCCTCGCCTCCGTCCGCCTAAGCTCACGCGGACTCCTCTGTCATCCGCGCCTCAGTCTTCTGTCCGCGCCTCTGTCCGCCTCAACTCACGCGGACGCCACTCGTGTCCTCGCCTCCGTCCGCCTAGAATAATGCGGACGCAGCTGACGTCCTCATGCGGACAGAATGAAAATGTTTTCTATTTTCACGCGATCTTCAACCGGCTCCAGATTCTTCGTTATAAGTCCGTTTTACTCGCCGTTTGTTGCGTTGGAAAGCTTGTGAAATAAACTATTTGATTCCAACACTTTTTCCTGTATTTGATACATAAAATATATCAGTCCATATCAAGACATAAATCTTAGGAAAAACATACGATAAGTGAGAAATATTATCCTGAAAATGAGTAAGTATAGGGTAAATTAAACCCTTAAATGTCTATGTATTTCTCACTTATCAAACTCCCCCATACTTATCTTTTGCTTGTCCTCAAGCAAATCTTTCTGACATAATGTTTAAACAAGTTAAACAGACAATAAACAAGTAAGGAGAGCACATAAGAGGTAATTGCCAATCTTTTCAGATTTTAAAAGGGTACTAATAACATTAATTTTATTAGCTATATTTCTCTATTTCTGAGAATAACTCTGTAGTCCTACAAAAGAAAGAGAAATAATACCATGAGAATTCTGTTTTTAACCCTGAGCCAATCCACCATTTTCTTTCACAATTCCTTGAACGACAAGGGGCATGAAGTAAAATCTTATTCCATTGTACCTTTCAATGCCACATACTCATGATCCATAATGATGATTTTTTTTCATTTTAGTACCGAATGCACAGATACTTCAATTTTTGAAGTTCATTTTTCTTTTACCTCAGACTTTTCTCTCCACCCTTGTAGCAGTTTTGGGTCTACTATCCCAGATACCGAGTACCTTAGGTAGCCGGGTGATGAAGCACCCCTAAGAACTTAATGACCGAGTGGACGAGGCCTGTTTAGGATCAGAATATGCCTGTTTGGATCAGAGGAGTACCTTGCCTTGTTCTTTTTCCACCGTTTCATTCCAATTCAAATCCAGGCTCAAAGTCAAAACAAAATTCAAATGATAATATCCTCAGATTTTTTTTTTGAGTAAGGAGCAGAGTGTTTTTTTTTGTGTGTACCCTTCAAACCTGTTAATACCAGCATTACTCCCTCTATGGCTCCTTCTTTGATTATTAATCACTTAACAAATTTAAACACAGTGTCGAAAAAGAAAACTTAAGAGCAAGCTTTTGATTATTATCTCTCCCCCACACTTGAACCAAAGCAATGCCCTCATTGCATAGAAAGAATTAAAATAACAGGGCATGCAAACAACCTGGGTAATGATCAAAAAGCATGGTAATAAGAGATATTTAAATTTAAAGAGCAAGGTATGGATAGTGTACTCCCTAGAGTTATGCAGAATATGTAGTGTAGTTCCCCCACACTTGAGTTCAGCTGTCGGAATGTGTAAGATGTCCCTGAAATAATTATTCTAAACAACCAGAAGAACTCAAGTTAATTCTCCTCGTTCTCTCTCCTCTCTTTTTTTTATTTATAAAAACATATATAGGAATAATAAGAAAGACAAAACATAAAACAAAAAATAGTAGGGAAATAATATTTAACCACTGGGTTGCCTCCCAGTAAGCTGCCCGTATTTATAGTCTTTGGCTAGACTCCCGCTTCGTGATCCTGGATCAAAAATAAAAGTAGACAACAGCTTCGCCAGGAAAACGAAGTTAGCAGTAATTAAAAACAAACCACCTGGATCAAAACAGAACGTTAACTCGGCAAATAAAATAGGAAAATGTATACTCCACAAAACCTGGTGTTTGAGGAGGTACTGCCGGTAACGTAGTTCTAACAGGAGACCAGGTGGTGATGAATTTTCTTCCTCAAATTGAAGGATGTAAACATCCTCCTCTTGTTGTTGAGGCTTATGGAGGCAGGGTGAGAGTTTATGAGAGACTGGTGGTAGCACTTTCTCCTCAGATTCGAGAATATAAATATCCTCTTCTGTTTGATGAGGCTCACACAAAATACCTTCAGCTTTTAATTGCTCCTCTTGTGCTGGGGATGGAGATGGAGGAGAATTGTAACTCTCAGACATTTGCTCCAACTCGGCGTCGGAGAAAAATGTCCTGATAAGTTTCTTTATCTCCTCATCAGAACTTGTAGCTTCAATAATATCTGGCTCGAATCGATCTTCACTCATTGGACCTACCACTGGAATCTCTTCTAGTGGCTTGGTCTGACTCGGGAAAAATTCGTCTGGCCCTTGTGTAAATTGCTGTTTATTCTGATTGAAGTAGCAGTATCCCAACTGAGCTTCTTGGTATTGTGTATTAGCCTGGTAGACTTCCCACCAATACGGCTCTCGATTTGACTGTTGAGGTGATTGATAATCCTTGACCAACCTTTGATATGAGGACAACTCCTCTTGCATGTGAGTCCATTCCAAATTGATCAACAATCTCTTCACCTCATCGTCGCCGCTCTCCATAATCAGTAACTATCCTACAAAAACAAAAATAAAAATACCAAGTAGAATAGAACTAAAAATAGAAAAGAAATACAAAAACAAAAATTAACTAAAATAGAAAAACTAAATACGAAACAAAAAAGAGATAAAAGAAAATAGCTAAAATAAAAGGTAAGTAAAATTAAAATTAAATAAAGTGAGAACAAAATAAAACAGATATAAACAAAATTAAACAGATATCTTAATCAAATTAAAAATTATCAATTAATCTTGCCGGAGGTCCCCGGCAACGGCGCCAAAAACTTGTTGGAGAAATATGTGGCTACTTCTTCAACCTAGGCAATGAACCTATCGTTTCGCGGAATAGTGGATATGTGGGTTGTCGTACTCTTGGGGACCTCGCTGTGGATAACTGATAGTGTAGTAAATTGACTGAGATTTCTATAAACAGATTTTATCATTTTTAGGGACAGGATTAATAGCTAACTGATAAGACAATAATAAAACAATTAATTAAAATAGAAAAGAAATAGAAATTATAAATCTTTTTGGTTTTAAAGAAGCATCCCGGGTTGTTCTGCTCACCTATTTAATTTAATCATATTAATATAACTCTCCCATTTTAACAATAAACTCAAGAATCTTAATTAGTTTATTGACCGTTCCCTGCCTAATAAACCCTGATTAATTTAAACAACAAGCGCAAATCTTGCTCAAGTCATAAATAAATTAATCGCATTATTAATAATCCCTATTGGAGATAGATTAACCTATACGGCGAGGAATAACGCTTCTAGTCGTTAACCCATTTGACTTCCTGTGTCTAGAACCTTGTCTCAGCACTGCATTTTAACAAAGAACTACAAATATCACTTTAATAATTGTACAAGAGAATTAAAGCGCATTAAGGAGAGGAATCAAAATACTGTTTAGATAAATTATACTGGAAAGCTTATATAACACAATTATATAAAATAGGCTCGCTTCCTAACCCGGGAAGCTAGATTTATTAATCACACATAATTATACAGTAAAACAAGCATAAGAAATAAAATATACGGAACCAACGAAGAAGAACGAACAGACAATCGATTTCTTCGTTGGTTCTCTGGAAACTAACAACATAAGGCTGATGAAGAAAGAAAATAAAATGGAGAAGCGGGGGATAAGAAGATGGAATGGATCGTAGGTGTGAGTGATGGATTATTTACTGGATGGGATGGATTTTGAGGAAGGGAGTAATTATTTTTGAGCAGAAGGCTCGTGCGTTTTTATAGGAGAAGGAGAAGAAGAAGGAAGGAAGGAGAAGGAAGAGACAGGCTGGATCACGCGTGCTAGTGAGTGAACAAGATAAGGGAGGTTCCAGTTGATGGGGTAGATGGATAAGTTGCAACGCGTGAGGATTTTGAGGAGTGTCGGTAGGCGCCGCAAGGAAGAAGATAAACAGCGGCGAATTCTGTCACGTTAAAATCTGGATCTGGCACATTTTTAGACACGTCCGCTTGTGTGTCCTCGCCTCCGTCCGCCTAAGCTCACGCGGACTCCTCTGTCGTCCGCGCCTCTGTCTTCTGTCCGCGCCTCTGTCCGCCTCAACTCACGGACGCCACTCGTGTCCTCGCCTCCGTCCGCCTAGAATAATGCGGACGCAGCTGACGTCCTCATGCGGACAGAATGAAAATGTTTTCTATTTCACGCGATCTTCAACCGGCTCCAGATTCTTCGTTATAAGTCCGTTTTACTCGCCGTTTGTTGCGTTGGAAAGCTTGTGAAATAAACTATTTGATTCCAACACTTTTTCCTGTATTTGATACATAAAATATATCAGTCCATATCAAGACATAAATCTTAGGAAAAACATACGATAAGTGAGAAATATTATCCTGAAATGAGTAAGTATAGGGTAAATTAAACCCTTAAATGTCTATGAATTTCTCACTTATCAGATGCTCACGTGTACGGACTTATGTCTGAGACGGGATTATGTTGTATTTATTTTGGTTATATATAGACTGCTATCTATCTCTTGTGATCATGTGGGAATATGTTTCGTAGGTTGATTATCATGTAACGCGTTATCACTCGTATGGGTGAGTGGTAATGGTAACACCATTGAACTACAGTCTGTTATTTACCGTTGCGATTTAGTTATTAAGTACGACGTTTATACGATAATTAAGAGCCGAATTAGTAAGGGTGTTACACTCCATCCTAGAGAAGATAAGTTCATTGAACTTGAATTGGCAGTCCGTTTTCAGAATCACAAGATGGATGAACTTATTGATATCATCAGAGAGACATTTGGCATAACCCATTACATTTTCACTATAGGTATTTAAGCCATCCTTTCCACTATTCAAAAGGGTCACACTGTAGAGCCAACAGAAGAGCAGAGGGCTGATGTTGGTGCCATTGTCTATCGTACCCAACCATGAACATTTCCTAAGCCTTTGAAAAGTTTTTGTGTCATTTTGGATTGTTAAGACTAAAGTTTTTTATTTGATGTAATAGACTTCTGGATTTCATGATTGAATGACTGACTTTTGCACCCTTCCCCTGATGTTGGCAAAAGAGGGAAGCGGTATATCCCGTGATCGGTTTTGTGCGGGTTTATACCTTTTGCATTAGGAGTGCCTCTTAAGGCCTTAGTAATGCTGTAGGTTTATTTGGATATTTTTCTGTTTTTGTGTTGTTTTATCTATTGCTGGTTGTTATCAAATTTTATTCCACATCATTGATATTATTACTTAGATTAAGGGGAAATTTGATGTTGATCCTTATGGTGGAATTAAAGGGAATCACGATAGAGTCGGTTCCCATTTTTTTGTTTGCCTTGGTTGTGTCATTGGTGTTTTTAGTACCGTGAGATACCCTTGGGTTTTCCATCATCAGCAAAAAGGGGGAATTGGTTAGTACCCTGGTTTTATAGATGATGTCAACCTCAATGAGTTCCTGACCAAAGATGAAGTCAGTGTGAAGAGAGAGTTCAACTAAGTTTTGAAGATGAAGACACTGTGGACAGAGTCATGCTGTGTCAAAGACCCTTTATGTAAGCTCTAGGAGATAAAAGGCGTGTGACCAAATTAGAACATGGAGGTAACTGCCAATGTTGACCAGTTCCGACAATCAAGAGAGCAACTATTGAAACAAGTCAAAACAAGTCAATCTTTTGGTAGTTGAGTAAAAACAAGTCAAAGGAAGAAAATCGTGGAGCTTTATCATCAAAGCTTCATGACATATTAATTATTGGTTGTAATACCCATGAGGTTTACCTCCCACATCAATTGGAGGGGAGAACGATCCACTTCTTATATGGGTGGGGATACCTCTCCTTGTTGTGAGGCCTTTTGGGGCTAGGAAACCCCGGAAACAAAACCATGCGGCCTGCGTGCCAAAGCGGACAATATCACAACAGTGGGATACTGGGCTGTTATAGTTGGTATCAGAGCTAGACCCAGGTCGGTGTGTCGATGGGCCCGCGAGGGCGTTGGGCTCCCAAGGGGGGTGGAGTGTAATACCCTTGAGGTTTACCTCCCACATTGATTGGAGGAGAGAATGAGCCACTTCTTATATGGGTGGGGATACCTCTCCTTGTTATGAGGCCTTTTGGGGCTAGGAAACCCTAGGAACAAAACCGTGCGGCCTGCGTGCCAAAGCAGACAATATCACAACAGTGGGATACTGGGCTGTTACATTGGTGAAGTTACTTTCAGAGTCCTAACTAGTACTTAAACTATTATAAGTCCTTTGTAATGGACAACACTTACATTTTACACTTTCCTAGAGAGAGAGATTGTTTTTGAGAGATTACCTAGAAGACAAAGTTCTGTTCATGCTTAGAAAGTTCCATCTAGTTTTTAGAGCCATTGCACCCAAACACTTAATACATTGTTGCAGTATTAATTATTTATTTATGTTTCTGTTTGTATGTTATTAAGTTAAGTAGCTGTTAGTACCATTAGTTAGTTTAGTATATACATATATATATATATATGTCTATACATACAGTTCGATTCTTACTTAGTTATTTAAGAACTCTCTATATCAAATTCCAATACATAATCAAATTCATCTTTATCCTTGCTTTCTCTGTTTTCAGTTCTTGCAATTAGTTAACTTCTTCATGGTATCAGAGCTTGAAGCTTTTCAATAAGCTACGGAGAGCTTCAATGGAGAAAGAAGTGTAGTCTGGAAAGAAAGTGGAAGGTACTCCAAGTCCGGAAGAACAAGCTGAATCGTCGGAAGGAAGGTTACGATCAAACGACTCTCTTTTCTTGAGTAACAACGATCAACCTGCAGCCTGTCTAACTTGGAAATTTGACGGAGACATAAGTTCACGCTTCTGGAAGGAAAAATTGAAAAACCGGCGGAAGGTTCGTCCCGATTTGAAGATTGTGTAAAGTGCGATAACATGATTTTTGCCTGGCTAATGAAATGTCTCGACAAGAAAATAGCCAAGACTGTCGTCTATTCCAATACAGCCAGAGAAGCGTGGAACACCCTTGAAGCGCGTTATGAGCGTCCAAATCAGGCACAAACCTTCACGATTTCACAAGAGCTGAACTCCGACAATAGGAAGATTTCATGATTGACTATTTTATGAAATTAAAGAGCCTATGGGACCAGCAAGATTCAACAAGAACCATAGAGGAGAGGCAAAATCTCAGCGTACTACTGGAAAAGGAACAAACAATGAAATTCCTGATAGGGTTAAACCCTTCCTTCGCTGCGACTAGAAGTAACATCCTCCTTATGTCGCCCAAACCTAGCCTCGATCAGGTTTATGCTTATGTTGTTCAAGACGAGAAGCAGCAAAAAGTGACTGATGGTGCAATATTGGAGTCTCAAGGAGTCGCATTCAACTCAACACCAGCAGTCGCTTCGACATCGTACAAAAACAATACCAAGAGATTCAATCTCACCTACGACCATTGCGGCATGAAAGGACACAACTCCGAAACTTGTTTTCTCCTTCACGGTCATCCCAAGAATTAGAAACCAACCAATAAATTCAGGAGAAGCATGGCAGGAACGACGGTTGAAGGAGGCCAGCAAGTTCAAGCAGTAGAGTCGACAGAAGAGGCTCACCTCAAATCCCTAAATCGAGAACAACTAATCGGTCTGGTTCAATACCTATCTGGAAATACACACAACGACAGTGAAAAGAAACAGCAGTATAGTGGGTTTGCTGGTAACAAAATTCTAACCCTAAACTCTTATTGTCTAACGTCTCTAAAACGTGATTTTGTTGAACTCTGAGAAACTCCCAGATTTTTGATACGGGAGCAAGTGAGAATTTGACGGGAAACCAAGATTGGATTCAAAACTTTAAATCACTGCAAAATGAACATGTCATCACTCTGCCTGATAATAGTATGCAGAATAGTAAAGTTCAAGGTGATGTGATGATAGGAATTTTTTTTTGCCTGAGTGATATATGTTCTATATGTGCCAACATTCCAGTTTAATTTACTATCTGTGCATAAGCTTGTAAAACAAATTAAAATGCGTGTTGTATTCAGTCAAAGTTGTTGCTTCCTACAGGACCCTAATTCCAAGAGTTTGCAAGAAATAGGAAAGAATGCTGAAGGACTCTACATACTTGATAATGAAAGGCTGGCAAATGTGATAAACAGTAAAGAAAGTGCAAAGGAAGAAGTGTACGTTTCTACAGTTTCTAGCATAGGAGAAATCTTTCTTGAGATGGCATAGGAAGCTGGGACATGCTCCTCTTAGTAAGATGAAAAATATAGAAAAGCTTCCTTTAAAGAATTTTCCTGGAAATTTTGTCTGTGATGTATGTTTCAAATCTAGGTCTATGACCCAAATTCGATTGTACAGAAATAAAAAGTATCGTTCCATTTCAATTACTTCATGTAGATGTGGCAGGTCCGTTTAGAAATCTTACCTATGACAACAAGAAATATGTTCTAACCATTGCAGATGATTATACTCGCACAACTTGGACTCAACTGTTACTATACAAATCAGAAGCCTTTATTGCGCTTACTGGTTTCATAGCATATGTTGAGAGACAGTTTGCCAACAAAGTAAAAACGGTTAGAAGTGATAATGCCCTTAATCTTGGAACAAGTACAGAAGGGAGATATTTCTTCCTTAAAACTAGAATCATACATCAAACATCCTGCCCATATACCCCACAACAAAATGGAGTTGTAGAAAGGAAACATAGACACTTGCTAGAGACTGCTAGAGCTAATTACTTTCAATCTAGTGTAAACATTAAGTTTTGGGGTGAATGCATACTTCATGCCACCATGATAATAAACAGGCTGCCATCTAGGCTACTGAATTCTCAAACACCTTATGAAAGGTTATTTGAAAAACAACCAGATTATGATAGCCTAAAACCCTTTGGCTGTGCTATAAAACTGTCTTGGATAAGAAAAAAGGAAAATTCGATACAAGAGCAAGAGTATGTGTTTACATGGGAGAAGCTTTGAATAAAAAGGGATTTAAAGTACTTGATATACATGACCACACTGTCAGCATATCTCGAGATGTTAAGTTTTTCGAAGACATCTTTCCCCTTTTGAACAAAATCACTTCTGATTCACAAAGGGATCTTGTACATGAATTGTGCACTGATTTTCCTTACGCTTCTGATGAAGAGTCTACTAGTATTACTAAGCCTGCAGGTTCTGGTGAGAATGTTTTATCTGAAAAGGAAAGGGCAGATACAGAAGCAAATCAGCATCAGACAGATGCTTCACATTCAGATTCAACACAACATGTAAATTTGCAAGTAGAACCAAACGGTGCAAAAGGAACCAATGAAGATGCACATCAGATCAAAAGCAATAGAGAAAGGAGACCACCATCTTACCTCTCTGATTATGAAGTAGACATAGCAGGGGGCGCTACATCAGATGTGTTCACTGAGATCCTGACTCAAAGACTTGCAAAAAACCATAGGATACTGCTTTGACTGCAATCAAGACAAGTGATGAGCACTTCAATTTCTGTTCATGCTTCAGTTTGACTGACCTGAAACTAGAAAAGGTAATACATCCTAACAACACTTATGTTTTTCAAGCATTGACATGTAATAATCTACATGATCCTGAGACTTATGAGGAGGCCATTACCTTATCAGGCTGGAAAGATGCAATAAAACAAGAGTTAAATGCACTCCAAAGAAATAACACTTGGGATATAGTTTCTTTACCTTCAGGAAGAAAGCCCATAGGGTGTAAGTGGATTTTTAAGACTAAGTTCTTAGCTGATGGTAGAGTAGAGACTAATGGCTAGGTTAGTAGCACAAGGATACACACAAAGATATGGTTTTGACTATAACGAAACCTTTTCCCCTGTTGCTAAGATGACCACAATTAGAACTCTAGTTGTTGTTGGTGTGAAAAAAGGCTGGATAATGGACCAAATGGACATTAACAACACTTTTCTTCACGGTGAACTAGATGAGGATGTCTATATGAATATTCCCAAGGGTTTAGATCAAAGTAATGGAGGAAAACACGTAAACTTAACAAAGCTTTGTATGGTTTGAAACAATCTTCTAGGAAGTGGTATGAAAAACTTACAATTTTCTTACAAAGTCTTGGTTATGTGTAGTCATTAAATGATTATTCCTTAATGAGCAAAGTTGCTGCTGGAGCAGTCACTTATGTTGCTATTTATGTGGATGATTTGCTTGTAGCTGGAAACTCAGTAAATGAAATAAAGTTGCTGAAAATAGCTCTCAATGATAAGTTTCAGATTAAGGATTTAGGGAAGTTGCATTATATTTTGGGAATGGAATTTACTCATGCTGATCATGGAATTGTTCTGTCACAAAAAAAGTTCACATTAAACCTGCTTAAAGAATACAATTTTCTGGATAAAAGATCTGTTGTTTCCCCTCTATGTGCAGGTTTGAAGCTGAGTAAAGATCCAGAATTTCCACTACACAATCCAACACAATATAGGAAGCTTGTGAGAAAAATAAACTTCCTCACTCAAAGCCACCCAGATCTTAATTTCACAGCCCAGCACCTTAGTCAATACTTGCAAAGACCAGCAACAGAACACATGGAAGCAGCATTGCATGTGCTGTCATACTTAGCCGGCAGTTTGGACTATGGAATTCTGTTTAACAACAGACCCGATATGAATTTAGTGGCATTCTGTGATGCAGATTGGGCATCTTGCACACACTCAAGGCAGTTCATTAGTGGTTACATAATACAACTAGGGGGCTCTCCTGTCAACTGGAAATCTAAGAAGCAATCCAGCATCTCGTTATCCATGGCTGAAGTAGAATACATGTCTATTCGACGCACCACAGAGCTGTGCTGGATGACCTGGTTGCTGACAGAATTCAGTGTACAAGGCATCACTCCTATTCCAGTAAAGTCGGATAACAACTCAGCAGTTTTCATAGCTAGAAATCCAGTGCTACATGAGCGCACCAAACATATAGAGCTGGACGTACATCTAGTAAGGCAAAATGTGCAAGAAGAATTAATAAGGATAGATCATGTGTCGGCATACCGACAATTAGCGGACATTATGACGAAAAACTTACCAGGAAAGGGATATATTCCAACACTTCCTAAGCTCGAAATGGAAAAAGCACCAGTTACATCAAGTCCTCAACTCATAGAGTGCAAGACTTGAGGGGGTGTTGCAGTATTAATTATTTATTTTTGTTTCTGTATGTATGTTATTAAGTTAAGTAGCCGTTAGTACCATTAGTTAGTTTAGTATATATATATATATATGTCTATACATACAGTTCGAGTCAATTGGAATTGATGATAAACGAACTCGTAATAGAATTCAATCAAAACGTATTGTATAAACTCCTGCTTTTGTTTTTACATTGACAAACGAAAGGAGAAGACTTTTCGATACAAAACCTATAGCCAGCCGTTTTGTATTTAAACAACACGAAAAGAAAAAAAAATTCTACGAACGTCCGGGCAAGGGAAGTCCGGTCCGGATCCGGACAGCGCTGCGAGTACCGCAATATGTAACACAAAACACACAACCGTTGGATTTATGGTGGTAAAAGATTATTATATTGTATAGCCGTCGGATCTGGAACTCGATCACTTACGCCTCACGCCCGCTTCAAGTCTTCATGTCCGGGCAAGACGAAGACCTGTCCGGATCCAGACGTCTAGTAAGGACGTCTATATGGTTTGACGCCAGTATACTCCAACACCCCCCGCAAGCCGTACACGATCAGAATCGGGTAGGCTTGGAGAAGCAACAGAATTGGCAGACCCCACACCCATACGAGGGATTTGTGCACGATAACTAGTACCGGGTAACACTTTCATCATCATATCAGCCAATTGTGTAGAAGTAGGAGTAAATGAAATATCCACAAGCCCTTGTTGAATCTTATCGCGCACGAAGTGGCAATCAAGTTCTATGTGCTTCGTACGCTCATGAAAAACAGGATTCCGAGCAATATGTATGGCGGACTGATTGTCACACTTCACTGGAATAGGCACAATGTTCTCCATCTCGAGCTCATGGAGGAGACGAGTGAGCCAAGTAAGCTCATCAGTAACAAGACAAAAGAACGATACTCGGCCTCTGCACTAGACAAGGATACTGTCCCTTGTTTCTTCGTCTTCCAGGAAATATGACTGTCCCCCAAGAAAATATAATACCCAGACACAGACCATCTTGTCTCAGGACAAGCAGCCCAATCAGAATCATAGTAAGCAGGCAATTTCAACTCAGGTGTAGACCCCTTACGTAGTATAATACCATGGTGGATAGTGCCCTTCACATAACGTAGAGTATGGAGAGCTGCATTTATATGAACATCAGTGGGACTCTTCATAAATTGGCTAAGAACTTGTACAGTGAAATTGAGATCAGGCCGAGTGTTGGAGAGGTAGTTCAACTTGCCGACCAAGCGACGATAGACAAAAGGATCATCCAACAAACTCCATCTGTACGACGCAAGGGGAGACCAACTGGCATCGGACGAGCAACCACCTTGCTAGAAACACAATCATTTTCTTTCAAAAGATCTTGGCAGAACTTGCGTTGGGACAAAACAACACAATGAGACGTATGCAAAAACTCAATCCCTAGAAAATAACGTAAACACCCAAGGTCCTTGATCTTGAAATTGTCATCCAAGGCTTGTTTAAGAGAATCTATATCTTGTTGATGAGTGCCCACAAGTAGCATGTCATCAACATACAACAACATAAAACAGACGAATACCATCTTTCTTATGAAACAAGGAGTAATCATTTTTTGACTGGGAGAACTCAAGAGTCTTGAGAAAATGTGCCACTTTAGAAAACCACTGACGTGAAGCATGCTTCAAACCGTAAAGAGAACGTTTTAACAAGCATGCCTTGTTGCGGCCTGCAACCTCCAAACCAAGTGATACTCTCATATAAACCTCCTCATCAAGATCGCCATGCCAAAAGGCATTGTTAACATCCAGTTGACTGACAATCCAGCCTTTATGAATAGCAGCTGTCAGAAGAGCATGAATGGTAGTCATTTTCACATTAGGGGAAAAAGTCTCATGATAATCCAAACCATAACTTTGAGTAAACCCCTTGGCGACCAGACGTGCCTTATAACGTTCAAAAGAACCATCAGATTTGAGTTTAATCTTATAAACCCATTTGCAACCAACAGTTTTCTTGCCTCTGGGCAAATCAACAACTTTCCAGGTATTGTTGGCTTCAAGAGCATTTAATTCTTTTTGCATAGCCTCGCGCCAGTGAACAGAAAGGACAACTTCCTTATATGATTCAGGTTCTACTTCCATTAGGACTTCGTTAGAAGATCCACCATCTGTGGTAACCGAAAAGGCACAAGAAACAGGCCTGGTGTCGATAAGACTTTCATACCCTTGCAACAAATTTTCTCCACAACCCTTGGAATACACACGCTCATCCAAAATTTCTTGAAAACTAGTCACACAAACGTAATCATCAAGATAACCGGGCCGACGTGTGACACGGCCGGTTCTGTGTGGCACATCTGGCGATTCTGTCTGAGCCACAGCATCAACGGATTCAGAAGACTCGACTGTGTCTGGTGGAATAACATGAGTGGCAACAGAAGGAGAAGTAGATGCCGCCAAGGGCTCATCATAAAACCAGCTTGGGACAACCGACGAAGAAGGACTAGAGATGGAATTCTTGTTCGCTGCAAAAGGAAAAACATGAGGACTAAACTTCACATCCCTATACACTTCTACCTTCTGACTGTATGGACGAAAAATCTTATGCCATTTCTTGCGGAAGTCTTCGCCCACATAAATACAAGCTTCAGCTCGGGGAGAAAATTTTCCCCCTTTGTCACCTACAAGGGTCCGATATCACAAGCACCCAAATGGCTTGATGGAGTCATACGAGGGCTGAGTATTATAAAGACACGCAACGGGAGAACGCCCCTGCAATGCTTTCGTAGGAAGTTGATTAATCAGAAAGGTAGCATGTAGAATCCACTCACCCCAAAGTGTAATTGACACTTGTGACTGAAAGAATTAAGCCCGTGCTGTCTCCAACAAATACTTGTGTTTGTGCTCAACGACCCCGTTCTGCTGAGGGGTATAAGCGCAAGTAGTCTGATGAACAATACCTGCCTGGGTGTAAAAAGTTTTACCCTCATTGGAACAACCCAACTCTCTCGCATTATCTAAACAAACAATCTTAACTTTACTTTCAAACTGTCGTTCAACCATTGCAAGAAAACTTTTAATAGCCTCTCAAGCATCGCTTTATTAGATAGTAGCTGTACCCATGTAACTCTACTAACATCATCGACGAAACAAACAAAATAATGGCAACCATTATAAGTAGGAACGCTGAAAGGCCCCCAAACATCAACATGTATTAAATTGTCTTACTTTCTGAATTCCCAAAAGGTAACCGCTGTGCTCGACATTTAGAACAAATATCACAAATAAAATCCTTTGGTACATCATCAAACTTTATTAGACCCATGTTTACAAGCTTTTGAAATGGAACATGCCCTAATCTAACATGCAAATCTGCAGCCTTCGGACTGACTTTACAAACAAAACTGGAGCACTATTCCGAACCATTAGCTTGTAACTCCTGCCCCGACGTGACCAACTGGACCCAACGACTGGCTCGCTCTTCGTCGAGAATATACAAGCCATCCTGCTCAGCACCAATCTCCTCAGTTCTCCTTGTAATAGGGTCCTGAGCAAAACACTTGTGTAAGTAAAAAACTAATGGTTGTAAGAATTGTTTAACCATCTGGCGAATAGAAACCAAGTTAAACATAAACTCAGGAACAAATAAAACTTCCTTAAGCCAAAAACCATCACCCAGTCTAACATCCCCAACTATAGTCACTCGTTGTGGCCTACCATCTGGCAAAACAACAACTCTGGAATAAGACAAATGTCTGAAATTTTTAAATAACCCTTTGATTCCTGACATATGATCTGTCGCGCCTGTGTCTAGTATCCATTTTCCAGAAAGACACTGTGCAGCCGGTGAATTTTTACTAAGAAAACACAAGCGACTGGAGGAAAATTTTTGATTCTCACCTGAGAAATTACAATACAACTCGTCTGGCGCCTTCGACGAGTTAACTGCAGCTTGAACAATACTAGTAATCTGATTCAACTGTTCTTGAGTCAAACCACTAACAGAATTAGCAGTACCACCTGAACTACTCTCTTCTCTGACCATCCCAGCTAATCCTTTTTTCCTTCTATTCTGAACTGTGTCACGGCCATGTAGGTTATAGCAATCTTCAACCCGATGACCAGTTTTTTTACAGTGAGAACACTTAAAACGCTGGAAACACTCTTTTGAAACATGTCCGGCTTCTTACACAGTGTGCAGACTTTCTTATTTTTGTCATTCCCAAACCGCGTATTTCCAGCTTTCTTATTTTTGTCACTCCCACCGCTTCCAGTACTTGCACTATAAAGCGATAAAGATTGAACACTAGTACCTTCTTCTTCTTTCTGATCTTCCTCTTGAACTACCAATGCAAAGGCACATTCAAGAGTTGGAGGTTCTTCTATGGCTAAGATCTTCCCCCTGATATGAACGAATCTTTTATTAAGTCCCATTAGAAAATGAACTAGCCGATCTAAATCCTTCTTTTTCTGTTCTTCCTCTTTCGCTGCACAGATGCACTTAGAAGCAGGATAGGCCAAATCAATTTCAGCCCATAAACTTCTTAATTTGGTAAAATATACCATAACTGAATCTTCATTCTGCTTTAAGTTCCCTAACTCTTTCTTCAAGTTGTGGAGCATGGCCAGGTTGTTCTGTTCAAAACGTTGACACAACCAGTCCCATATTTCTTTTGGATCGCTGTAAAACATCACACTCTGCGCTATATTTGGCTCGAGTGCCTAGGTCAACCAAGACACCACAAGCGACCTAGCACGCCTCCAGGAGATGTAACGCAAACGATCAGACTCTTCCAGTTTTTCGACAGTTCTGTCAATAAAACCAAACTTATTTTTAGTCAAAATTGCATTCTCCATCTGCCACTTCCAAGTCTGAAACCCTACGCCATTGAATTTTGGTGCAAGAATTTGACCTAGTTGCTCTGACGGATGAACATATATTTCCTCTCCGGGATCGACTGCGGAATCTTCGACCCTGATGTATTTGTTTGTGGAATACCTCCATCTGCCATTGTTTTTGATCTTTACTTGCTCTGTTACCAAATTGGAATTGATAATAAACGAACTCGTAATAGAATTCAATCAAAACTTATTGTATAAACTCTTGCTTTGTTTTTAGATTGACAAACAAAACGAGAAGACTTTTCGATACAAAACATATAGCTAGCCGTGTTTGTATTTAAACAACAGGAAAGAAAAACAATTTCTACAACACGTCCGGGCAAGGGAAGTCCCATCCGGATCCGGACAGCGCTGCGAGTACCGCAGTATGTAACACAACCGTTGGATTTGTGGCAAAAGATTGTTATTGTATAGCCGTCGGATCTGGAACTCGATCACTCACGCCTCACACCCGCTTCAAGTCTTTACATCCGGGCGAGACGAAGACCTGTCCGGATTACTGGACAAATTTTCAATAGTTTCGGGGGATTGGAGCCCCATCCGCCTTCGGCGGTATACTTTTTATCGAATAACAATCTGTCAGATAAAATATTAAAATATAATTTTAAAACAATATTTAATATTTATATTACAATTTGAACATGCACTATTTTAAATGTCAAAACATCATATTTTGGTTACACTATTTAATTATCTAACATTTATTATTTATTTTTGTTATATATACACATATACTTTTATTTTTCCAAAAACCTGTGGGGGCACGTGCCCCCACAGGTTATAACTTCCGTCCGCCACTGTCTTCATACATTGTATTGATCTATACTTAGAGGTTTGAGCGTAGAGTTATATAGTCCTTCTATCTAACCCCAAGTGTAGGAAACTAGTTTGTAATTCACATAGAATTTTCAATACAAGTTTTAACAACTCAGATGGACTCGATCAACACCTCGATCCATGTTAAGATGGGTCTGTATACCCGTTGTTACCGTTGTTATTTATTAGCCGTCTAGCTTACTGCTTAGTATATATATGTATTAGTTAGTGGGTTAAGTCATATACTTAACAAGTAAAGAACATAAGTGTATAACATTCTTTCTCCTTCTCAGTAATAATCATTCCACGTTCTTTCCTCTCGCTCTCTTTCTCTCCGAGTTTCTTCATTTCTCTATGCCTATCGAAGTGAGCTTAAGCTCCAACCAGTGCTGAGATCCAAGGATCTTTACATGGTATCAGAGCCTACCAGCACGGGAGTAGATCCACTCGGTGATTGCGAAGTCGATTCTTGATTTGAAGAGCGGCGACAGGCGCGATGTCGGATGATATGGGCGAGAAAGATAATCAGAAAGGGAAAGGAGTCGAGGAGACCGAGAAGGCGGAAAGCAGCGCAAGCAGGATGGATAACTCCGATCCATTCTTCTTGTCGAATTCAGACCACCCAGGGATGCTTCTGTCTGAAAAATTTGACGGAACTGGGTTTAGGGCTTGGAAGCAGGGGATGGTAATCGCGTTGGACGCCAAGAATAAAATGGGTTTTGTCGAAGGAACGATAGAGAAGCCTTCAGAGAGCGACCCCAAATTCAAATCTTGGAAGCGTTGCAACTCGATGGTGACTTCGTGGATTCTTGCCGGGCTCAACAAGGAGACTGCCAGGACTCTTCTTTATTGTCCAACTGCGGCTCAGTTGTGGAAGGAATTATCCATGCGATTCGAGGAAGCTAACGCGGCACAGATCTATTCCCTGCACCAGAAGCTCAGTGAAATACGACAAGAAGGGGACACCATTAGCGCCTACTACACGCGAATCAAAGAAATCTGGGATGAAATCGACACTTCGGAGGAGATTCCCAACTGCGTGTGCGATGCTGCTTCGGGATATAAGGACATTTTTAAAAGACAGAGATTATACAATTTCTGATGGGAGTAAATGAAAGATTTGCCATCGTGAGGGGAAATGTCCTTATGATGAGTCCACTTCCCACCATAGACCAAGTATACTCTCTGTTGGTTCAAGAAGAGAGACAGAAGATTGTTTGCTCAACTGGAAGAGGAGAGAACGGGACTGGTTCGGGTGCATTGAGCTTCGCGACGGAAACCTACAAACGAAACCCTAAACCCTATCAGAACAAGGAGGGAAAACGGGTAAATCTCCAATGCAATCACTGCGGGAGAAACGGGCACACATCAGAGAAATGTTATCAAATCATCGGCTACCCACCCTCCTGGAGGAAAGGAAAAAGATCCACAGTCGCAAACGCAGATGCTACACAAAGTAATGCGAACCAAGAAGAACCAGCCACCAAGATTTTCACTCTTGAGCAGGTGAACCAGCTCTTGGCTCAATACTCAAAGAACCAGCAGACCGAGACTGACCAAGGGAATTCGACTTGCAGCTTCGTTGGTACTGTTTCTACTAATTAAAGCTTATTCTTCTCTGTTAAAGGAACCAGAAAATGCGAATAGAGATGCTCATCTACTAAGAAATAGGAAGAGAAACATATTTAATAAGTGGATCCTTGATAGTGGAGCAACAGAACATATGTGCTGTGATATTGGTAGGTTTATAAATTATAGGTCTCTAACTCACACCCACACAGTGGGGATGCCCGATGGGCCCACAGGAAGTAAGAATTGTGGGAAATGTCAAAATCAACCAACATCTGATTCTAAACAATGTGCTTTTTGTCCCAAATTTCAAATTTAACCTTATTTCTATAAGTAGGCTGGCAAAACAACTAAAGGGAAGGTTTTTCTTTGATGATGCTTGCTGTTTATTTCAGGAATGTAGTTCAAATCTTGAACAAGAAGTTGGGAGACTTTCAGAAGGTCTATATCTGTTGGATGAGAACTTTCTTTCTGAGCATAGTGTTAACTTCCCTTTGAATGCTTGTAATGTGTCTCGATTAATAGATTCATTTGATTGTAGAGATGAAGTCAGCCTATGGCATCATAGAATGGGCCATTTACCTATAGGAAAACTGAAAAGAATAGGGTTATTTGAAAGGAAATTAGGGAACAAGCAGTTTATATGCGAATCATGTTGTAAAGCTAAGAGCCATAGGCTCCCTTTTCCCATCAGTTCTATTCAGTCTAGTGAAATTTTTGAAATCATTCACATTGATCTGTGGGGTCCATATGGGACCAAAACCCATGACAACTTTGCATACTTCTTGACCTTTGTTGATGATAAATCTCGTGCCACTTGGGTTCACTTAGTCAATCAGAAATCCCTCTGTTTTCAGATAATCAAACACTTCATAGAAATGGTGGAAGTCCAATTTAAAATGAAGGTTAGGATAATAAGAAGTGACAATGCATATGAGTTAGGCACTTCAAGGGAAGGAACTGAATACCTAAGGTTAAAAGGAATACAGCATCAAACATCATGTACACATACCCCACAACAGAATGGAATAGTAGAAAGAAAACACCGACATATACTAGAAACTGCAAGAAGTTTAATGTTGCATTCTGGTATGCCTTTGAAATTCTGGGGTGAAAGCATTTTAACATCTGTTTATTTGATTAACAGAATGCCACTTGATGTTTTGAAAGGAAAGAGTCCTTATGCTGTTATATATGAGAAAGAACCTGATTATAATATATTGAAGTGTTTTGGATCTCTTTGCTTTGCTCACATAAATTCTCCTATACATGACAAGTTTGCTGCAAAATCAGTAAAGTGTGTGTTTTTAGGCTACCCACCGAATAAGAAGGGATTTAAACTTTTTGATTTAGACAATAACAAGGTAATTGTCAATAGAGATGTGCAATTCTATGAAAATGTTTACCCATTCATAAATGATCATGAAACAGTCATAGAAAGGAAACAACAGATGGATTCTGTTACAAGTAATCCCTTATCAAGGTCTGTAGATTCTGTTGTAGATGGTCCCTTGTCAAAGTTGACAGAAGAAGGGGAAGAGAAAAGAAAACAGTTTCCTATGACAGATGATTCTGATGTTTTTGAACTCATACCTGTTACTGATAGTTTACATGAAGAAAATGTAGAACAGGAAATGGATACAAATGAAAGTTCACAACACCAAGCAGAACCAACAGAAGATGAAGCACACGGGGAGCAAGGAGAAACAGGCCTTAGAAGATCAACAAGGGAACGGCAGCAGCCTGGTTATCTACAAGATTATGTGCTCAGCAATGTCCTGAAACAGGACCAAGAGAAGTCTTCTGATCCCTTTTCTTCTCTGTTTTATGATAGATTATCAGCAATGCATAACAGATCTGAAACTGACATTCATCATTCAGCATGTGCTATTCCCATGTTTCAACCTAATGAGATTTTTATTGTTAACCTGATGCATGTAGTTTTGAAAGGGAAGTAGATTATACATGTTGCATTGCTAGGATAGATAAAGAAAGGGAACCCAAGATTATTATGAAGCAGCAGAGAGTGAAAACTGGATAAAGGCTATGAAAGAAGAAATAGATGCATTAGAAAGAAATAAGACTTGGGATCTAGTGGACTGCCCGAAAGGGAAGAAACCAATAGGCTCAAAATGGGTTTACAAGATAAAATATAAGGCTGATGGTACCTTAGAGAGATATAAGGCTAGACTTGTTGCTAAGGGGTACAATCAGAAATACGGAATAGATTATTTAGAAACTTTCTCGCCAGTTGTGAAGTTTACTACAATTAGAGCCATCATAATCATAGCAGTTAAGAAGAAGTGGGATATTAGTCAACTAGACATCAACAATGCTTTCCTCCATGGTGACCTCTATGAGGAGGTTTACATGGAGTTGCCATTAGGATACAAAATGAATAGCAAAGGAAAAGTTTGTAAGTTAAAGAAATCCCTTTATGGGCTGAAGCAAGCTTCAAGACAATGGCATGAAAAACTGAGTGGTTTTCTTCTTTCTTTAGGTTTTCATCAGTCCTTAAATGATTATTCGCTATTTGTTAGAAGGAACAAAAACAAACTTACTGTACTTGCTGTTTATGTTGATGATGTGCTGCTCACTGGTGATGATGTGGAAATGATTCAGTTTGTAAAACAGAATCTGGATAGAAAGTTTAAAATAAAGGATACAGGATGTTTAGGAAGCTTTCTTGGAATAGAATTTTTCAGAACAGAGGAAGGGATGATTCTGTTACAGAAAAATTACTCAAAGCAACTTGTTAAAGAGTTTGATTGTGATCAGATAAAAGAAACAGTAGGCCCCTTAGACTTGAATACAAAACTGTTGCTGGATGATGGTGAGCCTCTGACAGATCCAATGTTGTATAGGAGATTAATTGGAAAGATGAACTTTTTGACACATACAAGACCAGATCTTTGTTTCAGTATACAGTTATTAAGTCAGTTCTTGAATAGGCCAACAGACATGCATATGAGAGCAGCTTTGCATACTCTTAGATATATTAAAGGAACATCTAACTATGGTCTCATGTTGAATAGCTCTAAGAACTTTGATTTAATTGCATATTGTGATGCTGATTGGGCTGGTTGTCCCAATACAAGAAGGTCCATAAGTGGGTTCTATATTGAGTTTGGTGGTTGTGCTCTGTCTTGGAAGTCAAAGAAACAAACTAACGTTGCACTTTCCTCTGCAGAGGCAGAGTACAGAGCACTAAGGCAGACTGTTGCGGAAGTGAGCTGGTTGACAAGAATGCTGCATGAGTTGGGGATTGAAGAGGTTCAGCCCATACCACTCAAATCAGACAGTCAAGCAGCAGTCCACATAGCAAGAAATCCAGTATTCCATGAGAGGACCAAGCATATTGAAGTGGACTGCCACTTTGTCAGACAGAAGCTACAACAAGGTCTGGTGCGTGTAGAGTTTATCCCATCACAGCGACAGTTGGCGGATGTGCTCACTAAGGTACTCCCAGGACGAGCATATCCTGTGATCCTGAAGCAGTTAGGAGTTAAGGCAGTGAAGGCAGTAGAGGTTGCAGACAATTCAAGAGTCAAAACAAGCAATGCGATTGCTTGTTTCGAGGGGGGCTGTTAAGATGGGTCTGTATACCCGTTGTTACCGTTGTTATTTATTAGCCGTCTAGCTTACTGCTTAGTATATATATGTATTAGTTAGTGGGTTAAGTCATATACTTAACAAGTAAAGAACATAAGTGTATAACATATTCTTTCTCCTTCTCAGTAATAATCATTCCACGTTCTTTCGAAGTGAGCTTAAGCTCCAACCAGTGCTGAGATCCAAGGATCTTTACAATCCAACAGACACCGCAAGAAGGACACGTGATGGCCCGGGATATATAGAGCTGCTGCTATTTAGCTATCGTCAGAATCAAAGATCGGTTGAGGTAGTCGAATGCTGGTGACACAGATCGAGACAACTGCGACTAGACAGCAGTTTATGTCTGTTCTGTTCTGTAGTTTCTCCATTTCTTCTGTGAACACATGATCCACTTTGGTTTTTTATGCCCGTGGCGTCGACTGTTTAAGCGGGCTGACATCTGCTCTGAGACAAGCGTCAATTTTATGCTGGAGTTTCTTAGGCGGTTGTGTTGTGTATGCTTATAATAGAAAAATGAGCCTTGTTTAATTAGTATCCACATGAGCCATTCTAGATAACTACTACTACTACTACAACCAATAATTTTCACTACATCACAACCACGACTCTGCGAATTTGCTGAATTGCTGTTGACACATGAGGTATGTTGCATGTCGACAGGGTTAATATTTCTCATAGATTATTTACATTTTGGTGGCATGCCACTCTTAGATATCTCTCTCTATATATATAATGTTTAACGAACGACTATATATACATAAACCCTACGAGCGAAAGACAACTCTAACCAACATAAAGAAAGACTGAAGTACTAACGATTGACGCCCAGTGATAGTACTGTTGCCACAATGCTCTCTTCTTCACTGGACATGTTCTATCTTTTGATCAAACTACTCTTCTTCCTCCTCTTACTATTACTGTTGACCCAATTATACCTTTATATTTCCAGACCCAAAAACAGAGATCATCATTATAACTTACCTCCAACCCCACTTAGACTACCAATCATAGGAAATTTCCACTTACTACTACTACTACACCAACAACCATATCGCACCCTCTTCTCATATTCCCAAACCTACGGTCCACTGATGCTAATATGGATCGGTACAATCCCATCTCTAATCATCTCATCAGCAGATGCAGCTCGTGATCTAATGAAAACCCATGATACAATCTTCGCTGACAGACCGTACTTACATATATTCGATAAGCTATTCTACAATGGTAAGGATATAGTATCAGCTCCGTATGGTGAGTATTGGCGCCAAATCAGGGCTATATCTGTGGTTCATCTGTTGAGTAATTCTAGAGTGAAGATGTATCATAGAATGAGAATTGAAGAAGTGGGATTAATGGTTGAGAAGATTCATGAATCAGTGTTGAGAAATGAAGTGGTTAATTTGACGGATTTGGTTTTAAATTTGGCGAATGATGTGGTTTGTAGAGTTGCTTTTGGAAGGAAAAGGATGAATACATCTGTTCTTGGAGAAATGTCGGAATTGCTTGGTGGGTTTTATTTGGGTGAGTTTATACCGTGGTTGGGATGGATTAATCGTGTTAATGGTGTGGATGGGAGAATTGAAAGAGTTAAGAATGATTTGGATGAGTTTTTGGAAGGTATAATTCATGATCATCAACAACAAGTTCAAGTTAGTGATGAGAATGATGGATCATGCAAGGATTTTGTGGATGTTTTGCTTCAACTTCAAAGGAATGAACCTAATGGTTTGCTTGCTGATATGGAAAGCATCAAAGCCATCATCTTGGTAATTTCATTTGTAATCGATTTGTGTTTGTTTAATTTGCATGTAATAGAAATTTATATGTTTAATTTCATTTTCAGGATGTTTTTTTTGCTGGAACAGACACAACTTTCTCAGTGTTAGAATGGACATGTCAGAAATACTAAAACATCCAGACGTTATGAAACAACTACAAAACGAGGTTCGGGCAGCAGTACCAAACAAAGACACACTTCCAAACACCCAGGATTATAATTTGGATAACCTAATCTATCTCCGAGCAGTAATTAAGGAGACAATCAGATTACACCCTCCCGTACCACTTCCCGTACCAAGACAGTCAACAAAACACATCAAATCAAGAGGATTTGATATCCCAAAAGGGACACGTGTCATCACTAATGTTTACGCAATCCAACGAGATCCAGCTTACTGGTACCAACCCGAAGAGTTTCGTCCACAGAGATTCTTGGAAGATTCAATGGTAGACTTTCGTGGTCAACATTTTCAACTGATACCCTTTGGTGCTGGTAGACGGATTTGTCCAGGTATAAATTTTGCTATGGAGATTATAGAGCTTACATTGGCGACTCTTCTCTCTAAGTTTGACTGGACACTACCCTCTGCCCAAGGTTGCTCACTAGACATGACCGAAACTAGTTCTTCCATTATTGTGCACCGGAAAAACCCTCTTCTTCTCGTCCCATCATTGCCATAGAATTTTTAGTTATAGTTGTACGTAGAACATGCACCTTGATGCTACAATATATACTGAACCTAGCCTTGTCTAATAAGGAGGAACTATACATTAATTTTATGGCTTTACTAGCTAGTATTAATTTATGGCTTTATTTTTTTTTATTAGTGGCTAAAAGTTCAGCATGAGAGAGTGATACTAAGAATCTAAATGAACCATTCTTGTAATATAGTAGTGAGTAAGTTTTGAACCCATGACTTTTGATTCTAGGTATCACTCCACCAGATCACGACCGCTTGGCTCCTTCTGGCTTTATTTTATGTTGTTACATGTACCCTTTACCCGCTGACACTCCAACACATCTACGCATCATACCACTCAACTTGCATTGTTTCAGCAACCATGAATTTTTTCTTATATTTTAAATAGGTCTTTTTTTTTATAAGTAGCTACTGAGATTTTGAAAGAGTCTTTCTCGCCAGTACAAATGAGAACTAAAATAAACATAACGCAAGAAAACAAAAACCTGAGGTTAGCAGTTTTGGAGCTCTGAAGAAGACAATCGCTGCTGAGAGCAAAAGGCCAGAAAGGTTGCTAAAGAACGCTTGAGCTTGGCATTAAGAAGCATTTGATATAATACTTTGAGACAATAAGCCATTGATTGTGTGATATGGAAGCCAATTAGACACAATCACTTCCTGGCTGTGCCTTCAAAGGTCAAAATATGAATAAGTATTCTCTGATAATCCTCTTAAGAATGCAATGTTTTGAAGTTGTTCCTTCACTATCTTTCAAAACCAATCTCCTTAATCTGAAGATGATCGTTTAACTAAAATTGTACCCGGTCAAGGTAGGACTCGGGGCTCTAATGACAAGAGTTTCAAATGTGCTGGTGATAGGGGTGGGGTGGCTCTAAGGAAAAACATCGTATGGATTAATACAATTTCTGTAAAGACAAAGTGTAATCAATTTACAGAAAAGAAACAACTTATAAATCCCTGTTACCTGACAGACAACTAACAAACAAGTTGACAGAGTACCAACAGACTTATAACTAATAAAGTATGACAACAAACTAATTACAACTAAGAATCTATTTCAACACCCCCAATTCTTACACTGTGTAAAGCGTGAAAGACTTATTGCAGGTCTGTTGTTTTATTCCTAGTGAAATACCCCAAGTTATGAGAAAACCCTAAAGTCCCGGAAGTCCTGGAAATGCTTGGAAACCCTAATTACCGAAAGTCCCGGAAGTCCCGAAAATCCTAGGAACCCTAGTTACCGGAGGTGCCGAAAGTCATGGAAATCCCAGAAATAGTCTTAAAAACTTTAGGAAAGCCTTGGAAACTTAATAAGACCCTAGGAAACCCTAATAGCAAGAGATGAAAAACCTTAGAAAATTCTACAAGACCCGGAAAAATTTTAGTAGCCGGAAATGCCCCCAGAGCTAGTTTTACTCCATTTTAATCACTTTTCTCCTTAGGAAACACCTTAAACAGTTTGGTAAGCACGAGGTGGCGACCTAGTTGAGGTAAGCACGAGGTAACGACCTAGTATGTAGGAAGCATGAGGTGGTAACCTAGTTAACCTAAGCACGAGGTGTCAAGAAGCACGAGGTGTCGGGAAGCACGAGGTGTCACAACATGATTGGTTAAAAGCTGTCCACACAAGCTAGTAAGAACGTAGGGAGGTGAAGCAAGTAATTAGGAGGTGTCACAAGGTCATTAGTTAGATTTTAAGTCAAATTACAACAACATGTTCCTTAATTACACTTAAAACACCTTAATTCCTTGTGTACCCTTAAGTGGAGCCTTAAATGGGTTACAACCTGAAGTGTATTCACTCCTATTTACACTTACACATTAATTAGACATGATACCAAACCTAGCCTAGCAAGATGGCGGCCAAGCAAGCAAAACAAGGCCTCAAGGAACTCGGCCACATTAATGCCATTTATTACTTGCCATGATTCATTTTCAGCCCATTATGACTCCTGCAGCCACAACCTCCTCTATCACTTTTTATCCCTTGGATGTGTTCACATTACTTATTCAAATCAAGGGCTACAAAGATAGATAGGTGGTGTGGTGATGTGTCACCATTATATCCCTTACCTTAAGCCTTAAGACTTCTTCCCTTTGCCTATAAGAAGGGAGCCATGACCTGGCCTTCTACCACACCTCAATATACTTCTTATACCTCCATAAACACATAGAAACTCGAATTAAAAGATATAGCAACCCAGCCAACCCTGAACACCAAAACAGAAGCTAAAGTACCTTGCCAGTGCAGAAGATGTGTAGAAGTGAGGGAATTTTGAGGTCTTACCAAGTGAATATTTGGGAGTTCTTTGGGTATCCATTTAGATATTTGAAGTACCTAACTTTTGGTGAAAAGAAATGGCAAGAAGGAGCCTGGTAGTTCTTGTGCTCCACCATTCTTTCCTCATGTGTCAATTCTGGTGACACTTTCTGTTTGTGCTATTTTCGACAGCTTATGCTGCATATCTCTTCTAACTCTTTTTCGTGGTGTGAGAGTATACTCTTCAATGGTGATTTTGAGGTATAATAAGCCCCGAGAAGTTCTGGGAAACTTGGTGAACAAACTTTAAATTCTTGATGTTGATTTCTATGATTTATGTGCTTTAACTTGGAGCCAGCTTGGTGTGTGATTTTCGTGAACAAATTCCATGATTTTTTGGCTAAAACTTATGATTACTTATCCCTATACAATATTCCAATTCGTGGGTAAGTTCTCCAGTTGAGTTTTTATGAGTTAAAGGTGAGACAAGACCTAAAAACGTGCTTTATGATCTTTCTGGTCTCTATTCAAATTATGAAGAGATTTTCAAAAATGTCTTGCTTTTTTTTTTATTTCGTGACCAAATACTCATAAGATGCTGATATTGAACTGGTTAAAGGGTGGGCCGAATTTATACAGAGGTAAGACCTTAAACAAGGGGTTGTTTTTAAGGTATTTTCAAGGTGTTTATTATGTGCTTTTACTTGGTTTTTGCTTGGTTAATGGTATCTATGTACTTTGATTCTTCTTGGTATGCTGTGTGGATGTTTGAATAAGGTTAAGGAAGCGGTGGAACAGCTTGAACACTTGGTAATGACTTTGGTACATGGTATTCCAAGTTTATGAGCCCTTATAGGCCGAACACTGATTTTTCCCCACTACCTATGAATTGTGGGTAATCCATCATGATCTATGCTATGGGATGATGACTCATAAGGGGTGTGCACACTTAGGGACATGGGGTGAGGTAGAAGAATTGTCCAAGGGGCCGAGAGCCTAGTGCTCTTTGTCGAAAGACCGGTGTGCCCGAGGATTGGTGGAATACTAAACCGGACTAAAATTTGGTGATTATCTTGGTTGGTATTTGGTTTGTATTTTGGTAAGATGGTTATATGGTTTCTGACTTGTTTGATTACTTGTGTGTTATTATGTTATTTCGAAGTGTTTTCTTAAACTAAATGAATTTTACAGGTTGTGAACAAGGTTTTGATGCGATTTGTTTTATGGTTGTTTCATGGTATTATTTGGATGTATACTAATGTGCTTTGGCAAATATTTGTTGTGATATATGCTGTTGTGGTTCTCCGTGATATTACATATGATTTCTTAAAGAGTTTTATGAGCTAAATGTATTTTACATGGGGTGGCAAGAATTACTCAGCGTTGCTGATGTTTATTTTCTGGCATATGCCCAGTGGTTTATTCTGTGTGATTGTATGACTGGCCATAGGTACAAGAAAAGATGGTGTTTCTCACTAGCCATGAAGTTGCACGAAAGTGTGAAGCTAGAGGTGATTAGAGTCAGAAGATAGAAGGCAACGTAGTTATTTTCATTAAGTTTAGTTGTAGTATGTTTAAATACTTTGTAAACTAGTAAAGGAAATGCAAGTTAATATTTAGTTTTGAAAGAATATGTTAGTTGGTATTAGTAACTAAAGGTTGTAAAGTTTAGAAGATAATTTTGGATGTACAAGTGGTTCAATATTGTGGTTAGATTTTGAATATATAGGAGTTTAACTTAATTTGGTATAGTATCGGTATTTAGCCTTAGCATCCACAATGAGTATGGGTGTGGCGGTAGCACCCCGGGCAGTGTTAGAAGACTTCCGCTGTATTGTTCACAAAGAAAAAAAAGAGCTAGAAAATGGGGTGTTACACCTAGTTTGTGGAAGGTTGGCAAAAAACCCTTGGCAGGAAGTTTTTGGTCAATATATCTGCTTGTTGCTGATAGGTTGGTATATGATCTACTATTATCAGTCCTTCTTGTATCTTAGCCAAATGAGTGTCAAGCTAAAATATGTTTTGTACACTCATGGAGTATTTGATCTTGTGCAATCAAACTACCGAGTTGTTGTATGATTTAACTGAAATATGAGTGATTGTATACACGCTTAGTTATGAGAGTAGGGGATCTAGCAAACAAAGTTTAGTTGTAACTCTTCTACTGGAATGGTACACCCAAATGAATGATAACATGCTGCCCAATCTACATCACAGTATGCCAATATGTGTAGATCTGGCTTGTTGTTATAGAACACTCCATAGTCCAAGGTTCCATCTAAGTAGCTAGGACAAAACATGTAATGTTGCTTATAAGTGCTCCTCTCCACTTTTTTGCTAATACGAACTGAGATATTATGCTGCAAAGCTCAGGTCCGGTCTGCTGTGAGTCAAGAATTTTATGTTGCCAACTAGCTACTTGTATTGTGTTGGTGAAATGATTTGTTGGTCTTGGCAAATGTGTCATGAAAGTGACATATCTCATTTTTATCCTTACGCACATAGAGCAAGAGTCACCTGGTAACTTAGTTCATATCTTTGACAAATATGACCTAGCTGACTTTGGTAGGTCCAATTGCATACTTACATTATAGAACAAAATACACAACATAATAATTGCTTGTTTAGGGAGATCTTCAACAATTTTGGGTCACTCGGATTCAAGATAGTTTTAGATCAGCATTATTTCATGTCATTCGCATTTATGAAGTTTCGAACACTAAGATTTTGGTACATTGGGGTTCAGGTTAGTTAGGGTTACTATAGTTCATTATAGTTTTGGATCACTATATTATTTCATGTCATTTGCATTTATGAAGTTTCGAATCACTTAGATTTTGGTACATTGGGTTCAGGTAAGTTAGGGTCACTCTAGTTCATGATAGTTTTGGATCACTATTATTTCATGTCATTCACATTTGGAAGTTTCAAGTCACTAAGATTTCAGATCATTCGAGTTTGGATTAGTTTTGTCACTATTATTTTTTATCATTCAGGTTCATGTAAATATTAAACTTAAGTCAAACAGATTTCAAATAATATATTTAGGGGGAAATTACAAGCCCCCACCTATGATGTTTGGTGTCACTACACCCCACACCCACGTGGTTTGATTAATTAAATTCCCCACCCATGTGGTTTCCACCATTTTGTGTCCGACACCTTCCGTTCAAGTTGGGTTTCTTTAATATTCGTTCAATTTTAGGAGATGCTTAAACGCTGTTTGTAGTTGACAAAACATTACGTGGATGATGTTAAAGTATTATTTTTCGGACCTATTCCAAATCCTGCATTTTTCATACTCACATTTGACTTGTGCGACCAAATAAAAACATGTTCCTAGTAAGTTTTCTTTTTTACTTGGACAATGTTAAAGTGTTCTTCTCAATCTCTTCCTTTTGTGCTTACATTTGTGATTCTTACAATCCTTAACATGTTTACTCTGCCTCAATTACTCATGTTACCAAGTTTTTGGAGGAGAATTCTCATCCTAAACTATTTAACTAAGATAAGTAATAAAAGTTAATAAGTAGAGTAAACAATTTCCTAAAGAATACTTCAAGGCAAAAAATATAATTATTTATCAATTTAAAAAATATAAAGGGGATGTAGCTCACATGGTAGAGTGCTCGCTTAGCATGGAGAGGATGCGGGTTGATCTCCACTATTTTGTTATTGTTGTTTTACCCTGCAAACAAAGGACACTTTGGTAAGTTAGGCGCTTCAGATAGAAATGTTTACACGATAGTATGGAAATAATCACCCTTGAATTGAATTATTCTCCTGTTTGCTTCTAGATAAGTAGATAATAAGTTTCCTGCATATTTGGCTGCATGTGTGCCACATGATGACGATCGAGAGAAAAGAATAATGAGCATTTAGTACAATGTATTTTTTGTTCTCTAACTAAAATGTGATTTAACATTGACTACACAACATCTTTAATTGTACATGATTACAAAAAAAATTGTCCCATATATTTGCAAAATTATAATATGTACTAGCTAGTAGCTAGTGGTACTAGTTTATTTTCAACATAAATGAAATATAATACGCAATATAATTAAGAGTGATTAGAGCCTACGTACGGTAAAGTAAAAATATGTAAGCACACACACTTTGAGAATTCGGTCACTAGTTAGTTGTGTTCATATGTTTTGACCCATATGTTTTGACCGTACGCATTCTCATATGATATTATTATCCTCATCAGCAATCTTATGTTAATAATGTTTTTAAATCTTCGCTTATTCACGTGGTATATATAGTATACATCTTTTAATTGAACCAAAATATGTACATATACATATACATATATGTCTAGTTTTCTATATGATATCCCACCTCTATCTCCAAACTAGCTAATTTAAACTAGATATGTTAAGCTTCTTCTGTGATCTCTTCACACACCTCACGCATCATCTGCTTCAAAGGACACTACTACTGCTACCTCCCACTCCCAGAGATGATGAACAACTCCAGCTGCAGCATCCCTTGTTACTTGATCTCAAACGAACCATAACACCAGATTCTGTGACAAGTAATGGGGATTATACAAGGATCAAGATTATGATGACTAAGGAGGAAGCAGAACAGCTTCTGTTTAAGTTCAGAGACAAGAAAGGAAGACTTGAGTGTAAAGAGTTTGTTGAACAGATTGCAGATATACCGACCGAGAGAATTACAGTAGTTACCCAGTACGACGGTTGCAGAATCTAGAGGTTTGATGTAGTATCATTCTTTGTTTATTTAGGTTTTCTTTTACCCGGTGTTGTTGTTTAATAAAATGATCGATCAGGGCTAGCTTTTTGATTGATTCTTTCAGCATAGCATAAAACCCTTGCCAACCCCTCGTGGCTTGGTCGGTAGAGATACCCTTAAGGTTTCATTTTGTTTACAAGATACCCCGGTGTTTCATTTTCATTACGAAATACCTATAAGGTTTCATTTCATTACGAGATACCCCTTCATTCGAATCCTGATATATTATATTGTTAATATCCCCATTTTACCCTCACACTATATGCTCTGCAATATCCTCAATGGTTTGTGGTTAATTTTTGAAAAATTTAAAATATAAAAATACACAAAAATAATGAAAGATCATATAAAATTTGAATTCAATTCAAAAAGAATATAATCAAATAAAAAAGAATTAAATTATAAAATCTTATAATAAATAGAAATGCCTAAACAATAAAAATTAATTTATTCAAAAATAAATAATTACATAAATTAGAAACTATTGTAGTGGAGACTAAAAGTCATAAAATAATTATAACAAATACATTAAAATCACAAAAAAATTGATTATGTTTTATGCTTCTTCATACTTTATTTTTCTAATGAAATAATGAGTTTTTCTATGTTCCATATGAAAATTTTCCTTTTAATATTGACCATATTATTGTTATACTTTTCTATGATTTAAGTTATTGCTACGTAATTTAACAATTTATGTTTATTTTTTAAAAAAAATTATTGTTGTATTATTTACTCATTTTCATTTATTTAACTATTTTTGTTTTTTTATATATTTAATAATATTCATTTTTCAAAAGTGAATTCAAATTTTATTTGATCTTTAATTATTTTGTGTGTTTTTTATATTTTAAATTGTTTTTAAAATCTGACCATAAATCCCTAAAATTATTATAGAGGCATATGATGTGAGGGTAATCTGGGTATATGAACAATATAATATATCAGAATTTGAACGTATCTCGTAATGAAATTGAAACCTTAGGGGTATCTCGTAATGTAAATGAAACCTCTGGGGTATCTCGTAAAGAAAATGAAAACTCAGGGGTATCTCGTAATGAAAATGAAACCTCGGGAATATCTCATAATGAAAATGAAACATCAAGAGTATTTTGTAAAATTCACTCAAACCTCATGAGTATCCTGTGAAATTTCCTAAATAATAATCTTAGTGTTTAGTGGTATGGGTCTTATATTTTACCAAATTTGAACGTCGTACCTGTATACACTATTGTGCAGTCCAGTGATTTGGCAGTTGAAATGGAAAGTTACTCTTTCTTTCTCAAGATCTCAAGTAAGAAGTAAACGACTTGTGTATTGATAGCATGTCCTTTTACATGGGGCGAGACCTCTATTTATAGGCACGGAGTCACATCTTTCCTATACAATTTGTGGGGTCCACCCTTCTAGAGCGTTCTTTAACTTACAAAGCTTACCTGTACAACCTTATCTTGCCTTACATCCGACCAATGCTCCTAGATTATATCCTACTTTCCGAGTTATATCTACTTTGTGTGGACATCCCTTTAACCCTTTCGGTAGTGTTATGATCCTCAAAGCGTCCGACCGACCTTACCGCGGCTTTCACTAGAAGAACTGTGACTTTAGCCCGTCCGTCCGACTTCAACGGAATCTCCTACCGGTGAGATTGTAGTCTTAATTCGTCCGACCGACTTCAAAAGGGGCTTCTATCGGTAAGGCTGTGGCCTCGATAAGTCCGACCAACTTCGTCAGGGGCTTCTACTGGTAGCATTGTGGCCTCGATACGTCCGACCAACTTCAAAAGGGGCTTCTATCGGTAGCATGCCTTACTGCTTTGCTTTGACATGCATTTTCTTAATGGCCTTCGGTATTGCTCCTCTTCATCAGTCCCACAAGATCTTTCCTTTGTTCGAAGGGAAGATATTTTCCTTTTTTTAAATTTTCTGATGTTTTGTTGTGGTCCATCCTTCCTAGTCCCACAGGACATTTCTTTTTGAATTTTCTCAAAAGGAAATGTCTTCCGATAGCCCTCTTTATACCGTTGCGTCTTTTTTTTTCTTTTTGCCTCCTCGTCTTCCACGTCTGTGCTCAGACTGACACAACTGTGCTTCGTGATGATTGCTTTTTCCTCAAGAATACGCTTCATCGTCCCTATTTATAATCGTCGCCTTCTTCCGCCAGTTTCTTCTTACGCTTTCTTTTTCAAACTCTCAAGCTTTTGCGCTTTCTGCCCTTTCTCTAGCTTTCATCTTCATCTCGCCGTTGTTACTTTCTTTCCTTACACTTCTTCAATGGATTCTTCCAGCCCTGTCTCCCCCGCCGTGGCATCCGACAACCCTGTGGTGCTTGTTAGTGGAGTGGGATGTGTTTAAGACGCAGTCGCTGTTCCTGTGAAAGCGTTTCGCCAAGGCTCCGGCTCTCGGCTCACTGCGGCTGATGTTAAGGCGGTGATGAAGGACATCCAAGTTCCCCTTGGCACGAAAATTCACGTTCCGGCGCCGACTGCTCATCCCTTCGACCATTTTGGCCTAGGGTTTGTGGTGTACCAGGAGCACTCAACCGTGGGTTAAGCCTACCTCCGCACCACTTCGTCCTCGGTTTCCTGTCACGCCGTTGTGGCACACTTGCCCATCTTAATCCCAACGCCTTGGGATGCCTACACGCCTTCCTGGCTATTTGCGCTGACGGCGAGATTACACCGAACGCACGAGAGTTCGTGAATTTCTTTACGACCAGGGTGAACTCCACCGCTACTGAGGAAGACATATCTATCCTAGCTGCACCCGGTTATTCCTTCTTTAAACGGGTGAACTTGGAAAGCGGCTGGTCTTCCAATTAGTTCGTTATTTACCCTCCGTCCGGTAAATTTCTTGGGGTTGCGCACGTTGTATATATCGTCAAAGGCCAGTTATTGGCCGCAATGCCTCCTCCGAAAGAAGTGTCCGAGGTTGGGGATGTTCTTAAGAAACTAAGCACATCGAAGCTTGTAACACCCCTAGCGCTAATCCCGTCATTTCCTTACAATTACTTACCTTCGCAACGGATATTACATACACAACGGCGGGTGTACAATGTCGTTAGTCACCCACGTGACTAACAAGGCCAGTTACAATACTACATACTATCGATCTGATGAACTTGAACATACCGAGTACTCTACACAATACAATACTTTCCATTCCATACTCAAATCATAATTCAAATACAACTTCCAATACAATACTATACCGAGTCTACTACAATCCTCAAACTACCGATACAATTTGGACTTACAATTTCGCATTACAATACAAATATAGTTCCTATTACTCAACTACCTATGCTTATACAGCAACCCCGTCCTACACTCTCGAACGATGGTCAGCTTCGAGGTACCTATGAAAATAAAAACGGGGCCCCTAGGGGCTCAGCAAATTGCTGCATATGAAATTCGCATACCCCGCGTGCTAACCGGGGTACACCGACTACTTTGGTCGAATACATGGAGTTCGTTTTCATGCATACATACATACTAATACTACAACATCTTACACAAGATCTATAATTACAAGGGAAGACAATTCGTTAGTCAACCGTTCATGTTAGTTATTCATTCATCCGATTTAATCGGATGCTCTCTTTCTCCCCGTTCGGGTTCTTAAGGCTTACACCACACTTAGTCTTACTTACTTGTTGCTTTACTCACACTACACTCATTACCTTACTCATTACTTACTCGTGCTTGCTCAATACTCGTTACTATACTAGTACTTACTCCTTACTCACTACTCGCTGCTTTGCTCGTACATACTCATTACTCAATACTCTTCACTTTACTTGCACATACTCATTACCCAATACTCATTACTTTACTCGTACATACTCATTACTCAATACTTGTTACTGTACTCGTACTTACTCATTACTCCATACTCAATACTTACTCGTACATACTCATTACTCAATACTCAATACTTACTCATACATACTCGTTACTCAATACTCAATACTTACTCATAGCCTCCGGGCAGAGTCATACACAAGACTCACCACTGGGCTTATAAATACAAGCGGAGCTATACACTTAGCTCCTCAAATACTCAAAGGTCAGTTCTACTGGACTACTCAAATTCCCAACACTCCTCTCTCGGAGTTTTTTTCGATCTCATGGATTAGCCTAGAAGCATCTCTCTAGAGAACCTCTACTAGCTTAGGGAATTACCAATGCCTAGTATTCTCAGATTTAAGGGTTCCCCCAACGTATCAAATACTCACATGTTCGGGACATTGTTTACATTAGTCGGGTCTTCTCATTGTGGGTCGACTAATTTTCTAAGGGGTTTGGAGATCCCTCATCATTCTTTACTACTCTCAAGATTTATGTCTTGCACCATCATCTATTCCTCTCATAGAGGTTACTTATATACTTCCACTATTTATTGTTTTGTGGATTATTCATTCCGGTTCTCTTACCGTTATCAGGAGTTTACTAGTCCTGTACACTCTCTCACATTCCAGGGAGTTCATAGGTTTGTGTTACCGTTTCTTGGTTTGTTAGTTTTAGCGTGTTTCCACGTTTTCGTTAATTCACAATACGACTCTTACTACAGTCACTAATCAATAAGACTCACCTATAGTCGGTCTCTACGCTAAGCTATGCCATGCAATCATTCAAGAAGGGTTAGCTCATACATCATACAGCAAGACATACAATCAAATGCAATAAACCATTTTCATGTTTTTATCTTGATTAGCCGGCACACAAGCATACAAATCAACGTAGCTCGGTTAGCATACGGGGTATGAGAAAATCATACCTTACAACTTGGTTTAACTTTTACCGTGGCATCTCACATTGCTCGGTTCACATTCGATCCTCTGATAATGTTTCAAACATTGTTATTAATACCATGTTCATACGGTACGTAAAGAATAACTAATCTCGTACTTACCCCGTTGTCCCGTTATACTTAGTTTTACTCTTGTCAAATTGTGTTCTTACTTCTCACTCATTTCTTACAGTTGTTTACACTTCTTAGGGCCTTTACATATCACCAAACAAGGTCTTAACAACATCTAAAACCATTACCATTCAATCCCCCAAGTTTTGAGCTCTTTAAAACACTCACGACTAAATTTTGGGGGTGGTCCGGGACTTGGTCCGGACCTAAAGTCCCGGACCAACTCGTTTGCATACTCTCGGCCTGTTTTAACTACTGGTCCGGGACTTGGTCCTGGACTAAGGTCCCGGACCACTTGCATTTTTAACTCTCGGGCGTTTTTTTGATACGGTCCGGGACTTGGTTCCCAACCTAGGTCCCGAACCCTGCTAAAAACTGCTACCTAGGTGATTTTTCAACCCCAAATCAACCCTTAATCCACCCCTAATCATTCCATACTCTTTCCACATGTTTCATACATGTTTAAACATCCTAAAACACTCCTTAAACCACCTTTAATCGTTGGTCCGATCCTTGCTCAATTCTTGCTTAAATTGTACATTTCCATTCTTGCATTTTTACACTTTGCACACTTCTGCATTCCTAACTTCCTCTTGGTGGGTTACTACCTTCTACCAACTTCACCACATTACTTATTGACCATTACAATTCCATCCTAGAAAATGCACTACCTATACCCAAGTCCAACCTCCATTTCCAAGATTATACACACCAACTCATTCTCATTCTTCCCATGCTTTACTACACCCATTTGCTACAGATTTTACACACTCACATGTTCATCCTTCATCTACCATTTCAAGTTTATCAAACATCTCTACTTAACCCAATACACACCTTGGTCTTCCCATTCAGCAAGTCATCCAAAAATGCTTATTTTCTACTAAAATTTTTCCATAGTTTGCCTACAATCCTTACATATCCAAACTCATCCATTTTCCTCCAAATCAATCCTAATCTAGCCACATCCACAAGGGATCCTACTAGCACACATAATTCCTTAACATTTCATCCAACAACAATATCAACATATATACGAAATTCACTTGGCTCTAAGGCCCTTATTTCACACAACAGTTTACAAATACTCTCTAATTCATCCAAATACATTTTCATTCCAGTTTTGGGTTCATTCATTCATTTACCCATTCCCAAAATTCTAAAAGCATTAAAATAAGTATCAAGGTAGATTAATTACCTTAATTCCATAAGTTCCTTTTTTTCAAGCCTTCTCTTCTACTCTTCTCTCTTGGTTCCCAAAACCGGTCAAGGGAAATACAATTGCCAATGCTACAACGCAACATTAAATAAGGAAAATGAGATTAAGCAAGGACACTTAACACATTAATTACTCAAGATTACTAGGAAGTGCTTAAAACACTAAGATTGGCATTACCTTTGAAACCCTAAAAATGGGTTCTTTCCATGAATCGAAGGATGGGCTCTAATCCACCATGGAAGGCTTGGAGAGTAGCTCAAAACAAGAAAAGGAACAAGGCATAAGAGAGGGCAAAATCGGCCACTCTAAAAGGTGAAGGAAATTGAGTTTTTCTTGGAGATTTTTACCTTAGGAGGAAGAGAAGACTCCAAGCTTCAAAATGATGCCATTTTCTCTTCAAGTGCCCAAAACCCATGGAGATCAACTATCTCCTTTGAAGATTTTGAAAAGATAGAAAGGTAGAGCTTGATGAGGGGAGTTCAAATATGTGGTTATTTTTGCATTTGGAATTTAAATGGAGCTTGGGCAAGAGGATGAAGAGAGGCTGCCATGGGTGCTCTTAAGGAGCTCCAAAATCGTCCCCAGCAGAGGAAGAAGAAGAGAGGAATCAGGAGGGGGAGGAAAGTAACGTGAGAGAGAGGAGGGAAATGAGAGGTGAGAGAGTGTTTTACTACTTTTTGTACTTTTTCCCCACTTTTACTTTTTGACTTATTTAATAGTTAGCTAGTCATGTGAGAGGGACTGATTGCCTTAAGCAAACTGGCCCCATATATATATATACCAGCTGGAGTGTTTTTCATTTTTTTTTACAGAAAATGCTCGTTAATTTGCCAGGTTTTAGCACTATTCACTAACCGGGTCCGTTTTCCGGATTTTTCTCGTTTCTTTAATTTTAATGGTTATTAAGCTTCCATTAATGCTTAATTATAGTTATTTAATGAACTATAATTTTTACGGGTTTGTTTGACCACTCAAAGTCAAGTTTTCGGGTTTTCTCGAAAAATGTGTGCTAAAGCTTTATTAGCGTTTTAACTCATTATTTCGATTCGTTTTCTTCGGAATTGTTCCCATTTATTATTTATGCATGAATAAGCCTTAGGAATCCATATAATACTCTAACCAAGGTCTCGTACCTCCTATGGTTATATAACGTTTATTTTAGCGTTTTTCGCTTTTTAAGCGTTTTCTCATTTCTTTTGGATTTATTTTCCTTGCCAATATACTTTAGGCACTATTAGGCCCTTAAATATCTTATTAGAATTATTTAATCACCATATTTAAGTTCCGGGTATTTCAATCTACCCCCCTTAAAGAACTTTCCCCTCAAAGTTGGTGAATATATTATCTTTACTCACATAAGTACTCCATGCTAAGATTATAACCTCTACATATTCTGACAGACTCCAAATGTCTGACTCGATGTATATCACACTTCCTAACAGCATGTCACTGCATGCATAGCAATCAAAAATATTCGTTCCAAACTCTCAATGGGGTCCATCCGCAGATAAAGAAGGTACCATCCTCTCCCACATCGAGTGATCCCTCTGGTACCGGTCACGTTTGAATACTTACGCTTTCTGGTTCACGGCCGTCATGACATTGAGCACTTAAGCTTTCTGGCTCTACGGTCCTTTGGTTCTGATCAAATTCATTTGCATATATAGAGATCCTCAGGCACTTTACTCATATTTACTTACTCATACTTACTCATACTTACTTCGGGACTACGCTGTCCCAGTGCCCTTGGAAAAATACAAGACACACACTGTCACCGCACCCAACCGGCCACTTAGGACCGCCGCACGAACGGTGTAGTGGTTTCAAAACTAATCATCACTTCCACCGGCTCACAACTAGCCTCACCACCATGGTTTCAACCCGATACCGGTGCCTAGCCATGGGAAGATCCACTAGCGCCCGTGGGAGTGGTTTCAAAACCGATCCTCATTCTCAAGTTTGAAGAAAATCATTGTACCAAATTAGTTTTGGGAATTCATTTTGAAAACTTGCATACATCTCCCAAATCCCATTTATGGTAATTACTCCTATTATTAGCGTTATTACTCGTGACCACTTATAGGGAGCTTCCAGAGTCCTTCAACCCCAATGTGATCAGCATTGGTGTTGAACTATCCTTCCACCCCAATTTGTGTTCGGTTTCCCTTGATCACTAGCAGATCAAGTTCCAGCTCCCACCTCAATTCACACAATCAAGTAGTCAATCAATATTTCATTTTCTATCTTCTTAATCTTTCAAGTCATAATCACACACATACATTTTCCAATTTCTAGAATTCACTTACTCACTAACTAATCGTCTCATCAATTATTACTACATTATCTCCAACTACTATACTTAAGAAGTTCAAAGGTATAGTTTCCAATTTATTTTTCTATCTTCCAATTTATACTCGTCAAATACAGCGGTTTCATAACGATTTATACTCATCAAATACATCGGTTTCATACCGATTTATACTCACCAAATCATCCAAACGTACTCATTGCTCATACTATTACCAATCGGGGTTCTCATTTCCCTGGAGTTTCTCTACTCCTTTCCTTTTCAAACCTCATAATTAATCATATTTACACTGTGAATGGAAACGTATGTTTATGTAACATAAGTACCAATTATCCAAACAATTCTTTTGCGCTAATCGCATTGCAGTTTACGCACTTATCACATAAAACATACATTCCACGGTTTTCGCTCTACCCCCCTTAAAAGGGATTACACCCACGTAATCTACCATGTGTCAACATGGGACATTGGTTGCAGGCATTCAGCTGACATGGAGTGGTTCAACTTCCATGCGGTCTATTATACAATGTTCTTTGGTTAAAGGGTCTTAACCGTATTACCGGTTAATCCCTGTGTCCAGAATTTTCATCATAGTTTATTTAACTCTTAACCAGGTTCGGTTCTAGCCTTAGAGGCTTCAAGGCGTTGATAACTAGCCATTCATTCACTAGGTGTATTGCACTTAGAATTCTGGGCCCACTAGCTTCTGCTGCGCGACCCTGATAACTTGGGTTTATTCACCCTTCTCGTTATCCTTGATGTGTTATACATCACACTTTATATCCCTTTCTATCTTGGGAATAAGGTTTATCAAATTGAGCGTGGTATTTCTTACCGTACGCAAACTCGATGAGTTTCAGATTTTCTATCCAGCTCTTTGGAAATCTATTATACATACTGTTGTGTACGCCCGTGGTTATTCACTGGGTTCCTCCGACTTGTTGTCGGTTGAGGTTGAGCCACTACTTAGTTGTAGTGCTTCCTCCGTTGTCAGTAGCTTTTGAATTATGCCCATTTATCTGATTCTGTACAAGTGTTTGACCTTGCATTTTCTATGCGTCGGTCCTTGTGACTTTCATAAGTCCCCTTTCACTTTTATTCCGGTGGAATTCGCATCTTGTGATTATTGGTGTGTTCCACACACTTCGTGCTTCTTTAGCCTTAGGCCGCACGGTTTATTTCAAAGCTTCCGCTTAACTAGCTTGTGCCATGTTTGTTGGTGAAATGAAGAGTTTACCATGATTTACATTTTCCCATATTCCTAGCTATCTCACTCGATCATTAACTGCACAAGTGCCATACCAAAACACTCAGTCCTACAGAGTGCAGAGGCGTAAACCCTTGGTAGTAAATCTCTTATGCGATTGCAATAGGAATGAACATTACTCCCAGTATGTTTGTCATCTCGTATTTAACATCTTCATATCATTGTGTGATTGTTCACATCTATTGGTCGCTTGCTGCGCACCATGTTCGTGTTTGTTTACAACTTTGGTTTTCATGGCATCTGCTATCATATCAGCTTCTGCTCTTGTATTTCTACCATTTAGATAATGGTTCACCATTTACTTGGCTGAATACAGAATATGTTATTCTTCATGTTTCTAAGCTCCTTGAGCGTTATTGATTTTATAACCGATTACTCTTCCCGTTTCTGACAATTGCTATCAAGGCTTCATTTGGTTTCATTTGTTACCATTTTTGCTTGGCAACGACTTGATGCTCAAGCCCCACTACATTAGTGGTTCTGAAAGAGGTGTATTATCAGATATTCGCTGATGGTATCCCCTTCTTTGGAATTTATGTGTTCACCGCTCTCGCGATCTCACATTTATAATGGGTATCCTTGCTCGTTGGTTATTAACCTTTTACTGGTGCCATCCTTGACAACTCTTCATATGGTTCACAATGGTTTTGCAACCGTTGGCTTGTGTCCTGTAGTAGGTTTATGGCATACTGGCCACATTGCCTAGAGCTCTGCTCATCTTAGGCTGTTCAGAAGCATTGCTTCTTCGTATACCATAAAATGGCTTGAAGGTATTACTGGGCTCCATGATAGGATCAGTGCATCACGCTTCCGTCCGTTGGATGCCCTTTAAGTATCTTGGTATTGATCGGTACCATTTATTTAATTTACGGTATCCCCTGGTATGTGGGATCCCTTCGGTGTTCTAACGAGTGTCCGTCCCAATTCTGGTGTTCTAGTCATGACATTTTGTTCAACTGTGTTGACTTGATACCCTTTACGGATTGCTCCTGGGTGTTGTTGATTATGCCCTTACATCTGGCTGATATTTATGAGTATGTCCAGTCTGTTATCCTACCTTGCGGTTCTGGATCTGAGTTATCCTGTTGAGGGTTATAAAGTCTCCCGTTCTTAGGGTAGACCATCAATGTTTTTCCTTATGTTTATAACTAGTTTGATATTCTATTTGGTGATGAACGGTATTTTTCGGTACTTTATATGATCACTCTGGTATTTTATCTTGTCCATTGAACATTGGTGTGTTCATGTTAGGCATTTGCCTTACCGGGCTTAGATCGGGTATTCGTTCCGGTTGTTCCATGCCTTTACTTCAAGATTTTTGAGACATATCTAATGTCTTTATTCAGTTGTTAGTGCTTATCGCACTTCCTAATTCTTAGGCATCCTCCTGGAGTAAGTTCTTGACTCCTTTAGCTTGTAAGCTAATCTGAGTTCTTCGATCATTCGAGGTGTCCAGCTGTTTCGGGTTGAACTCATTTTATGGTCCGTAGAACGGAGCTGACTACTTCCCGTGTTTCGTACACTACATGTATACATACGTGAGGTACCTTGTTGGTACGTTACCATTTACCCGACTAACTCATAAATGGTCTGTCAGGCCCGCAAGCTCCTTCGGAGTGCGGTCGTTCCACATCCCATATTTGGGTACACTCGTAGTGCTCGTCACACGCCTAGGTGAAGTATTCTATTTTTAACTCCTCTTGTATCATTCTATGATAACTTACCTTGATTCTCTGGTTTGGTTTAAAATCTGAGGTTTAAAAGAGATATTTGGGTTTAAAAGAAAGGTCTTGAGTTAAAAGAAAATTTCCATGGTGTTGTCATGTCTGAGGTCTTATCCAAGTCTAGCTTCTCGCTGACTGGTATGTTCGTTTGAGGTGATGGTCGGGCCGTTAGGCCTTTCCAAGGTTTCGTTGTTTCAAATTCTTAGGATTGGTGATCCTATATTTACTTCAATCTTCATGGTGGTACTTTAGTAGGTACTGGTTGGTCATTAAAGTTCTCCAACTGTCTTGCCTTTACTGCACTTGCCCTGGGCAAGTGCGCGGGTAGGTTGTTTTTTGGTTAACGTATACCGGTTACGGTATCGTTCCCATCCAAATTTGGTGGTTTTATTAGATCTTCCTTTGATCTTTTGATCTTAGAGATCAATCTCCTGAGTCGTTTCTCAGTGTTCTTGACATGGTTGTCGTCAATCCGGATGTCTCACACCTTCACTGTGGTTATCGAGACTTGACTTATCCTTAGGAACCACATTGTAGTCCTACAGATGTATGTTTTATGAATACTTTCATTGTTATCTGAACTATGTCGTTCGGTTATTACGGCCTCTTGGCTTGTAGGTTTGGTGTTAATCCAACCTCGACTAACTCCTTAGTCGGTTTGTATACCGTTGTTGGTATTATCAAGCATTACAGTCCGCAAACTCTCGTGTCTCGGGTTTGTTACTCTATCTTCCTCGCTTCATTGCACGGTTGTGCTCCTCTTCTTGCTGGCTACTCATGGTTCTCACGACTGCGAAGCACGTCGCCCCATGGTGCCGTAACTTTCATTATCCTGTGTTTAGGATCTTCGATCTGCGGTCATTAAATGCGGTTATTGTTGTTCCAACGGGAACCATCTTCGGGATTTCCGGTTCTCGGAATCTACCGTATGACAGGTTCCTTTTCTAATAAGGTTTATTTTCCTGCAACTGCCAGATCAGGTTTTACCCGAGTGTGAGAGGTCTTTCCATCTCTTTGGCGTTCTTCTCCCAACTTAATATCGTGGGTTGCGGAGGGCGGGTATGGTTGTTGTAGGTTTCCGGTTCACATGGAAGTTCCTATCTAGCGTACCTCACACGCTAACACTCAACCCTTAGCCCTATGTCTCTACTTCCTAACTCGGTATTTTTGTAAACTCGGTATTTCATCCATCAGAGCGATACTTTGCTCTAATACCACTTTTTGTAACACCCCTACCGCTAATCCCGTCATTTCCTTACAATTACTTACCTTCGCAGCGGATATTACACACACAACGGCAGGTGTACAATGCCGTTAGTCACCCACGTGACTAAAAGGCCAGTTACAATACTACATACTATCGGTCTGATGAACTTGAACATATCGAGTACTATACACAATACAATACTTTCCATTCTATACTCAAATCATAATTCAAATACAACTTCCAATACAATACTATATCGAGTCTACTACAATCCTCAAACTACCGATACAATTTGGACTTACAATTTCGCATTACAATACAAATACAGTTCCTATTACTCAACTACCCATGCTTATACAGCAACCCCGTCCTACACTCTCGAACGATGGTCAGCTTCGAGGTACCTGTGAAAATAAAAACGGTGCCCCTAGGGGCTCAGCAAATTGCTGCATATGAAATTCGCATACCCCGCGTGCTAACCGGGGTACGCCGACTACTTTGGTCGAATACATGGAGTTCATTTTCATGCATACATACATACTAATACTACAACATCTTACACAAAATTCTATAATTACAAGGGAAGACAATTCGTTAGTCAACCGTTCATGTTAGTTATTCATTCATCCGATTTAATCGGATGCTCTCTTTCTCCCCGTTCGGGTTCTTAAGGCTTACACCACACTTAGTTTTACTTACTTGTTGCTTTACTCACACTACAGTCATTACCTTACTCATTACTTACTCGTGCTTGCTCAATACTCGTTACTATACTAGTACTTACTCCTTACTCACTACTCGTTGCTTTGCTCGTACATACTCATTACTCAATACTCCTTACTTTACTTGCACATACTCATTACCCAATACCCATTACTTTACTATTACATACTCATTACTCAATACTCGTTACTGTACTCGTACTTACTCATTACTCCATACTCAATACTTACTCGTACATACTCATTACTCAATACTCAATACTTACTCATACATACTCATTACTCAATACTCATTACTTACTCATGGCCTCCGGGCAGAGTCATACACAAGACTCACCACCAGGCTTACAAATACAAGCGGAGCTATACACTTAGCTCCTCAAATACTCAAAGGTCCGTTTCTACCGGACTACTCAAATTCCTAACACTCCTCTCTCGGAGTTATTTTACTGAAATACCCCTAACCTTTAAAATATATTTAAATGATCTATTAATGATCTAATATGATTATTAAACATCTAAATATTATTGGGGAACAATCTAAAAGATCTCAACAAGGCAAAACACGCCTTAAGATCGGTAAAGCCGAAAATGTGCTTTAAGACACCATAAAGATTGTGTGACCTCAAATAGGATCCAAAGTGGATTCCTAAGTATTATAATGAAGTAAAGAACACAACAAAACCGTTCTCAACGAGAACTAAGCTCAGGAACACCCTGTGACACAAAAATGTGCACTAAAACACCTTAAAGCACGTTGTTGTGAGATTGCCTTTTAAATTGATTTTTAATGGGCTTAAAAATTATAATTACCCTTAAATATGATATTTTATCATATTATATCATATTAGGAATTTAATTCCAGAAATTTACGAATTTTTACAAATTTAATATTAAAATATTAATAAAACCCCAAAGTGGGGCCCGCATGAGTCAAATTGACCAAGTATGGTCAATGGTCAAGTAATGACCCATTTGACCTAAAGGAAATCGGCTGGCAAGGAGGTGGGAAGGCAGCATAAGTCCTTGATTGACAATAATTCCTACCTAATACATTACTTTTTGAAAATAACTTACTTTTTCCATTATTTCCTACCTTTCCCACCTTCTCCTTTCTTCCTTGTCCGATTCCACACTGTCCAGCCGAATTCCTCCCTTCCTTTGAAGCTCTCAAGTCTGTTCTTGAGCATGGAAGGCAAGCCTAGCTCCTAAGCTCTTAATGTAAGTGTTTTAATGTCATTTTAGCTCTTTTTCTTCATCTCTTCACTACCAACACCTAGATTTCATGGCTCATCAATTCCTATGGCTTATTCTCAGTGTTCTAAGGTTAGAACAAGAGCTAAACTCGGTTGAGACCAGTAGAGGGACCAAGGTTGTTCAAATCTACATTTTAAGGTAAAAACATACCTTAAGCCTCTCAATCTTTCAAGCGGTTTTCTTCCTCTGATTTTTATGAGTTTATACACTCATAATATTCATATCTGCATGTTCATTCAGTTGGTTAGCCATTTGGAGCAAGGGTGACCAAGATCCAAGAGAAATACTCCCTTTTAAGGCATTTTTCCAAGGTAAAACCTAATAACAAGGTAGCATTTCGAGATCTAACTATTTCCTATGTCAATATGGTGGATCTAACACCTTGTGGTGTGTTTGGTTCAGGTCGAAACCACTTAGAACTTCCCTTGCATTTTTAAGGTGATTTTTGCCTTAAATCTTACATTAATTATTCCTTATGGTTAAGCTCAAGCTTGGAGTGTAACCATATCTTGTTTTTGTGTATTAAACATGTCTAAATCATGTGGTGATTTTTCCTACAAGTGGCCGAGAGCATACAAGGATAAATCAAGGTATAAACACCTTAAACTTATGATTTTTATAAATTTTAAGCATATATATATATATATGGCCGAGAGTGAAGTTACATATATAGGTCATATTGACTTAAAAATGGAAAAAAATGGCTAAGATAAATTAAGCTAGTCATTTAAGAGGTTTAATTAACATAATGGTCAAATTATGACATTATGTGGAAAAATAATGAAACTAAGGTGAGGCCGAATATATATGCTATATTTTGAGACATTTATTGTGTAATTTATTTTGCAAGTTCAAGGTTGTAATAAGGCCATGTTATTAGGCCATTTTAATTTAAGTTTATAAGCTTATTTAGTTTTATTTATGCTTATAATTAAAATTGGGGCCAATTCGTAATTACTAGGAATTTAGAAAGCCGTGGGCTTAATTTAGAGCAATTTAGGGTTTTTAAATGAATTTAATAAAAATTATAACATTTTATAAAGTTTTGGGTCAAAATTGTAAAAATAGAAAAGTATAGGTTATTATTAGTAATTACCGAAAATTGGTTCCCATTTGGTATTAGGAGTCAAAGTTGACTATATAGGAGACTTTGACCAAGTTTAGAAAATTTAAGAAATTAAAATACTACCTTATAATAAGATACTTATTAAATTGTAAAAGATTTATAAGACTTGGGGTAGTAATGTAATTACTGAGACTTAAGGGTACTAAATGGAATTTAGTAAAGTCCTTAAGTTATTAGAAATTTTTAGAAGTTTATTTGGTTAGATTTGGAGTTCATATGAATTATATAAGTATAATATATGGTATTTTATAACATTGTTACAAATGGGTAACAAATGTATAGAAACCGAGGTTTAGAGGAAAAATAAGGTTAAGAATAATGTTTATAACCTTTTGGTATAGTTTGGTAATTTTTGGAGTTATATATAGGGTTTTATTAAGAAATGTGTATAATATATAGTTTTAATGGAATTAGAAAACTATGTATTAGAAATTGAGAGTGAATTGTGGTTTTATAGAAGTTTAGTGGTTATATAAAAGCCGAAAATATTAAGGGCCATTTGGTATTTTATAAACAAATATGACTATAGGTTATAATTGTTTTAAATGACTTAAATGTCATAAGATATGTTATATAACAATAATATAACATTATATTAATCAAGTGGTGGATTTTGTAAATATTTAAGAACATAGGTGCTGTTCGGAAATATTAACATTTTTAAATGGAATTTATAATATGGTTTTTAATGTTATAAGAGTTATAACATTATAATATAAGATATTCATTAAAAGGAATGGATATAGATTATAAGACTTACCATATAAAAATAAGTTCCATAACACACATATAAATAATATATGTAATGGTGTAGAAAATGTGATATGGTTCAATAATTATGAATTACCATAATTAAAATGATAATAGATAAGGAGGAAAGAATTATAAACATTAGATATGGAAATTCTAATGTTAAGAGTGTTCATGGGATAATAGGGATTTTAAATATTAAAAGTATTGCTTACATATGAATTATACCACATTGAACTTAGGAAAAAAAAGAGAGAGAGACAAACCTTAGAAAAATAAATACTAAGGTGAGGTGTATAGTGCATGACAAAGAATCATACATGCAATAAAGAAACAAACTATACGACCTACAATATACGTTAAGTTACATGCGATAACAAAGTCCAACAATAAGTATTTAATATACAATACAAGACTACGCATGTAATATAACACTTTTCCAATCTCGAGTTAAACCGAAAGCCCGATAAACATTGACAGCTAATAACGGGGGGTTAACCGGGAGTTAATAGTGACGGTACGGGGTACTGTAGGATTGTGTTGTTATACGGTATGCTAATCAATAGCATTATGTATTGTTTAGACTGTTAGAGACGACACACGGAGCATAGGATCTTGCTGATTCATACTCCACCGTAATACACCAGGGTGAACGGTATGTTATTTATGTGGCTTGATTGTCTCAGAGGATTTCCTCAGTTCGGACATTGTGTGAAGATCTGTGATAAGATTGAATGTCTGCTTGTGTGAATTAATATGCTTGAGTTGTGGATTAATGCTGCTTTATTATTACTGTTGTGCGATAACAGTACCGTTCGTATATATGAACATATTATAAAACGAACTAGCGGCAGTGATGCTATCTTATATGTGTAACATAAGGAACGTAAGTAAACGTTGTAGCATCAGGATAATAAGATATATATTATCTGAGACTTATATACGGAGCATTGGCCTCTTTAACGCCGCTCTCGTATCTAACACTGGATCCCGAGTCGACATACTCAGGATTGGACTAACGACCTTAGTCTATTGTGTTAAGGAAAGTAATAAAACGATGCGATGGTATATATAAGTTATCAAGAGGATGTGGCTCTTGCTGTGAAATGTGATCCATTAACGATACTAGGATACCGTGTGGTAACCGTAAGTATCAGGATAAATTTCCAACGAACTACAGATTGTTCGTAGGACGGAGACTCTACCACCGCTGGAGTGGCTACTGCCGTGGGTGACCCGCCAAAGAGATGGGTAACTTAGAGACACGTCGTTCTAATGAGACGTTGTCATTAGACATGACTGAACAATTACGAACGATTATTTACTCGTACATTAGGCGAACATTATTTGGGCGTGCATGCCAAAGACGAGAGTTCATACTCGTTTATAATTCTCGTTGTTTCGCCTTGTTGTTCATTGGTTATGTGTGGTATGTTGGTGGTGTTGATTGAATAAGTCATTGTACTCATAAGTGTGTTGTGAATTGGATTAATTAAATAAACTGTACTTATATCTGTGTTTTGAACTGGATGAGTCGAGTCACTGTGCTCGTGTGTGGATTTTGTGGATTGTTCGTCGAACGAGTCGACGTACTCAACTATGAACTTTCAGGTGTTGTTGGAGTGGAGTCTCCGTACTCATATAAGCGTTGTAACGCTTTCAGTGGTCTATTACGATGCGATGTGTGGAGCCGGGGGCTTATTTGTTATTTGAGTTTACTGCAATATATAATGTTGCTTTACAGTTTTAACATTAAACTATTTGCATGAAAATGGTTTGCATGCTCTCGACCAATAACTGAATGGTCCGAGGGTGCATGACAGGCAGGTAATAACATACTCAGCAGGGGCTGAATCCATACCACAAACTACCATTTTTGCAGGTATGCAACTTCCGGTGTCGGCAAAGAGAGTGACGCGCTGGGTAGTATGATTACAGTTATTCGAACATGCACTGTTGCATTTTGATACGAACCTAGAAACGTGTATAGGTTTTGGATACTTAGAAAGCTCATTGTGAATGTATTATATTTTAGTTTGGGAAGTTTAGATCTATCTCTTGTTGTCACTGCGAGAAATTGTTTCGTATGTATGAATATATCAGGAAGCACGTTATTACTCGTATGGGCGAGTACGAACGGTGACACCAGTAGTTCAATTGTTGAGATTCCCGCTGCGATTATATTGTTAAGTAAGATGATTAGGAGCCGATTAGAGTAGGGTTGTTACATTTACGATCTCATGGATTAGCCTAGAAGCATCTCTCTCGATAACCTCTACTAGCTTAAGGAATTACCAATGCCTAGTATTCTCAGATTTAAGGGTTCCCTCAACGTATCGAATACTCACATGTTCGGGACATTGTTTACATTAGTCGGGTTCTCTCATTGTGGGTCAACTAATTTTCTAAGGGGTTTGGAGATCCCTCATCATTCTTTACTACTCTCAAGATTTATGTCATGCACCATCATCGATTCCTCTCAAAGAGGTTACTTATATACTTCCACTATTTATTGTTTTGTGGATTATTCATTCCAGTTCTCTTACCGTTATCGGGAGTTTACTAGTCCCGTACACTCTCTCACATTCTAGGGAGTTCATAGGTTTGCGTTACCGTTTCTTGGTTCGTTAGTTTTAGCGTGTTTCCATGTTTTCGTTAATTTGCAACACGACTCTTACTACGAGTCACTAATCAATAAGACTCATCTATGAGTCGGTCTCTAAGCTAAGCTATGCCACACAATCATTCAAGAAGGGTTAGCTCATACATCATACAGCAAGACACACAATCAAATGCAATCAACCATTTTCATGCTTTTATCTTGATTAGCCGGCACACAAGCATACAAATCAACGTAGCTCGGTTAGCATACGGGGCATGAGAAAATCATACCTTACACCTTGGTTTAACTTTTACCGTGGCATCTCACATTGCTCGGTTCACATTCGATCCTCTGATAATGTTTCAAACATTGTTATCAATACCATGTTCATACGGTACGTAAATAATTACTACTCCCGTACTTACCTTGTTGTTCGTTATACTTAGTTTTACTCTTGTCAAATTGTGTTCTTACTTCTCACTCATTTCCTACACTTGTTTACACTTCTTAGGGCCTTTACATATCACCAAACAAGGTCTTAACAACATCTAAAACCATTACCATTCAATCCCCCATGTTTAGAGCTCTTTAAAACACTCACGGCTAAATTTTGAGGGTGGTCCAGGACTTGGTCCGGACCCAAAGTCCCGGACCAACTCGTTTGTATACTCTCGGCCTGTTTTAACTACTGGTCCGGGACTTGGTCCTGGACTAAGGTCCTGGACCACTTGAAGTTTTAACTCTCGGGCGTTTTTTTGATACGGTCCGGGACCTGGTTCCCAACCTAGGTCCCGGACCCTGCTAAAAACTACTACCTAGGTGATTTTTCAACCCCAAATCAACCCTTAATCCACCCCTATTCATTCCATAATCTTTCCACATGTTTCATACATGTTTAAACATCCTAAAACACTCCTTAAACCACCTTAAATCGTTGGTCCGATCCTTGCTCAATTCTTGCTTAAATTCTACATTTCCATTCTTTCATTTTTACACTTTGCACACTTGTGCATTCCTAACTCCTCTTGGTGGGTTACTACCTTCTACCAACTTCACCACATTACTTATTGACCATTACAATTCCATCCTAGACAATGCACTACCTATACCCAAGTCCAACCTCCATTTCCAAGATTATACACACCAACTCATTCTCATTCTTCCCCTACTTTACTACACCCATTTGCTACAGATTTTACACACTCACATGTTCATCCTTCATCTACCATTTCAAGTTTATCAAACATCTCTACTCAACCCTATACACACCTTGGTCCTCCCATTCGCCAAGTCATCCAAAAATGCTTATCTTCTACTAAACTTTTTCCATTGTTTGCCTACAATCCTTACATATCCAAACTCGTCCATTTTCCTCCAAATCAATCATAATCTAGCCACATCCACAAGGGATCCTACCAGCACACATAATTCCTCAACATTTCATCCAACAACAATACCAACATATATACAAAATTCACTTGGCTCTAAGGCCCTTATTTCTCACAACAATTTACAAATTCTCTCTAATTCATCCAAATACATTTCCATTCCAGTTTTGGGTTCATTCATTCATTTACCCATTCCCAAAATTCTAAAAGCATTAAAATAAGTATCAAGGTAGCTTAATTCCCTTAATTCCATAAGTTCCTCTTTTTTAAGCCTTATCTTCTACTCTTCTCTCTTGGTTCCCAAAACCGGTCAAGGGAAATACAATTGCCAATGCTCCAGCGCAACATTAAATAAGGAAAATGAGATTAAGCAAGGACACTTAACTCATTAATTACTCAAGATTACTAGGAAGTGCATAAAACACTAAGATTGGCATTACCTTTGAAACCCTAAAAATGGGTTCTTACCATGAATCAAAGGATGGGCTCTAATCCACCATGGAAGCTTGGAGATTAGCTCAAAACAAGAAAAGGAACAAGGCATAAGAGAGGGCAAAATCGGCCACTCTAAAAGGTGAAGGAAAATTGAGTTTTTCTTGGAGATTTTTACCTTAGGAGAAAGAGAAGACTCCAAGCTTCAAAATGATGCCATTTTCTCTTCAAATGCCCAAAACCCATGGAGGTCAACTATCTCCTTTGAAGATTTTGAAAAGATAGAAAGGTAAAGCTTGATGAGGGGAGTTCAAATATGTGGTTATTTTTGCATTTGGAGTTTAAATGGAGCTTGGGCAAGAGGATGTAGAGAGGCTGCCATAGATGCTCATAAGGAGCTCCAAAATCATCCCCAGAAGAGGAAGAAGAAGAGAGGAATCAGGAGGGGGAGGAAAGTAACGTGAGAGAGAGGAGGGAAATGAGAGGTGAGAGAGTGTTTTACTACTTTTTGTACTTTTTCCCCACTTTTACTTTTTGACTTATTTAATAGTTAGCTAGTCATGTGAGAGGGGCTGATTGCCTTAAGAAAACCGGCCCCATATATATATACCAGATGGAGCATTTTTCGTTTTTTTTTACAGAAAACGCTCGTTAATTGACCCGGTTTTAGCACTATTCACTAACCGGGCCCGTTTTCCAGATTTTTCTTGTTTCTTTAATTTTAATGGTTATTAAGCTTCCATTAATGCTTAAATATAGTTATTTAATGAACTATAATTTTTACGGGTTCGTTTGACCACTCAAAGTCACGTTTTCGGGTATTCTCGAAAAATGTGCGCTAAAGCTTTATTAGCGTTTTAACTCATTATTTGGATCCGTTTTCTTCGGGAATTGTTCCCATGTATTATTTAGTCATGAATAAGCCTTAGGAATCCATATAATACTCTAACTGAGGTCTCGTACCTCCTATGGTTATATAACGCTTATTTTAGCGTTTTTCGCTTTTTAAGCGTTTTCTCATTTCTTTTGGATTTATTTTCCTTGCCAATATACTTTAGGCACTATTAGGCCCTTAAATACCTTATTAGAATTATTTATTCACCATATTTAAGTTTGGGGTATTTCAAAGCTGCATCCTATCACTTACTTCTTGTCCAAAGAAAGCCTGTCCAAGGTCAAGAACCTTGTTAACCGTAAGTTTCTTTCACCCTTGTATCTTCTTTTCGTTATCTTTCACCGCTGAATTTCCTTCGTTCCCCCTATTTTTAGAATTTACACTCTCTGGAGATAAATTGTCCCCTCCAAACAACTGGCTGGTCGTCGCCTTTCGACCTGCGGAAGAAAAGAGAACTTCTGCGGGTGCTGCTCTCGGTGGCAAAGCTCGAAGTCCCACTGTGACTAAGAGAAAAAATACCGAAGGTGACAGTAAACTGGTGAAGAATAAATTTAAATTGGTCAAAAAGGGAGAAAACGTTACCGGTACCGACGCCAATCCAACTGGTAACCCCGTCGTTGTTTCAACCGAAACAGGTACTCCTCCTGTATCTACCCCTGTGCGAAGTGGGGTTAGTACAGATGTGGACTCAACCCCCATATCTCTCTCCTTCCCTGACTTGCATAGCTATTTCTGTGCAGAAGAAGGATTAACACAAAATACAGATTCCATTTTTTCTACCGGTATCCTTCTTTATAGTTCTCCTTTTTTCTTTTTGTTTCTTTGTTTTTTATTACTTCCTTACCGGTCTTTTGTTGTAGCTATTATCCCGATGGCCGCTAACACCGAGGAGATGGAACCTGAACGTCTGAAACGCCCTACCGGGGGCATCTCCATAAGAGAAGGGGCGATCCCCCAAAGGAAAGTAACTTCTAAAGCTCCCACCGGAAAGGGAAAGGAAACTCTGGAGGAGGAAACGGCAGGAGACTCATCCTCTGAGTCCTCCGGTACCCGGAGATGGTTGCGTCCTGCGCCAACTACCGGTCCTTCAAACCAGTCCCAACTGCCCCCGGGACAAGAGAGCGGGTGCTCCTCCTCTCCGTCCTCACCTCCTCCTCCGTGCGACACTTCATTCTCTGGTCTTTCGGACAAGAAAGATTGGTGCTATCATCGAGGGAACCCTATACCTCGCATTCCAAATGTCGGGGAAATGAAGTACTCGACGCTGTGGAAGTAAGCGACAAGGCTTGCGAACAGTGACAATGGGATTTTTGGTCCCCCTTTGCACTCTTCTCTGTCAAAAGAGAGACTTCGAACCGGAGAGGGCGGGGCTGACGCTATCATTCGTCACTCTATCTCAGAATCGGACGCTTTCAACCGTCTCTGGGATGGCTTAACACAGGTCCGGTACCCCTTAGCACTTCCACTTTTCTTTCTTTTATCAATTTATTCTTGCTCTTACGTTTGCGTCCCTTGATATAGGCTGTATCGATGGTGCAATGCGTTGAGACTCACTCTCTCCACTTTAGCCAATGCCTCTACTATGCGGAGAGGCGCATGGAGAGATACAGGGCCTGCCTTGATAATGTGAAGGCAACGTAGCAGAGGAGCATGAGAGCTGCCCGTCTTTCACTGAAAGAACAAGAGGAAAAATACCAGGCTCATGTTGGGAAGATATTGGCCCAATGTGAACGAGAAAAGGCTGTTGCTCAGCGAAAACTTGCCCAAGACTTTCGCGAAAAGATGATCCAGGAAGCTCGAGAACAATCACAAGCAGAACTCGAGAAGGTCCGTGCGGCGCATGAGGATGAGAAGGCTGAGCTTCGAGAAGAACTTCGTAGAGACATGTCGACCGCGCGAGAGGAGATGTCCATCGCGCATCAAGATGAGATCAACCGGATTCATGCTGCTTTTGACGATGAAAAGTGTGTCTTCCGTGACCAAATTGTGGAGGCCGAAAGGACCTCCGAGGGGCTCCGAGTTTCCTTCATCAAAAAAGATCAAACGCTACAGAAAATGGAGGTTAAGCATAACGATCTAAATGCTAGACTCCAAAGAAAAGAGGAAGAACTCGAGCAGGCGCTAGCACAAATTCGGGGGCTCAAGGAGGAGCTGACAGCGAAAGAAAAGGAGACTACCGGTAAACCCTTATACCTCTTTCACTTTTGCTTTGTATATCATTTTGCTTACTTTCTTTCGGATGATGTAGGAAAACCAAGTCTTCCTTCGGAGGCCGGCAGCAGCTCCGACTTTTGGATCAAGAAAGTTTTGAGCCTTAAATCTTCTCTAATCACATCCGAGTCCGAAAGGGATCGGTACCGCAGCCTTGCGCACTCGTACGAGAATCAACTTGTAAAACTAAAAGGAGTGCAGGCTGAACTTCAAGAGAAAGACCGCGCTGTCTCCGGTCTAAAGGAAACTCTTTCATTGCAATGCCATAAATTTGCTGGGGAGAGCCAACGCCTTGTCTCAGAATTCTTCTCCCGCAAGCAGCAACCTTTAGATGAAGATCTCTACGAGAGCTTGGACTTCGATGCGCTTGCCAATGCTACCGGGTACCATCAGGCGTTCAGTAGGTTTTCTCGCCCGGCAGGAAACACGTGCTTCGCCCCATCCTTTCTGGGATCTGCCAACCTTCGGACTCCTACCGGTGGGGTTTTGGCCGCGGTTGAGGAAGACAAAGAAGGTTCTGAGGGCAGCACTTCAACTCCCAAAAAGGGGCATGCGGAACCTGCACCATAAAACTTGTTGAATCTTATCTTTTGTACCGGAGTAATTCCGATGCTTTCCTTTTTGTTAATTGCTTAGTATATTTTTTGAAATCTATCTGGTTCTTCCGGGCATGTCTGGAGCCTCCCCGAAAGCTGATAGTTTTATTGTAAAAATAGTTTTATTTTGAATTTCATGCCTTTGTTTCCGACTTATGAATTCACTCTATCATTGTACGGATGACGAGATCATTGATTTATCACTCTACTGTCACAAGAACAGCGAGATCGTTGAATTTACACCCAACTGCCATACTAACAGCGGGATCGTCGGATAAAATCACCCTACGCAGGACCACCTACCACTAGTCTTCGGCCGGAGAGGTTTATTGCACAAAAAGGCCGGGACGCAGGCTCCCGAAGAGGGAAGCCCAACGAATGTCAGATGCAAAGCCCCGCACCTCATTAAGATCATATTAGCATACTCTCCTAAAAAAAAGAGCAGACCCCATTGAAGACGAGAGTAAGGTACAACCATCATACTAATGGTGGGATCGTCGGATAAAAATCACCCTACCGTCATGCTAACGGTGGGATCGTCGGATTCATATTTCATTATTGTACCAATAAGTAAACTTTTCAAGAATGCTTCGAGACAAAACTCATAGTATCCCAAAGAATTTCTTTTGCTTTTATATATCCATCGATCATGTGCCCAGACTTTTATCAACATACTACTTTCAAAGATTACGATACAAACTTATGCGTAAAACTTTTTGAGACATTCAGCATGCCAAGAGTGAGGCAGACTTCTTCCGTCCAAATCTTAGAGTCTATAGGACGCCGTGGCTGTTTTAGCTTCCACAACATATGGCCCTTCCCACTGAGGCTGCAACTTTGCTGGCTGTTTTACCTCTCGAAGCACCAAATCACCCGGAGAAAAAGACCGCTCTCTTACTCTCTTGTTAAAGTACTGTTCCACCCTTAGTTTATTCTTGTGATTTTGCAGCTCAGCAATCGTTCGTCTTTCATCCAAAAGGTCTAACTCATCGTGGATTCTTTCATCATTCTCCTCTTCTTCGTATCCTTGTATTCTTTTAGAAGGTATCATAATTTCGGCAGGCACTACTGCTTCCAAACCATACGCCAACCTGTACGGGGTCTCCCCAGTCGGTCCCCTAACGGTTATTCTGTTAGCCCATAAAACCTGTGGTAACATCTCAGCCCATCTTGCCCTTTTACCCTCCAGTTTCTTTTTTAGGGCTTTCACGATCTGGCCATTGGCGTTTTCTACCTGACCGTTTGCTTGCGGATGTGCCACCGATGCAAATCTCTAGTCGATTTTCCACTCTTCACAGAATTCTCGAAAGCTTTTACAGTTGAACTGCGTTCCATTATCTGTTATGATTACCCTTGGTAACCCAAACCAACATATGATGTTTTTCCAAACAAACTCTTCCGTTTTTCGCGCAGTTATGTTTACCACGGGTAATGCTTTATCCACTTGGTAAAGTAATCTACCGCAACATACATAAATTTATACCTTCCGATGGATGCTTCTGGGAACGGACCAACAATATCCAACCCCCACTTTACGAAGGGCAGCAGGGAAGTGATAGATTTCATCTGGGCGGGTGGATTCCCAATTTTCGGACCATGTATCTGTCACTGTGCACATTCCAACACGTACTTCCTACACAGTCTTTGAATCGTCGGCCAAAAATATCCCATCCTTGGGATTTTATGCATTATCGTTCTCTCACCTTGATGGTTTCCGCACACCCCATCATGTACTTCTCTGATAAGCTCTAAGCCTTGCTTTTCCGTTATACATTTCAATGATGGCCTTCGAAAAGATCTTTTGTACAACTGATCATTCTCGAGGAAAAAAGACGCTGCCCTTATTTTTATTGTTTTTGCTTCCATTAAATCCTCTGGAAGTAATCCATCCTGAATGTATCGGAGGATTGGGGTCATCCAAGATTCTTCCAAGGTGACCTCTTCTATGGACATTACTTTCACCTCTTCAATACCGGAAGATCTCCGAAGTTGCAGTAAGACTTACTCCGGTATCCCTTCCGCAATGCTTGTTAATTTTTCCAAAGTGTCAGCTTCCGAATTTTGCTCTCTCGGGATGTACCGAAGATTGCATTTTGAAAATTTTGCCCTTAAACTTTGTACTTTTATCAAATAATGCTTCAATTTCTCTTCTTTGGCTTCGAAGATGTTTTCACTTTGCCTTGTTACAAGCATAGAGTCTGAATGCACCTCTAAATCTACAATTTTATTGCAATTAAAGTTATTCAAAAAAGGAAAGAAATAGAAAACGAACTCAGATTTTTATAATCCGTTATTCGTAAAGAACCTGTTACTCCCATAGCGGAGGCTATTTCCAATCCTTGCAATAATGCTTCGTATTCGGCCTCATTGTTTGTTACCTCAAATTCCAACCTTACCGCATACCGTATTTTCTTTTCTCTAGTTGTCTAAACTACAACTCCAATTCCCGCCCGGTTTTACACCGGGCACCATCCACCCAAATCTTGCATGGCACTTCTCGTTCTTCTTCGCAAAAGAAGCTTGCCTAGGTAATGAAATCCGCGAGGGCTTGGGCTTTTATTGCGGTACGTGGTGCGTAATGAATTTCGAACTACATGAGCTCTACCGTCCAACTCACCATTCTACCGGAAGCATTTGAACTGTTTGCAATCTGTCTTAGCGGCCAATTTGTTCGGACGGTGATCCGGTGCGACTAAAAATATGGTCGAAGCTTTCTGGAGGCCACAACAAGGGCAAACAAAACCTTTTCGATGTTGGTGTACCTAGTTTCTGTAGAGGTTAGAGTTTTACCGGTATAGTAGACTGGGATCTCCTTACGCGCTTCCTCCATTATCAACACTGCCGCTACAGCCCACTCTGATACCGATAGATATAGAATTAGATCTTGGCCTGGGTATGGAACGCCAAGCTTTGGAAGCTCACGGAGCATCTTCTTTATTCGCTCAAAAGCCTCCACACATTCTGCATCCCACCTAAACTGTTTGTTTTTCCGAAGTACATTAAAGAACGGAATGAATTTTTCTTGCAGTTTGGAACACAACCTGCTTAAAGCAGTGAGTCTGCCATTCAAAGCCTGGACATCTTTTATATTTGGATGCGGAAGATCAAGAACTGCTTGGGTTTTCTCCGGGTCCACCTCAATTCCTGTCTGCCTAACTATGAATCCCAAAAATTTTCCTCGTGTCACCCCAAAGACACATTTTTCAGGATTTAACTTAATTCTATGTTTATCCAAAGTATCAAAGGTCTCCCTGAGATCACTCATGTGCTGAGTTATGGAGTCGCTTCTTACTACTATATCATCCACATAAGCTTCTACGTTCCGAGATAATTATTCCCGAAACACTTCATCGATCATCCGCTGAAAAGTAGCTCCGACATTTTTCAATCCGAACGGCATGACCTTGTAACAAAATGTTCCGGTTGAAGTGAAAAAAGATGTTTTCTCTTGATCAGATTCATTCATCTTTATTTGATTGCACCCGGAGAAAGCGTCCAAAAAACTCATTATGCTACTCTGAGCTGTTGCTGTAACCAATTTGTCTATTGAAGGTAAAGGATAAAAGTCTTTAGGACAAGCTTTATTCAAGTCTGTAAAATCACGCACATTCTCCATTTTCCATTTGACTTTTTGACTAAAACTACATTTGAAAGCCACTTTGGATAAAAGACTTTTCTAATAAATCCCGCCTTAAGGAGCCTTACCACCTCTGCTCGAGCCGCTTCATCCCTTTCTTTTCCCATGAATCTTTTCCTCTGCCTCACCGCCGGAAACTTGGGGTCCACATTCAGGCTATGCCGAATAATGCTGGTGTCTACCCCGGGCATGTCTTTTGGGCTCCATGCAAATGTCTCTCTTCTTTTTTCAAAAAATCTCATTAAGCGAGTCTGTTCATCAAGATGAAAAGCATTTCCAATTTTGAAAATTTTAAAGGGGTCAGTTTTTAGAGGTACCTCTTTTGGTAAGTCTACCGGTGTTATAATTGACCCCGAGTTTTCTCCACGTGCTCTGGCTTTGATTTCCCCTTCCTCGTACTCTCGAGAAGATCCAGCTTCTTTTACTACATCGTCTTCCGGAAAATCCCCAGTAATCCTGACCTCACACACCCTTGCTATTTTCTGACTTCCTGGAATGGATACCAACTTTCCGGATTTTGTCAAGTACTTGAGCTTAAGGTGGTGGGTGCTACATACAACTCCGAAGGCGTTAATGCCCGGTCTCCCCAAATAGAAATTGTATCCTGACAGATCTCTCAAAATGTATAAGGTTATCCTTTCCGTCCTCCGATCATCTTCTTAGCCCAGAGTCATTGTAACATCAATGCTTCCGGAAGCTTGAGCGGTGATTCCCCCTATGAATCCTCCGAAAGTAGCAGTAAACGGCCTGACCTTCTCATTGGGTATCTCCAGTTTTCGAAATTCCGCCAGGGAGATAACATTCGCCCCAGCCCCGCTATCTACTAAATATTGCCCACCATTCTGTTGTTAATTTGAGCCCGGATAACGAGGGGATCATTGTGAGGGAAGTATACTCCAACTTCATCTTCCTCTGTAAAATAGATTGGAGGTAAGGGTTCCTTTCTTTGGACTTTTCTTTCTGGTAGCTTTTCATGAACTTCATGCACGTGTCTTTTCTTTTCCTTTGCAGTATAAGGTCCCTTTTCTGAAAACAATCCGGTTATGACTCCGAAGTCGAACGGCTTGCTGTGGTTTAGCTCAGGGTGAAACTCTTCTCTCTGTCCAGATGAATTTCCCTCACCTCGCCCGTCTCGGGACCGGCTCTAGTATCCTCCATTTCCTTTTTGTTGTTTAGAAGCCTCATGCCTCTGTTTTTCTTGTTTCTTCTTATGTTCATCAATTTTGTTCAACTCCTTTGACAATGTTGCACAATTGGTTGTTCAATGGCTGTAGTGCCCATGGAACTCACAGTATGCGATCAGGTTTTCTCCTGAGGCAGGTTTCTTTGGAGGCGGTAGATATCCTTCCTTCACCGTTGTTGCATATCGCCCCGGTGCAATTGTGATAGCCTTCGCACCATACACCGGTTTATTTCCGGCATAAGCAGAAATAACAGAGACTTTGCCTTAGGGCTTGTACCTTGTTCCCCAAGATTTCATTCCAAATGTTTCTCCGTAGTAAGTTTCGCCAGACTGTTTCCCTCCCATCTTCTTTTCATTAGCATCTTTGAAACTGCTAACCAACTCCTTTGCTTTGTTCTCCGCAATCTCAGATTTCAGAAAATCATGCAACATTTCCGCCAATTCTCCATAAGCCTGCAGCGCTTTGGTGGCGATCTTCCCAGCTAGCCTTGGGTGTGCCAATCCATTTCCAAAGGCTTTTACCAATATCCTCTCATCCACATCGTCTACCTCGGCCACTTGCTTATGAAACCGGTCGATATACTCCTTTACTGATTCTCCCCTTCTCTACTTTATATCCATCAGGTCTATGGTATCTTTTTGGATCATCTTACTTGCGGCAAAGTAGAGCTAGAATTCCTCTGTAAGTTGTTTGAAGCTTGCGATGGACCGAGGCTTCCGAGAAGAGATCCAGTTCAAAGCTCTTTTGGTCAGCGTCCCTAGAAACAGATTGCAGAGAGCTTGCGAGCTAATCCCCTGAGTATTCATCGTGAAGATGAATTTCTTGATATGTTGAGCCGGATCTCCAGTCCCATCATACTTCTCTATTGGAGGAGCGACAAAGAAGGGCGGAAGCTTTACTTTTTGGATGTTCTCGGTGAAGGGGTATAACGACATATCAATGAGGTCTTCTTCTTCTCCGGTTTCCACTGATGACTTCCCTTTCCTACTTCCTTCCCCATCTTGCAATGTTTCCTTAGCTTTCAGACCTTCAATTATGCTCGCCATTTCGTCCATCTTCTTTTGGTGTTCCAAATCTCTGTCCATCAACTCTTGTTGAAACCTCTCGTTTCTCGGTGATTTTCTCATTGACGTCCCGAGCGAAGCCTTGCATCAGATCGCGAAGGTCTTCTTTCGAGAACGAGCTCCCTTCTTCCCTCGTGGTCTTCCCTTTCCCCTTGTCAGAACGTGGTGCCATGATCAAACGTAATGTGTTTCCTGTGGATTGAATCGTGGTTGTCTTTCGACGTTCGATTCCCACAGACGGCGCCAAAATGAAATGGAAAGTTACTCTCTCTCTTTCTCAGGATCTCAAGTAAGAAGTGTATTGATAGCATGTCCTTTTACATGGGGCGAGACCTCTATTTATAGGCACGGAGTCACATCTTTCCTATACAATTTGTGGGGTCCACCCTTCTAGAACGTTCTTTAACTTACCAAGCTTACCCGTACAACCTTATCTTGCCTTACATCCGACCAATCCTCCTAGATTATATCCTACTTTCCGAGTTATATCAACTTGGTGTGGACATCCCTTTAACCCTTTCGGTAGTGTTATGATCCTCAAAGCGCCCGACCGACCTTACCGCGGCTTTCACTGGAAGAACTGTGACTTTAGCCCTTCCGTCCGACTTCAACGGAATCTCTTACCGGTGAGATTGTAGTCTTAATTCGTCCGACCGACTTCAAAAGGGGCTTCTATCGGTAAGACTGTGGCCTCGATATGTCCGACCAACTTCGTCAGGGGCAGGGGTGGAGCTAGAAACTTTTAGTAAGAGGGGCGAGAATTTTTTTGATCATATTAATTTTCAATTTTAAAATAATTTTTTTAAAAAATATTATTACAAATTTCAATATTTATAATTATATTTTACATATTAATATTAGATATATTGTTTGACCAAAAAATGAAGTTAAAATTGAAATATATAAATTAATTATATATAAAGAAGTTTGTTTTACCTTTTTGTTCTTCTTTTAAAAAATGAGTATGATAAATTATATGTTAATAGTAATAATATAGAATAATGGTTCTAAACTAGTAGTTTTTTTTTCTAAAAAATATTTTGAGAAATTCTAATATTATTTTAACTTGTTAAATATGTAATAAAAAACTAAAATCACTTGTATTATGGGTAGAAGGGGTACATGATTACTAAGGCTGATATAATAATCAGTTTTACTTTAGACTATATAACTAAAATAAAAACTACTAAGAGTTCTTATCCATTACAGACTAAAAGTGATTTTTACAATATAATTGTAAAACAAATATTAAATATTAATAGAAACGAAATTGGTAATAAGCTAAGATTTAATGATATCATGGTGATATTTTACAAAATGTTGTGGGGGCGAACAAATATGTGTTAACATAAATAAACTATATAACTAACAAAACTTAAACTAACTTAAGCATATACCCAAGGGAGTTGGGGGGGGGGGGGGCACACCCACCAGCCCCCCCTGTCTCAGCCCCTGGTCAGGGGCTTCTACCGGTAGCATTGTGGTCTCGTTACGTCCGACCAACTTCAAAAGGGGCTTCTATCGGTTAGCATGCCTTACTGCTTTGCTTTGACAGGCATTTTCTTCATGGCCTTCGGTATTGCTCCTCTTCAGCAGTCCCAGTCAGCTACTGACTGGACTGTCTTTTTATTATATTAACTTTAAATGGTCTTAACTTTTAATATATAAGTCCAAAATGAAAAAAAGTTATATCATTATTCACCTAAATTCAAGCTCTTCAAAACAAGACCAGTCATAGAAATAATTTGACAACTTTGAAAAAAATTATTTTTACATATATACGATGATACATTAAAATCATAATATGATTCATTAGTTTTGATATTATGATTCATTAGAATTGATATTATGATTCATTAACTAATAAGTGGGGAATTAGATTACAAATGTTGGAACCGATAAACATTATTATTGTTTTGTAGTGTATTATTATTGTTGTATGGTGTATTTTAAATCTTATATGGTGAATCATGTATTTTTCTTACGTACCAAATATTGTTTTGTGTTGTAATATTTTTCATACATACCAAATATTGTTTTGTGTTGTATTATTGTGTTAAAAATTTATTTTTATATGTTTGCGATGATACACTAAAATAAATATATGATTCATTAATTTTGATTTTATAATTCATTAAAATTGATATTATGATTTATTAACTAATAAGTGGTGTATTAAATAACAAACTTTGGAACCGATAAACTAATTATTGTTTTGTAATTTATTAATATTGTTTTGTGGTGTATTTTATTTTTATTTTTTTTATTTTTATTTATATGATGTATTTTAAGTCAAATGGTTAATCATATCTTCTTGACATACCAATTTTAAAACAAATAATGAATCATTATTTTGTAGTGTATTATTGTTGGTGTATATTGTATTTTAAATTGTATATGGTAAATCAAGTATGGTTGTATCTACATATATACATGTAAATAATAAAAAAAATTAAGTTGTCAAAACATATCCATGTATGATTTGTTTTGAAGAGCTTAAATTTAGATGAACAATAATATAATTTTTTTTTCATTTTAGACTTATATTTTAAAAGTTACAATAAATTGAAGTTAATATAGTAAAAAGACAGCCCAATCAGCAAACAATCCAGTCAGCTGACTGGACTGCCAAATAGATAGAGCTGCACCAAATAGCACGCGGCTTTCCCCTAACATCGTTCTTAATAGATGATGTGATAGGTTTTATAACTAAAATTAATTAAATTAGCTTGTGCGAACTGATGGCACAAGTGCTGAATATTCGATTGGGACAGAGTTTTGACTAAGTTTGACCAAAAAACGAATATACGACAAAAAACGCGATATGACATAGTGGAAATTTGGATTCGGTTGTGGTCGACTGGCTTAGTGATTGAAATTGAGGGTAGCAAAAGATGGGGAGTCAAGTAATGAGGTGCGTTTTGGTTGAGGTTGATTGGACAAGTATAGTGGCTCAAAAACGATTGGACTTGGGTAGTAGATTGAATTCATGATGGGTTACGTCTGGTCCATGGCTGAAATTAACTCCTAATGTAGATATTCGAGCAATAATTCGGTTGGATTTCTTTGGGGGTGGACTAATTGTTTAAGGTGCAGATATATGAAATAATATGAGATTGAAATCAACAAATTTTCCCTTAGTTTAGACTTGGTAACTGATGATGAAAATAGAATCTCAAAAGAAAGTTGATGAAATTAAAAATAGAGAAAGAATGTAATGTAGGAGAGCAAACAAGAAACCTCATAAGCAATAAAGAGCAAACTAACCAAAAGATATTTGCAACCCCTTAACAAATATGCATCCAAACAACAACTTATTAAGAACATAATTTTACATTGTCAACTCCTTCTATCATGCAATGCATGTTCAGAAACCCGATAATGCTGGAATAACAATAAGAGGAGTTTTCCTATGAATTGTCAAACCATTAGCTTCACTCATATCCAAACCCTCACATTCTCCTTCTCCATCAGGTAATGACCAATCAAACCAACATACAAGATTAGCCAACGCCAATTCAATAGTTACAACAGCAAACGATATTGCAGGACAACCTCTTCTTCCAGCTCCAAATGGAATTAACTGAAAATCATGTCCACGAAAATCAACTTCCGAACCAGACCAAGAATCAAACCCGTCGGCCAAGAATCTCTCCGGTTTAAACTCGTTTGGTTCAGTCCAGTATAACGGGTCTCGTTGTATTGCCCAAGCATTCGTGATGACCCGGGTGTGGTTTGGGATGTCATATCCGTTTAACTTCATGGGTTGAGTTGATGCACGGGGTACTAAAAGAGGGATTGGTGGATGAAGTCGTAATGTCTCTTTGATCACAGCTTTAAGGTATGGCATCTTGTCTAAATCATCCTCTGTTATTGTGTTTTTTTGTTTGGTGATGGCTTGGACTTGGTGTTGTAATGTTTTCATGATTGTTGGATGTCGTATTAGTTCTGACATTACCCATTCTAATACTGTATATGTTGTGTCAGTTCCAGCAGCAAAAGCATCCTGAAGATGACAGTATTGAACCAAATTTAGTTAGAAAACAAAAGATGAACCAATTAATTAAGAAACTGAATCACCAAGCTTGGTCGGTAGTGGAAGGAGTGGAGAGATACCCTTGAACCAAAGGTCTTGGTTCAAAACTCACCCACTGCTGTTACCAATCAAAAAAAATTAAGAAACTGAATCGATCGTACCAAGATGATAGCCTTAATGCTTTCCGTATCAATAGCCGACCCACTTCTCTGATGATCTCTCTGAAATTCAAGTAGAACATCTACAAGATCTTTTGATTTTTCTGTATCATCATCATCAGATCGAATTTGATCCACATGCTCTTGAATGATACATTCCAATAATTGATCCAATTCATTCGCAACTTTTTCAACTCTACCATTAACTCCATCAACACTATGAATCCAACTCATCCATGGTATAAACTCACCCAAATAAAACCCACCAAGCAACTCAACAAACTCCCCAAGAACTTTATTTCCTCTACCATCATATTCTCTTCCAAAAGCAACTCTGCAAACCACTTTATTAGTCAGACTCGTCAATGTATCAGTTAAGTTAATTTCTCTGCCCACTGATCCCTTGATTTTCTCAACCATCAATAATACTTCGTCAGCTCGAACCCTATGATACGACTTCACCCTTGAATTATTCAACAAATGTACAACGAAGATACTTCTCATTTGGCGCCAGTACTCACCGTATGGAGCGGAGCGATGTCCTTGGCACTGTAAAGCAGCTTATTGACACCAGCATTTTGGGTCTATCGGCGAAGATGATGTCATGGGTTTTCATTATTTCACGGGCTACGGTGGCTGATGAAACAATTAGACATGGGATGCTACCGAGATGAATCAACATGAGATCACCATACTGTTGGGAAAGTGAGTGTAGGGAGCGGTGTGGGAGCTGTCCAAGCTGGTGGAAGTTTCCAATGATAGGTAGCTTTGGTGGTGAAGGAGGGAGGTTTTTGTGACAAGTGGTGTGGGAAAGCCATTGATAAGTTAAGAATGAGATGAAAAGGAGGATGGGAATCAACCATGTTGATGCATTATTAGGTTCTTGATGAATAAGGTTAGACATGGTTTCTTTCAAGCTAGTTACTGAAAATGGAAAGGAGTGGCTCCCTGATATGTGTATTTATCTTCTTTATATTGTTTGGCTTCTTGTTGCGTTGCTTGCCTTTGATTTTTGTACGTAAACTCGTGGTATTGGTGGAAGATTGAATTGATTGAAAAGATCCCAATTGTGTTGTGGATAGAAAACCAAATCGCCGCCAGTAGACTATTTGAGAATGTTTGTCTTAAGCACTGGCTACTGCCGTGTAGAAAAACATTACTATATATTTGCCAACTGTTGAGGCGGCCACAATCTGCTTTATGACTTTATGTGCATTGGTCTCGACCTCTAACCGCAAAGATGTAATGTGGAATACTCCTGATTACATGAACAGCTGGTTCACATTGATGATTCCCATTCTCCTTCTCCGCAACATGTCATATGTTCATCGGGTCCCTCACATATGAGCTTAAAAAACTTCAAATTTGATATTGGACCAAAATATAACACTTTAGTATCGTCCATGAAAAGTTTCATCAATTTTGCACAACGTTTAAGCATGTTTAAAGTTGAATTACGAAAAAAGGTATTTTGTGAATTAGAAACTCAAACAGTGGTATTTTGTGAATTTTCCCTATTTTTTTAATGTACCGTTGTCCACCTAATGATTTCCTGTATTCCTTATCTTAAACTTAAATCTCTGAGGTCAGAACTTCCCGGTCACTTTTGAAGAAAACAAAACATCAGCCACCGATCTGGATAATTAAGAAAGTACTGATTTATATAAAAATAATTGATAATCCTTACTTATGTTATACTATAGCAGTAGCATTTAGTATTATATATTAGTTAGGTGATGCAAAAAGAAGAGGAGCGATAGCAGAAGAGGATAAGAGGAGATAATGGAGACTGATGTTCAGTAAACAACAGAATCCTGCTAAACTCGCAGGTTACCAGCCATTGAAGAGTAACCACGCAATGTTTAGAATGAGAGAAAGACTTAAATGAGAAATGAGGAGAATGTTTGTATTATTTCGTATGTCTTTATTTCAAGATTACAATGTATTTAAGTAGCTGTTTACAGTAACAACTAATAACAGAAATAACAAAATCTGTTACAGTTTGTTGTGCTTGTGTAACCATCATTTGTACTTAGTATATCCTACAACAGATCTCTCTTCCCCAAAGAACCTTGTCCTCAAGGTTTGAGTTCAGAAAAACCTGCTTCTTGGCCTGAAATTTTGCTTCTCTGAACATAAGCAACAGACATCCTAGCATCTTTAGCTGCAAAAATCTCAACTATGACATTCAAATTTGACTAGCGGTAGCTTGTTGGACATTGCACCGATACTGCATTAAGTGTGCAAGCCACCCCATATATGCAACAGTCTTCGTAAAGAATCTAGCAACCTTTCGGCATTCCTCAATTGTATCAGCATAAATAGAGGTAATCAAAGACTTGCTCATTGAACAAGCTGTTGCACTAGGACCTAAGTCAAGTTCTCGACTGTGCAAATCAAGAAGAAAAGCTTTGGCAACTTTAAGGATACCTGAGTTTGACATGCTATTATAACCACCACGACCAGGGTCCCAATTATGACCACCAAGATAGCCCCCAGATGAGCGACCAAAACATTTCTCATGAGGCCTATCTTTACACTTCCAGAAAAAACTGTTGCTCATGTATCCAGGGCAAAGTTCAAGTCTTAACTCAGCCAATCATGGGGCAAGCCTTGCTACAGCCAAGGCATGTTCGTGCTGGGCATCAGACAGCTCAAATTCTTCTTCCTCCTCATCGTTATCAGGCAAAAGAAAGTCTATCCAAGTTTCAGGATGCAAAGAAACATCTTTGGCGAAAGCTACAACTTCTTCGGTGACACCCACTGCCCCTTGTGGAGAAAATTCTCCTTCTATTCCGCCTAGAACGAGGTAATTAATTGAATACTTGCCTCTCTACTGTTGACACCGATCGTTTATCTCTTCCACATCTAGCACAAACCCCAGCTCACTGTCATTCAGAGAAGAGGACATGGTCGACGTAGAATTGGTCACATTTCTCATCTTGGGAGAGCAAGACAGAAAATGGTGGCGAAGGTCGCGGCGGAGAACTTGTGCTCTCCTCTCAATCGTCTTCTCAAAAATAAGGAGTTTTCTCGGATCTACTGTCGACTCTTTATTCTTCTCACACTGTCCTTTCTTAAACTCCATTCCCTTACTAACCGGCAATATCCCTTCCGTTCCTTCCGACGCTTGCCAACTATCAAATTCAGACTGTCTAGGGTGAGCCCGCGAAGATCGATTTCGGTCGTAGTAGTCGCCTCCCTCTTGACGATTTTGGGGACAGCCGACGTCTCCCTCGTTCTTATTACGACGACTGTTAAGAGAGGAAGGCGGTGGTGGTGGTGGCGAAGAGTCCATGCTTACCGGATAGTCTTCTAGTAAACTGATTCGTGTGTGAATTAGTTCCAATTGATGGCGATAATCTACGATGCTGGTAGTCTCATGTAGCGCCTTCAATTCCTCCTCCTTCATTTTGTCGACATTGAAGTGAGGAAAACCAAACTTCGCAATTGTCATATCTCCGGAATGCAAGTTCTTTTGAATCGACGTCTCGGTTGTCGGGCTGTCTTGATCACTCAACATTTTCGCCGCTGAATGGACAGAAAAAGAGTTCTTGTGAATCAAGGTCTCGCCATGCGAGCTTTCTTGCTCGATCGAAGTCCTTTTCGACACCGCCGTAGAATGCAAACGTAAGACCGCAATCAATCATCTATGCGTTTGTTAATTTTCGCATTTTGCTCTTCGAACATAGTTTTGATTTAAGATTGTAGTGCCGCCCCAAAATCTTTCACCGCATCACAAATCAACTGGGAATTTCCTGTCTCAGCCATGAAAATGGTAGGATCGACTAGATTCTGATACCTTTGATGCAGAAAGAAGAGGAGCGATAGCAGAAGAGGATAAAAGGAGATAATGGAGACTGATGTTCAGTAACCAACAGAATCCTGCTAAACTCGCAGGTTACCAGCCATTGAAGAGTAACCACGCAATGTTTAGAATGAGAGAAAGACTGAAATGAGAAATAAGGAGAATGTCTGTATTATTTCATATGTCTTTCTTTTAAGATTACGATGTATTTAAGTAGCTGTTTACAGTAACAACTAATAACAGAAATAATAAAATCTGTTACAGTTTGTTGTGCTTGTGTAACCATCATTTGTACTTAGTATATCCTACAACATTAGGTGTCTATTAAAATGAAATCAAGGGTTTTAGTTTGACATACTATCAATAGCGGGTAGTCTGTTAGTTATACTTCATAATATAATTATGTAATTTTAGTGACTGATAAGTGAGAAATACATAGATATTTAAGAGTTTAATTTACCTTATACTTGTGCACTTTCAGAATAATATTTCTCACTTATCGTACGTTTTTCCTAAGATTTATGTCTTGATATGGACTGATATATTTATGTATCAAATACAGGAAAAAGTGTTGGAATCAAATAGTTTATTTCACAAGCTTTCCAACGCAACAAACGGCGAGTTAAACGGACTTATAACGGAGAATCTAGAGCCGGTCGAAGTTTGTAGAAGAAAATAAGTCGTAGTTAGCCGCGCTGACCTCCCTTGTGTCCGCGTGTTAGTTTAGGCGGACAGAGGCGCGGTCGATAGTGACGGCGTGAGAACGAGGCGGACGAAGACGCGGACAGGGCAAAGGCGCGAGTGACGTCCGCGTGAGAACGAGGCGGACGGGCATGCGGACGGCCGGGCGGACACGTCTAAAAACAGATTTTAACGCGGCGAATTCGCCGCTGTTTATCTTCTTCCTTCGGGCCTACCGACAGCAAGATAAGCCGACAGTATTAACGCGTCTGCAACCCCAATCTATCTACCTCCCTTATCTTATCCTGCTAATCAACTTGCAAGCTCCTTATCTTGATAATCCACTTGCACGCACGTTCATCTTCTTCTAATTTCTTCTTCTTCCTCTTCTCTATATAAACTCTGCAACTTCATCAAAATAAGACACGCTCGTACACAAAACTCTACTCTGAATCTCTCACCTTCACTTCCAAATTTCACTTCTTCCACAAAAATTCCATCCAGTCCATACGTATGCAGAGTGCTATCTCTTTTCTTTAACTGTATTTTGTTTTAATGGCTGTCGTACCTACGACCTCTGTTTGTATAATTATGTCTGAGTAAAAATCTTAGCTCCCGGGTGAGAAGTAAGCTTATTTTACTAAACTGTGTTACGTAGACTTCTAATATAATCTGTTCAAGCAATATTTTGATTCTCCTCCTTATTACGCTTTAATATTTAGGCCATTTATTAAGTGATATTTGTAGTTTCTTGTCAAAATGCAGTGCTGAGGCAAGATTCTAGACAAGAGAAGTCAAAACAGGTCAACGACTAGAAGTGAGTTTTCACCTATAGGTTAACCAGTCTCCAATAGGAATTATTAATAATGCGATTAATTTATTAATGACTGAACAAGGAATTGCGCTTGTTGTTTAAATTAATCAGGGTTTATTAGACAGGGAACGGTCAATAAACTAATTAAAATTCTTGAGTTTATTGCTAAAGTGGGGAAGTCTACAGTAATGTAATTAAGTAAAATAGGTGAGCAAAACAACCCGGGATGCTTCTTTAAAAACAAAAGAGTTTCATAACTGCTAAATATTAATCTGTTTTAATTAATTGTTCTTTTTACTGTTTTGATTACACTGAGTTCTAAACCACAATTTCTCTCAAAAAAATGATAAGTTTCTGTTCAGTAATCTAATTAGAATTCTCAATTAAAATTGCACTATCAGTTAAACCACAGCAAGGTCCCCAAGAGTTCGACACCCCACAAATCCACTATCCCGCAAAACGATTAGGTACACTGCCTAGGTTGAAGAAGTAGTCGCATATTTTTACAACAGTGCCGGAAACAAATTCTCTGTCGCCAGGCGGAACACTTTTTTTATATAATATTATATATATATGGGCGGAGATACCGTCACGGAAGATGGAGTATACCTATCTATTCATTCTTCCTTTTTTATCAATGATCAAATTTATTTTTTTTCTTTTCAGTGCTTCTTATTCTACTTTTCAGTGCCACAAATATATTATTTTGTATAACTCTCTTTTTTATAATTTTCAATAATATAGTTGCTTATAATTGTTATAGAATAATTCACCAAATATATAAAAAATAATATGACTACATGCGCATATATGAATATTAAATAATATTTTCGTAATCTAATAGTAATAATTAACTTTATACATGTTTATAAAAAATTAAATATATATCAATTCAAAATAAATGACTGTCTATGAACGTATTCACCAAATAGCTAAGGATGTATTTATGAACATATTGATATGTCTATGAAAGTATCCATCACTGTCTACACACGTATCCATCATTGTCTACAAACATGTCCATCACTGTCTCCAAACGTGTCCTTCTTTGTCTACAAACGTGTCCTTCGTTGTCTACAAACGTGTCCATCATTGTTTACAAATGCGTCCTTCGTTGTCTACAAACGTGTCCATCACTGTCTACAAACGTGTCCATCACTGTCTACAAATGTGTCCTTCGTTGTATACAAACGTGTCCATTACTGTCTACAATCATATCCATCACTTTCTACAAACGTATCCATCATTGTTACAAACATATCCATCGCTTTCAACAAACACACCCGACACTGTCTACAAACGTATCCATCATTGTCTATAAACATATCAGGGGTTTAGGGTCCCCACAAACCCTAAAAACTTGCCAAGAATGAAACGTTATAAAGGTATAACAATGAATCACAAAAGACCCAAATCCCCGATGAATATCTATCTGCACAGAGTCGATGCATCATGGATATGTTTTGGTAAACTTAAAGTTTTATATTTTTAGAATGAGTATATATTACGTAATTTAAAAATGAATCTTATTCATTGACAAAATGAATCTTCTTTAATAATAAAATGAACCTTATTCATTAACAAAATGAGTCTTCTTTAAGATTTACTTTTCTTAAAATGAAAATTCACTTTTCTTAAATATAAGATTCATTTTTCTTGAATATTTGATTAACTTTTCTTTAACGAAATATTCACTTTTAAAGTGTAGAACTAATGCAAAAAAGATTACCCTACCTTCCCAAACACCCTAAAAACCACCCTAGGAAAGTTAAAAACATTGAAGGCATTTTTAGGATTTGTAGTGGTAACGACCCTAAACCCTTAACCATAAACCCTAAAAACTTGTCGGGCCAGTAACAACAACAACAATATAAAGTGTATAACTAATTTAAAAAATATTACCCTACCACCCAAACACCCTAAAACCATCCTAGGACTTCTAAAAATGTTGAAGGCATCTTTAGGGTTTGTAGTGCAGGGTTTAGGGTCTAACGACCCTAAACCCTAAACCACAAACCCTAAAAATCAGTCGAGTAAGTGACGACAATATAAAGTGTAGAACTAATGCCAAAAAGATTACCCTATCCCCCCCCCCCCCCGCAACACCCTAAAAACCGCCCTAGGAATGCTAAAAATGTCGAAAACATTTCTAGGGTTTGTAGTGCAGGGTTTAGGGTCGTTAGACCCTAAACCACAAACCCTAAAAACCTGTCAAGTCAGTAACGACAATATAAAGTGTAGAACTATTGCCAAAAAGATTACCCTACCCCCAAACACCCTAAAAACCACCCTAGGAATGCTAAAAACGTCAAAGATATTTTTAGGGTTTGTGGTTTAAGATTTAGGGTCTAAAAACCTGTCAAGTCAGTAACGAAAAATATAAAGTGTAGAACATATAATTGTATCTATTATATTAAATTTTTATTACTTTTTGGTGACATTATTATTTACTATATTGTTTACATTTTAAACTATATAAATGCCACATATACCTCTACATATTAGTTTTTAGCTTTGTGATTTATCGTATGTGACATTTATCTACAACCTAATTTTATTAAATAATTATGGTTTATTAGTACCTAGATTTAGAAATATTCTAATGGTTTACGATTGTTAGATTATTTTACTTAGTTTTTATGGGTTATTTTTTAGTTTCTTTTGATTTGTTATTTGTTCTATTATAATTTTAGTAAAATTGCTAAAAGTTTTATTGTACTAAACGGGATAGAGTTTTCGATGTGAGGAAGGATAGAAATTAACTAAAAGAGAAAAAAAAAGGAAAAGGATAGGTAGCTAGGTAGGTAGAAGAAGCTAGTTATTTGCATACTCTTATCTTCCCTCATTTGCCGTCCGCATCCAATGGTCAGTATCTTTTCCATCGTGGATGGAAAAATTCAGTCCGTCACCAAATCCCCCTTGTACCTACTGGCTACTGCCGATGTAAAACACTATATATATATATATAAAGCCAACTGTCTGCTTATCTCGTAGAGCTGGCCACAATCTGGTTTATGTGCACTAGTCTCGGCCTCTAACCGCAAAGTTGTATAGTAGAATACTCCTGATTATGTGAACTGGATCACTCTGATGATTCCCACCGAGTCACTGAGTATAGCGATCCCGGCCCATCGGGTGTAGAATATATGGTAGTGTTTCTTTTAATGAACGTTTTTTGAAATATGTTATGATGTTTGTTTAATTTACATATCGCTTATCACAAAATTTTTTTTTTATGATTATGGCATTCAATTCTTATACAAAATACATTACAATATTCCTCATATTTAACTCTTTTATAATCTTATTAAGCAAAACCCAGATAGAAAAATCCTTGCAACGAACACGATAACAATAGTTTTATCACTGGAGATAATTTGTATCAGATCAATGAAGACAACCTAGCTAAATTTTATATGTGATTGTCTGATCAATGGAGGCGGGTAAATTTTATATGTAATTTTAAAGTTGCTGACATCCGTGACCATGGTCCTAGTGTCCGTGACCACAGACCCTAATCTACCAACTTTAATAAAATCATTGAATTTGCAAAATATAGAAATTATTAAGTGTTTGTAACCACGAACCTAATCCTAAAAGTCATTAAAAAAAATTAAAAATGATTGCAGCCGCCATCCAGGGTTGTTCGGTACTTCGAACTAGGCATCCATGACCCCGGACATGACGTCTGTGGGTGAGGACAGCCCTCGGACAGTTGTTTAAATTTTGTTTCCAGTTGTGCTTTTGGCTCAAATTTTATGGGCATGTGCCTAATTCAATTCAAAGTCTATTGGTGAAAGAAAGTTTTCAAATTAACTTCAAATAATGACGGAACTTGGCCAACAAGTTAAACACAGATTTGAAAATATAACACCCCTACCGCTAATCCCGTCATTAACGCATAATTACCTCGTTAATCAATACTATTGCAGCGGATAATCTAATACAGCCGACAGGTGAAACAATGTTGTTAGCCACCCAAGAGGCTAACAAGGCCTAATCTCAATACGGCATCAGTTTGATGGACCGGAATAACTGAGTACTGTAAACAAATACAATCCATTCCATTTCTAACCGAGTCACATAATACAATTCTCATTTCAATTCACAACTATACCGAGTCTAATACTTAACGAATGCCGATAACACTTTCAGTCTTACTCCTCGTTCAAATACATAATTTAATTAAAATCTAACTACCCATGCTTAACCACCATCCCGTCCTACTCTCGAACGGTATCATCGTCGGTGTACCTGAAAATAATGGGTGGCCCCAAAGGGGCTCAGCACCTTTGCTGGTATGGAAGTCGTGCAACCCGCTACTACCGGGCCACACTCGACTAATTCTCATCTTAACATGCGATTGATTTTATTTAAATCGAAACATGAAGTGCAACAAATAAACATCATGCTCGCATTCATACAAGTATCCATATATAGGAATACAATCACACACTAACACATTATGTTAGTTAGTTTACTTATCTTACTCTAGGTCTTGAGGGTTTCTACCTCATCAACGTCTCATCTCATTGTTCAATACCTTTCCGTCCTCTACAGATGCTTATTTGTTCTCTTAGTTCTTCAGACATTACAGGTCTCATTCTTACTTTCTCGATTGTGCTTCTCTTAAATAATTCTTAAGCCAATACACATGGGCTCCAAGCAGAGTCACACACAAGACTCACCACCGGGCTTTCACGCCTAGTCTTACTTCCCCGGTTTCGACCCTACTCTGGGTCTAGCATGGTGGGAAGCCTCAACTAGTAACCGGAACTCTTTTTTAGTTCCTACTTCTTTCACATAGGTCCGATCTCTATCGGACTTCTCACATTCCCAAATACTCTTCTCTCGAGTTATAATATAATTATGTATATTAGTCTAGAAGCATCACTCTCGATGTCTTCTAATGTCTTAGGGAATTATCTTGTACTCATGTATTATCATATTTAAGGGTTGCCCCAACATTTTGAATACTTGTACATTCGGGTCGTTTTCTTATACCGGGTTGGGTCCTCATATAGGAGATCGACTATCTCTCAAGGGAGTTTGGTGGTCCCTTATATCTCTTTACTTTTCTCATGAGTTCATATCTTTGAACTATCTTTGTCCTCCTAATAGGGGTTCTTTATATCTTTCCACTATTGATTATTTCGTGGATTGTTTCATTTCGGTTCTTTAACCATTAACGGGAGTTTACTAATCCCGTACATATCTCTCACGTTCTGGTGAGCTCATGGGGTTGCATTATCGTTATTCTCTAATCGATAGTTCATGTGTGTTTTCCACGTTTATGTTGTTTGCGGAACGACTCTTTCTACGAGTCACTAACCAATCATTACCCATTTACGAGATGGTATACAACATTAAGTTAGACCACACAATCACACAAGGTTGGTTAGCACATACCACATGCATCAAGATACATAGAAATGCAAAAAACATTTTTCATGCATTTATCTTATTAGGTCGGCACACAAGCAAACAACACACAAGCCGAGAGGACTCGGCAGGACACAAGTTGCAAGAAATCCATACCTTTCACCATGGAGTTACTCTACCATGTCACCTTATGTTCCTCGGATTGCACTCGATTCACTGATGACATTTCAGGGGGTTCTATTATCACTATGGTAGTACAGTATGTAAACGACTAATACTCCCGTAGTTAACCCCGTTATCCCGTTAATCTTAGTTTTGCTCAAGTGTCCTTAAGTTCTCAACTTTCTCATTCACTTCTAAAACTTGTTTATCCTTCTAATGGCCTTTACATGTCACCAAACAAGTCCTAAACATCATCTAATATCATCCTCATCCAATTCCTCATCATTAGATTGCTTAAAAACTCATTCTGGGGCATTTTTACACTGGTTCGGGTTTGTGTCCGGGGTTACAAACCCGGACCAATCCCGGAATACACATTCTGCCTATTTTTCATGTTGGTCCGGGTTTGTGTCCGGGGTTATAAACCCGGACCAAACACTGGAATGACTTTCTGGCATGTTTTTTAGGTGGTCCGGGTTTGTGTACCTATTTACAAACCCGGACCAAGTTTGTAGCTGCTAAAATTGACAGAATTTTATCTCCTTTCAACCCTTATTTCATACCTAATCTTTTCCTAACCTTTCCCCATGTTTCCAAACATGTTATATCACCTTAAACACTCATCAATCCTTTTTAAATCATTGATCAAACTTATCACCCCATTCTTGCTTAATTCTACAAATTAAAATTCCCATTTTCACACTTATGCACACTAGTGCATTACCAAACTTCCTTTGTTAGTTTGCAACCTTATACCAACATTACCATTTCACTTATTGACCATAACCACTCATTCCTAGCCATTTGCATCTCCATTAACCAAGTTCACCCTTATTTTCAAAGTCTTACACTCTAGTTCATTTCTAGCTATTCCAAGGTGCGCTTATACCATTTTGCTACAGATTTTGCATAACTTCAAACCATCCTTCCATTAACACCTCAAGGTGAGTAATCAACTCAATTCAGTCTCTATTAACTCCTAGTTACCCCTAGGTCATTCAAACTCATAAAGTCACCTCAAACACTCCATTTCTACAGAAATTTCACCATAACTTTGTCACAAATATAGCGAGCCCAAATGCTTATATCATTCACCTATTTCAATTCAAAACTAACCATACCCTTAATGGGTTCTACCAGCACACATTTCATCCAAGAATCCATCAAGCACAATATAATGCAATAACTCAAATTGCTTGGCACTTAGGCCCTTAAATCAACACAATTCCAAATTCTCTCTCACATTAATCAAACACATTCCAAACTCAATTTGGTTCATTATTTTAAATTCCGATCCCATAATTCTAAAACATAAGGGATATACATTAGGGTATATTTCTTACCTTAAGCTCATAAATTCCTCTTTTCTTTTCCAATCTCCTCCTCTTCTCTTTGATTAAAATCGGCCAAGTTGGGCCAACCACTTGCCAACATCAATATCAATACCCAAGTGGGGAATCAGGCACTAAAAAATTCACCTAGACTTATTAATCAAGCTAGAATACAAGGGAAGGTGCTTAAAGCACAAAGATGAAGAATTACCTTGAAACCCTACGATGGGCTTTTGGTCATGAATCAAAGAGGGGCTCCCAACCACCATTTGAGGCTTGGAAGAATGCTCAACAAAGAAAGAAGGGTTCCCCATTAAAAGATGAAATCGGCCAAGACAAGAAGGGAGGGAAAAATGAGTTTTTCCTGGACCTTTTTACCTTAAATGAAAGAGGAGGTGCTCTAGCTCCATAACATCCATTCTTCTCTTCAAATGGTGCTCTACCCATGGAGATTAACTTCATCCTTTTGAGGTTTTGAAAAGAGGGAAGTGTAGCCCTTGATGAGAGGAGTAAGAATATGTATTTTTTTATTTGGAGTATTGGTGTGGCTTGGGCATGAAGAGAAAGAGGAGAAGCCATGGATGGGGCTTCAAAATCGTTCCAGCAGCAGAGAGGGGAGGAGGAGGACGGCTGGAGAAGAAAGAAAATGGGAGAGAGGGGGGAAATGGAAGAGAGAGAAGAGAAAAGGTAGTTTTGTACCTTTTTACTTTTGCCTTTTGTCTCTTTAATTAATAAGCTAGTCAAGTGTGTGAGAGAGTTCTGATTTACCCTCTCAAAACCATCCCCCTATATACATGTAAGCTGGGGCGTTTTTCGTCGTTTTATAGGAAACGCTCGTTAAATTTCCCGGTTTGAGCACTATTCACTAACCGGGCCTGTTTTCCGAATTTTCCTCATTTCTTTAATTTTAATGGTTCTTAAGCTTCCATTAATGTTTAATTATAGTTATATAGTCAACTATAATTTTTACGGGTCTGTTTGACCACTTAAAGTCACGTTTTCGGGTTTTCTCGAAAAACATGCTTTAAAGCTTAATTAGCGTTTTTAACCCACTATATGAATCCGTTTTCTTCGGGAATTGTTCCCACATATTATTTAGGCATAATTAAGCCTTAGGAATCCATCTAGGACCCTTTTTCGAGGTCGTATACCTCCTATAGTTGCGTAACACTTGTTTTTACGTTTTACGCTTTTTAAGCGTTTTCTCTTTCCTGTTGGTTTTACTTTCTTCACCAAAGCTCTTTAGGCATCATTAGGCCTCTAAAATTCAAATTAGAATAATTTAATCACCATTTTTAAGTTCAGGTTATTTCAATCTACCCCCCTTAAATAACTTTTCCCACAAAGTTGGTGAATCTAATTGTTAGTCTCATAGGCATATCATATACCAAGGTCATAATCTATATAACCTTACCGACTCCACAAGTCAGTCTCTATTCATGCTACACATACCACACAGCATGTCTTATCATGCATAGCAATCAAAAATACTCTTTTTGTATTCTCTCCATGGGGTCGGTCCAAAGACAAGAAGGCACTACAGCCGTCGAGTCCCATATCGAGTAATACACTGCCGATCCCTCAGGTACCGGTCACATTGAACACTTACAGTTTCTGGTTCACGGCCGTTTCATGACTAATGGGCACTTACTCTCTCTGGCCCACGGTCCCTTTGGTTCTGATCAAAACATTTGCATCTGTAGATATCCTCAAGCACTCTAGGTCATCCAGACACAGGATTTCTCTACGTCCCGCTGCCCTTGGAAAAATACACACACTACCACCGTCCTACCGGTCAACTTAGTGATAAGTGTGAAACATGCATAGTTTTAGTGGTATTAATTTCCTAACTTTCATACATGCACTGATGATATTCCACACTTATCTAACATTTTTCTTTGTTTTCTTGTTCAATAAGAATTGATACCTTTTTTGTGTGTCAAATGTAGAGAAAAGCCAAGGAAACAGTAAATCAACTCACAAGTTAATGATGTACAACAACCGGGATTTAATCGGAGTCGGAATGAGGATTTTAGAAAGTTTTGAAGGTGTGTCCGAACTTGAAGCTCAGACACAAGTCAAGAAACGAAAAGAAACACAAAACAATATCTGTCCGAACTTCCAAGCTCGGACAGAAGTTCGGACAAAACAAAATCGGCAGTCCCTGGGCACGCTCGTGGCTAAAAAAATATATATCATATTACAACCACCTCCCCATCAATCGCCCATACTCCTCGCTCTATAACGACAACCTCTTTTATTCCATCCAATCAATCCATAATCATTTCTTAATCCCATCATTATCATATTAATATCCCATGCTCCACGTACTGCTACAAGTTATATATAGAACTTGATACTGATAAGTGCAAAACATATAGACTTTTTAGGGTTTAATCACCTTATTAATTGTAGCTTTTTAGTAATGTTTCTCACTTATCTAGGGTTTTCCTATAAATATGTTGTTATATTTACTGATGTATTTTATGTGTTAAATTGTAGGAAAAATACCTAAACATACATATGTTTATAAGGGATTAAAGATGGCACGTGAGAAAGAACACAACATGCACGCATGAATTGCATGCAACCGCCATTAAGGGGCGGACCACTCTCTCGCAACCGCCACAATAACAAGGCGGACGAGACACAGAGGAGAAACAAGAGGCGACCGCCTCCTTATCAGCGGGACAACATAGAGAGTACCGCCACTTAAGAGGCGGACAACTCTAATGCAACCGCGAGGCGGACAAGAATAGAGAGTACCGCTTGGTTATTGTGCGACACGATAGAGGAGACCGCTACTTATCTAGCGATTGTAGCAAATCAACGTTATCTTCTACCCAACTCGCTCTGCAACTTGAGCCCGCGCCTACCAGAAATCCGCACGCGTTTCAGCCTGTCCCTGTGCAATCAATAGCTGCAATCAATGGGGGAGCTGCAATCAACGAGCTCAATCAGTGAGCTAATGAGCTGCTGCTCTGTTCTTCTTCCTCTATAAATACGAGCCTCGTTCGTCCTTACTGAGTGTCCTTCCGGAGGCTCCTTCCGTGGTTCTTCTGGAGTTCCAATTCACACACCATCTCATTTCTCTCCTTCCGCCTTCTCCATTTTATTTATTTTACATTCCACCAAATCCCCTCTAGCCTACGTATACAAAATAGCAGAGTGAGCCGGAGTGATGACGGATGATTCTATTACTCTTGTCTCTGTCTATCTATTTATATGTTAGGCTAGTTTTCGTATGCTTTGGGAATAATTATTATGTTCTGTATTAATTATGCAATGTTTTTACTGGTTTTAATTTAATGAAGTTTGTTACGCTTAAAGCTCATCTCTCGCCTTTTTAATAATGTCATGAGTTTATTAAATTGCTTGCTAAGTCTATTTTGATCAGACCAGGTGATAAATAGATAGGTTGATTAAGCCGTAAATCTGGAGAAAGCTCTATTATGATTTAATGAGTTGTATTTTCAGATGCAATTATATTTCCTGGAATTTAATGTCCGTTTACATAAGAGTGCTCGAACCTTGATTAGAGACCGAGCATTCTGGTAAACGAGTTCTTATGAGGCTATGACTTAGTCCTTAGGATAATTTAAGGAATTTTTGCCAAACAATTATAATTAACCAGTAGGAATAGCATGAAAGAGCATGTAATATTAATGTAAAACCAGAGTCCCGTTTAGTTTATCTGTTAATTTAGTTTATTTTTATCTTTCCTTATATTTATAAAAACAAGTCAATTAATCCCCCCCTTTTTAGTGACACGCTTAGGTACTATAATATGTACATTAGTCCCGTGGTTCGATATCCGGTCGCTTACATTTCACTATACTACTGCGACCGGGATTTGTTTGCAGCCCGACGTTTATTTTGGGTTTTAATTTCTTTTCTTTAATTTTAATTACACCACTTAAACCACTCAGATTATAACGTCTGCAAAATGGCGCCGTTGCCGGGGACTAGATTTATTCTAGTTCCTAAGCCCGGATTATTCACCTGTTTAATTATAAATATTTTGTTCTCTTATTTCTGTTATATTTGTCTATAATATTTGTTTATTGTTATTAATTATTTTCTATATTTTGTTAATATTAATTATCTAATAATCTGTCAATATTATTGGACATTGACAATTGGACACCTGACTTTGGCCATCTAACTTCGGACATCTAACTTTTAACATCTAATTCTAACCTCTAACATTTAATTTCCATTGTCTCTAACATTTAATTTCAATTGTCTCTAACATTTAATTTTATGTAAATTAACTACTAACTTATAATTTATGTTATCTAATTACTAACTTATATCTATATGTCATTTTTATTTCTAACATATATTATATGATTTTTAGTGTTTTATTTGTAGTTAAAATAAGGAAGAATAAAAAAAACGAAGCGAACCGCCTCTAGTCCGCCACTTACCTCGCGGACTCCACACACGGTTCCGCTCCTGGTCCGCCAGATATCAAGCGGACTGCACACAGGCAACTGCCTGGCGGTCTCACAGCACACAACGCCCGTTTGCAAGCGGACTCCACACTCTTGTCCGCCACTTAACTTGCGGACGCCACACACACAACCGCGAGGCGGTCGTGCTTCAGAAGAAAAAAAAAGAGGGGCTGAACGCTGCGTTTTCCATTCCAGTTCTTCCCCAATTCCAGTTCGAGCTCGAGCCAGCCCGAGAGAAGAGCGAAGCCTTGCGCAAATCGCCTCCCCCTTCAAATCAACACAAGTTCCTCATTTCTTCATCAAATTTCACAAGGACGATGGTTTTGTCTCAGTAGAGGCTCGTGCCTGGTTCGATCAGGGCAAGGACTTTGTTATAGAGAGGAAATTTGAGCCTGCGGTGCTAAAGGCTGCAGGGGTGGATACTCTATTTGCCAGGCTAGGACTTTCAGAGGTCCTAAGGTTAGGAAGGGAGTCTTTGCTCCGGACTTAGCTCGAGAGTTTTATGCTAATGCCCGGGCAGGCGATATGAGCATTACTTCTTATATACGCCGTCACCCCGTGGAGATCACACCCGCGCTTTCATTCTTCTCCTGCACCTCCCATTGGTCCTGGTGATATCCGAGGATTCAGAGGAGTACTTGCAGAGTCGAAGTCCAGGTGGCTTCAGCTGTAGTCGAGGACCCGACGTAGAGTGGGAGGAGGAGAAGGATGTCCTCCCGTTTCGCTAGCTTCCCCACGCTGACTCAGAGGCTTCTCCTGGAGATCCTCAGTCATCAGATTCGCCATCTGGGGCGCATGATGCTACTGATGAGGATTGTGCCTTACTGGACTACTTCTAGGTCCATTTCCCCACCCTCAGCGCATCTCTTTCAGCCACGTCATGTTCGGCCATCTCTATAAGGTGGTCTCCTACATGAGACGAAGAGAAGAAGATCACTACTCCCATTTTCCCTTCTTCCTCAGTCTCCACTATCGGTTCTGTCCCATTCTCAGCAGAGTTCAGGGAACTTAGATCTTCGTCCTGCGAAGCGCTCAGTGTCACTGCTGACTGTGCGGCTGGGGCTTTTTGCGCTCAGATGACGGTACTTACTGGGTTAGGAGTTGCCACTGCTCGGTCTTCCACTGCATCTTCCACAGCAGCGGGGACCTCTACTGGACTACACACTCAGCCGATCCTGACCCACCGTCCGCACAGGGAGAGGAGCCTTATAGGCCGACTACTGATATGATGCAGACCCCTGCTCCTGTACCTTACTCGACATCTCTAGGCTCAGTTCCAGACCTTCCATCAGAGGTTGAGAGCTTTGAGCAGAGGGTGATACAGCGCTTGGCCGGAGTGATGAGATGCATGCACACAGAGCGCAGCAGAATGCGCAGACCGCTCAGCTCCTAGAGCGTCTCCTCGCTCAGTCAGGCCAGGGACCTGCACAGCCTCCACCACCACCACAGTGATTTTATTTTCTTGTTATTTTAATTTCATTTTATATTTCTCTGACTTTTGTAGGCTATTACTGTTTAAACTTTGTGCTAACATTGATATATTCAGGAAGGTAACTGTGTTTACTTTAGTTTTTATTTTATGAATTTTTATTTATGTTTTTATTTTATGATTTTCTTTTGGTTCAATTGGAGTTCTGCTGGCTATATATGATTTCTTTTCAGAACAAATTCGATGTCGAATATATGCTGAACTCACCTTTGGAAAGCAACCTCAGTTGCTTTGGCATTTCAATATCTTCGGTTGAACACTTGCGCAACTCAGTGTGAGAACGTCTCACCCCTGTCAAAGCTCTAAGTGTGAGGAAGGATACCTTCCTCAATCTACGATACAAGGGGAGTTTCAATTCCTCAATTATTATATTAATGTTCAACCTTTATTTAATCCTTTATGAGTCTGTCATAATTGAAGTCATTTTCTTGATTTTAATTCTGAACAATGAGGACATTGCTCCCTTAAGTGTGAGGAAGGAGAGACCTTCCCTGAAATTATGACAGAGTTCGATAATGCCACACTCACTTTTTGCTACTATAAACTGCCTAAATTTAAAAAAAAATTGGTAAAAATGAGATAAATATTGTAGAAGTGTTTGAAATTATGTCAAGTGACAACTGAAAGGTAGTTTTATTTTAAAGGAGTTTGTATAAAATTATTTTCCTTCAAAATACTCTATTTTTACTCGAAATATGATAGATCTGCTGATTGTAAAAACCAATTTAGTTTAGCTTGGGATTGTGGAAATATGTGGAAAGTCAAGGAAAGAAAAGGATAAGACAAGGTACTCCGCTGTTTATGAATTTTTCTAACCAAAAACAGGCCTCGTCTATCCGGTTATTAAGTTCTTTGGGGTGCTTTAACACCTATCTACCTAAGGTCTCGTGACCTGGGATAGAAGACCCAACACCGCTACAAGGATAGAGAGAAAAGTCTGGGGTACAGAAAATAATGCAATTAAAAATATTATATAAATAATAGTGCTTGTCTATACAATTTGCACATTCAAAAAAAAAGTGTAATAAATAAAATTGCAATTTATGTTTATGAACATGAGTACGTGGTGTGAAAGGTATTGCGGAATAAGGCATTACTTCACACCCCTTGTCATCCCGGGTTAGTGAATGAAATTGGTTGGAAAATCCCAGGTTAATCTAACTTTTTTCTGCAGTTAAATTTTCTATGCTTTTATTAAATTGTTCTTTTTAACTGTTTGCTAAAACCTACTTCTAAGAGCAGAATTATTCTCTCAATTGTCACTTTGTCTAAATTCCCTTCTACACTTATTTAATCTTGTTTTTATTTTTGGCTTAGAGATAATTAATTCCTTATTTGCTTGAGGACAAGCAAAAGTCCAAGTGTGAGGAAGTTTGATAAGTGCAAAACATATAGACTTTTTAGGTTTAATCACCTTATTAATTGTAGCATTTTTAGTAATGTTTCTCACTTATCTAGGGTTTTTCCTATAAATATGTTGTTATATTTACTGATGTATTTTATGTTTTAAATTGTAGGAAAAATACCTAAAACATACATATGTTTATAAGGGATTAAAGATGGTCACGTGAGAAAGAACACAACATGCACGCATGAATTGCATGCAACCGCCCATTAAGGGGCGGACCACCTCTCGCAACCGCCACATAACAGGCGGACGAGACCAGAGGAGAAACAAGAGGCGACCGCCTCCTTATCAGGCGGACAACATAGAGAGTACCGCCACTTAAGAGGCGGACAACTCTAATGCAACCGCGAGGCGACAAGAATAGAGAGTACCGCTTGTTATTGTGCGGACACGATAGAGGAGACCGCTACTTATCTAGCGATGTGTAGCAAATCAACGGTTATCTTCTACCCACTCGCTCTGCACTTAGCCCCGCGCCTACCAGAAATCACGCACGCGTTTCACGCCTGTCCCCTGCGCAATCAATAGCTGCAATCAATGGGGGAGCTGCAATCAACGAGCTCAATCAGTGAGCTAATGAGCTGCGGCTCTGTTCTTCTTCCTCTATAAATACGAGCCTCGTTCGTCCTTACTGAGTGTCCTTCCGGAGGCTCCTTCCGTGGTTCTTCTGCTGGATTCTAATTCACACACCATCTCATTTCTCTCCTTCCGCCTTCTCCATTTTATTATTTTACATTCCACCAAATCCACCTCTAGCCTACGTATACAAATAGCAGAGTGAGCCGGAGTGATTACGGATGATTTCTATTACTCTTGTCTCTGTCTATCTATTTAATATGTTAGGCTAGTTTTCGTATGCTTTGGGAATAATTATTATGTTCTGTATTAATTATGCAATGTTTTTACTGGTTTTAATTTAATGAAGTTTGTTACGCTTAAAGCTCATCTCTCGCCTTTTTAATAATGTCATGAGTTTATTAAATTGCTTGCTAAGTCTATTTGATCAGACCAGGTGATAAATAGATAGTTGATTAAGCCGTAAATCTGGAGAAAGCTCTATTATGATTTAATGAGTTAGTATTTTCAGATGCAATTATATTTCCTGGAATTAATGTCCGTTTACATAAGAGTGCTCGAACCTTGATTAGACCGAGCATTTCTGGTAAACGAGTTCTTATGAGGCTATGACTTAGTCCTTAGGATAATTTAAGGAATTTTGCCAAACAATTAATTAAACCAGTAGGAATAGCATGAAAGAGCATGTAATATTAATGTAAACCAGAGTCCCGTTTAGTTTATCTGTTAATTTAGTTTATTTTATCTTTCCTTATATTTGTACACAATTACTCCCTCCATTTCCCATAAATCCACATATCCATTTGTTCACACCCATATTCATAAATCATACACGACCCATATTTCCACAATATCCTCCTTATCATTCAACGTCTACGACCGACATATTATCTGTTTAATTATATGTCGGGCTAGATATAATTACTCTGGGGGATGGTTTTTTTCAGTTCGTTTTAATTATATAATTTATATTTTTATTGGTTTTAGTTATATATAGATTGTTACAATAATGTTCTTATGCTGCAATAATTCTGATCGTTTTATTGCATTATCTTTCTAAATTTGTTTTAATCTTATCGGTGATAACAGATAGGTTCGATTAATTTGTAAATTTTGGAAAACTTGTTTTAACCGGACAAGTTAATACTTCATCTGCATAAATATTATTTCTCAAACTTATTCTGTTTACATGTGTTTTTGCTAGTCTAAAAAAGTCATAGCATGTTCTGGTAACAATTCGTCAGAGTTATTATTTTGCCAATCTATAAACCAGAAGAAATAACATAATTAGTCAAACTGCAATACCGGAACCCAGAGTCTCGTTTCATATATCTTTTGTACAAGTTTTTATTTTTCTGTATTGTATTAGTTTCAATTACAATTCAACTAAACCCCCCCCCCCCCCCCTCTTTCTTGCTTTTGTGACACGTTTAGGAATTAGACATTTTCGCTAAGTTCCACGGTTCGATTACCCGGTTTGCTCCAATCTTACTATACTACTGCGACCGGGATTGTTTACAGGCCGATAGATATTTTGATTCAAGCTGTATTTACTATTTTACTATAGGTCAAAAATCTTGTCTGCAAAATGGCGCCGTTACCGGGGACTTGACTTTGTCTAGTCCCTAAGCCCCGGATAATTCACTTGTTATTTTAATATTTTGTTTCTTTAATATTATGTTTTTATTTTTTTGGTTTTATTTTTTTCTAATATTCTGTTTGCTATTTTTGATTTTGTTTCATAATTCAGTCTTTTATTATCTGTCAATTTCTTTTGTTGTTTATATTATTACTATGTTTCTTGTCATTTAATTATTCCAGCAATTTACTTATCGTATTATTTACAGTTATTTAATATTCCAGTTAATTATTTTATTGTTATTTTAATTTCCAGCTATTTATTTTACTGTTATTTAAATTCTGTCATTTAAATTCTAGTCATTTATTTTTCATCATTTAAATATCAGTAATTTATTTATCCATTTTATTTCCAGTCATTTAAATTCCAGTCATTTAAATTCTGCCATTTAAATTCCAGTTACTTAAATTATTGTCATTTAGATTCCAGTCATTTAAATTCCAGTCATTTAATTCCAGTTATTTAAATTATTGTCATTTAAATTCCAGTCATTTATTTCCAGTCATTTAAATTCTGCCATTTAAATTCCAGTTATTTAAATTATTGTCATTTATTTTTGAGTAATTAATTTTTGTCATTTAAATTTTATAGTAATTTATTTTCTATCATTTAAATTTCGTTCTTTTCTTTAATTGTCATTTACATTTCAGTTATTTATTTATCATCATTTAAATTCCAGTCATTTTAATTCCTTTGTCATTTAAATTCCTGCAATTTAATTCTGATGCTTTTCATTTTACAAATCCCATTTTCTTTACTGCATTTATCTCTATTTCTTCTAAGTCTATTTATTTTACCATTGAGCTGTTTAAATTCCCATCTTTAGTACTTTTATTTTTGTCTATTCTATCACTTTATTTTTCTACAGTGAATGCCTATTACTAGATCGCATAGCCTTCCAGACGAAATTAATACAGGTATCTACACCCCAGAAATTGAAAGGACGTTTCTACGCGCTTTAAGACAAAAACGATTTCAACAAATACATCCGCCGCGGTAATAGAAACCAACCAGGAAGCAGTTATGGGTTCAGCAACTACTGTCAGAAATACAACCGACCGTCAATCCAAGGTCAACAACCAGCCATTGTCCTTCCTCACCTCTCCCCAACTGAATATGATGAATGGCAAAAGCTGAAGCCATATCATCAAATCCGATGCGTGAAAGAGTTAGGCATGTTCGACGGCTCAAGTCCAGACGAAGCTCTACTACATGTCACCAAGTTTTTGCAGCACGCTAACAGCCTAACCGCAACCGACGCAGTTACTCCAGTACGCAAGACATCCTTGTTCCCTCACAGCCTGACGGGAGGTGCAAACAAATGGTATCACAGTCTCACACCGAGCACCATCTATAGTTGGGACGATATGGCGACTAAGTTCTACGACAAGTTCCTGCCCCCTAGCCGAACGTTGGAGATGATGCAGAGATTTATAATTTCAAACAGCCAGGGGTGGGAACATCTGTGAAACTTGGGACCGATTTAAAGGACTGCTGTTGACGTGCCCCCACCATGGTTTGACAAAGAACAATTATCTCAATTATTCTACAAAGGATTAGTGAACCAATGCAAACTATGGTACTATCTTCTTTAGGAGCTGACATTTTGAAAAAGCCAGGTGAACAATTTCTGAGTGGGATAGAATCCCTCTGTGAAGAAATCAGAGACTGGGCCACGGGCGGATCAAGAGGAGGCATTCCGGGCTTATACCACCACGTAGAAGAAAGCGACAACAAATTTGAGAAGCTGATGAGAAGCCATGAGCAACTCATGGAGAGTAATGCCCAGCAGGCGACGAAGATTGGCACCCTGCAGAAAGTTGTCGAACAGATGACCATGAATTCCTATCCCCAACAAGCAAAGTCGTTAGCTTCTCGATCGTCTACAACCCCCAGGTTACGCTCCTCTATCATTATCTTCTCCTGATATATCTTGCACACAATGTGGTGGACCGCATGATTATGAACATGTCCCCAATTACAAGAATTAAAAGCAGCAGAGGAAGCGAACTTTGTAGGTAATAATTCAGGGTATAGGCAACCTTGGCAGCGTAACGTGCACCCCAATCTTCGCTATTCAAATACTGACAATGTGCAAAACCCGCATACACTCCAACCATCTCAGAATTTTAGACCACAGTCTAATTTTCAAGGAGGCCAAAGGTAGTTTCAGCAACCACCTTTATGGCGATGTCGCTACCTCAAGCAGACCTACTCAACCTCCTTCAAACCTTGAATCTGAATTCTCCCAAATGCAAGAGATGTTTAAGGCAATGATGAGTAAGACCCGAGACACGCAAGAATAAGTCGCGGCCCTTCGCAAAGATCAAAAAGCCTTGCAATCTCAAATTGAACAACTACTCACCCAACAAAGACCTCCTGGTCAACTCCCTTCTCAAACTCACCCCAACCCAAGAGAGCACGCAAATTCAATCTGTATAGGAGACGACACCTCCCAAAATACCTGAAATACCCCAAATTATTAAAGCATGGATTAAATATTTAATCATATTTAAGGCCTAAACATGCCTTAAAAGCAACTGAGAACAACAGTGGTCAACATAAAACAAGATGTTGCACCCTTTGACTGTTAAGGGTAAATAAATACCCAAATAAACTTCTTAGGACCTAAAAATTTGTCCTAAGCATATTAACATACTACTAAAATATTATAACCGTTGGACAACACTCCAACACAAAGAAAAAGCATTTACATGCTTCAAGGTCAAAAAGGGCAAAAAGGTGCTCTAGGAAAACCTTAAAAATCAAAGGACCTCTAAATGATATAAAATTGAATTACATGATCAAATCATGTAAGGAACACAAAAACCGTTGTCAAAGAAAACAGAGCCCAGAAACACCTTGCGCACAAAATGTGCACTAAAACTCCTTAAAGCACGTTTTTGTGAATCGCCTTCTAAATTGGTTTTAAATGGGCTAAAAGGTTATAAATACCTTTAAATATAATAAAATACCATATTATATGATATTAGGAATTTAATTCCAGAAATTTACAGATTTTTACAAATTTATATTAAAATATTAATAAAACCCTAAAGTGGGGCCCACATGAATATTGACCAAGCATGGTCAATGGTCAATTAATTGACCCATTTGGACCAAGGAGGCCGGCTGCAATAAGTGAGGAGACAGCATACAATGATTTTGGAGACAAATCATTACCTAATGTTCAATTTGCAATAGTAACTTTACTTTTTTCAAATTAATCAAGCTTTCCCACCTTCTCCTTCCTTCCTTGTCCGATCCTCTCCTTCCCAGCCGAGTTCTCCCTTCCTCTCAAGCTCTCAAGTTTTCTTGAGCATGGAAGGCAAGCCTAGCTCCTAAGCTCCTAATGTAAGTGTTTTAATGTCATTTTTAGCTCTTTTTCTTCATCTTCTCACCACCAACACCTAGATTTCGTGGCTCATCAATTCCTATGGCTTATTCAGTGTTCTAAGGTTAGAACAAGAGCTAAACTCGGTTGAGACCAGTAGAGGGACCAAGGTTGTTCAAATCTACATTTTAAGGTAAAAATGTGCTTTAAGCTCATAACTTTTGATTCCCTTCGAGTTTGGCTGTGAAACTTTGGTCATAGCCTCATCTTCTTCTCCTTTTCATGTGGAATCTGTTGGTTAGCCATTTGGAGCAAGGATGGCCGAGATCCAAAGGAAATACCCTCTTTTAAGGCATTTTTCCAAGGTAAAACCTAACAACAAGGTAGCATTTCGAGATCTAACTATTTCCTATGTCAATATGGTGGATCTAACACCTTGTGGTGTGTTTGGTTCAGGTCGAAACCACTTAGAACTTCCCTTGCATTTTAAGGTGATTTTTGCCTTAAATCTTACATTAAATTACTCCTTATGGTTAGATCTTTCTTGGAGACTAACTAGGCCTTGTTTGCTGTTTGAAACATGCAAGAGAAGCTTTGGAAATTTTATCTAAGGCTGGCCGAATTCAAACAAGGAATTATTCAAGCTAAATCAAGGTATAAATCACTTAAACATTAACCTTGCTAAGTTAAAATGTTCTAAGATATTTCTATATTAATTGCCGTGAGAGAACATGGTAATAAGGTCATTTTTGACCTTAAAATGTTTAAAAATGGCTTAGTAAATTTATCTAAGTGATTAAGTAACATAAATGTCAAATTTAAGACATTATGTGGAAGTTTGGTAATTAAATGGAAAGTGTGTGGTGAGGCCGAGAATTATAAGTGTTTTTGGGACATTTATGTGTAATTTATTTTGCAAGCCAATGTTTGTAATAAGGCCATGTATTTTAGGCCATTTTATTTATGCATTTACAAGCTTTTAATTAAGTTTAAGTAGTATAAATGCATTACCAAAATAAATGGGGTATTAGGTGTAATTAAATTAAATTTGGGGGCTTTAGAATAATAAGGCCGAAAATTAGAGTTAAAAGGAGTTAAAATAAAGTTTATAAGATTTTATAAAGTTTTGGGGTTAAATGGTGATTTCTAGAAAGTTGGGTGCAAACCGTAATTATAAGAATTAATGGTCAAGGAAATATTAAGGTGGTCAACCTTGACCATAGCTAGGTTTTGACCAAAAAAGTAAGTTAGATAACTTATTTAAGGTTTTATAATAAGTTATGTATTTAATGGTAATATTTTTATAACATATGTGGTAAATATGTTATTACCAAAAATAATGTACAATGGTATTTTAAACACCCATGGGCTATTAGGAATTTTAGGAATTTATTTGGTGGATTTTGGAATTAAAATGAACTATATAGTATAATATATAGTTATTATGTCATTATGACACTTTGGAGAAATATAGATGGTGGAATGGTAAATACAAGAGTATATGGGTTAATAAGGATATTTATAACCCTTTGGTAAAATTTGGAGATTTTTAGAATATATAAGAGTATTTATTGAGATATATGTATAATATATAGTTTTAATGATATTATCAAACTATATGTTATAAAATGGGCCTAATGACAATATAAAATGTATATTGAGGTCTGTTCGGAATTTACAAAAAATAACCATAGGTTATACTCTTTTATAAGTTAGAAATGTAATATTAAATGGGATATATAACATGGTAAAAGAAAGGGTTGATTTTGTAAATAAAGGAAATCATGGTTTAAGGAAAAGTATAAGGTTTAATATGTGCCTATGAGGCAATACACAATAGTTTTGTATAAAAACTATAGATTATAAGTTAAAGGAAATAAAAATATCATAGCAAATGATATTAGTATTTTGGTATAACATTACATAATGTTATGTGGTCAAAAAGGGAATTTAAATAAATTCAAGGGCTATACCGAAAATATAAAGGTTGGAAAATGAATTTTAGACTAAGGTCTATAATGTTATAAATGTTATAACAATTATTTAATATTAAGGTGGTTTAATGAAATCAATACAAATAAGGTATTCACATTAAATGGTGTGACAAACTATAAGTGAATGGGATTTATAAACTAAGGTATTTATGGAATAAACCTTAGGAGTTGTAAATGTACAACATAAAATGTTACATAATATTAGGATAACAATCTTAATATAAGTTGTATAATATGATGCAACTAATGGGAATAATCATCTAATAAAAGATGATGAAATGTAACACAAAATATAAGAGTTTATGAAACTCATGAGAATTACCTACGTGGTAAAAATATATACATACACAAGAATAATGTATATAAGGTGGATAAATATATTTTGGTTGAACACACTTATGAGTTAATGGTGGTGGTTATTTAAAAAAAAAAATAATATAGTTACGAACTATAAGTCATGAGTTTTGGAAGCAAATATTATTTGCTAAAGATAAAGGGATTATACAACATGTCGAATTATGAAGGATGGTGGGAAAATAAAACAATATGAAAGAGAATACAATAAAATAAATGATACAATAAGAAAAAGAATATAATATAATATAATCATGCATGCATACATGCAACTATGGGTTACGCACCTAAACTGGAGGGTGGATAAGATTAAAAAGGAAATAGTGAATTAAACTTAACAGTTGGGATAGTTTTGACGTACGCGTTTTAAGTAACAAAACCGACTGTTTTAGAGAAACCCGTAACAACAACTGTAGAAAACGGAGGTGAACTGTCGGGGTTACTTATTATTCGGAATACCGGATGTAGTTAGTCATGGAGACTGACGTATAGTTTTAATACCGTTTAGATTATACTTCTGACAAGGACGCTTGACAAGCTAGCGGACTACACGGAGCATAGGATCTTGAAGATTCATACTCCACCGTAATACAATCAGGGTGAACGGTATGTAAAGGGGTTTGCCGAGTTGACCTAAGGTTGCTCCTTGGGCTCGGATTTGGTTGATATAACTTGTGTGTTATATGTGTGGATACATGTATGTGATTGTGTGCTACTGCATTAACTATTTATGCACGAGCGTCCTACGGGACTAACACTACGTCGACTATAGATCGACTTATATAAACATACATATGCGTTGTGATGACATGACGGCTTGAAATACCCCGAACTAAATGGTGATTATTTATCCTAATGTAGTATTTAAGGCCTAATAGTGCCTAAGTAATTTTGGTAAAGAAAATAAATCCAAAAGAAATGGGAAAAACGCTTAGAAAGCGGAAACGCTAAAACGAGCGTTAAATAACCATAGAGTACGAGACCTCGGTTATAGTATCGTAAGTATTCCTAAGGTTTATTCATACCTAAGTAGTATACGTAATGATTCCCGAAGAAAACGGAACCAAGAAAGTATTAAAACGCTAAAAGAGCTTTAGCGCACGTTTTTCGAGGAACCCGAAAACGTGACTTTAAGTGGTCAAACAGACCCGTAAAAATTAAATCATTGAACAATAATGTTAAGCATTTATGGAAGCTTATAACCAATGAAAATAAAGAAACTAGAAAATTCCAGAAAACGGGCCCGGTTAGTGAATTTATCAAAACCGGGTAAAGTAACGAGCGTTTTCTGTAGAGACGAAAAACGCTCCAGCTAGTAATACAGTGAGGGCCGGTTTCTAACAGGTATAAACCCCCTCTCACACACCACACTAGCTAAATAAATAATGAGTCAAAAAGCAAAGAAGAATAAAGGTAAAAAGTAACTTAACCTCTTCTCTCTCCCCCTCATTTCTCTCTTCTCTCTCCTCCCCTCCTTCCTTCTCCATCGGCTCCTCCCTCCTCTCTCTCTGTTTTGGGCGATTTTTTGGAGCTCTCCAAACAGCTTCCATGGCAGCCCTCTTCATCCTCTTGCTCTACCTCCATGTGAGCTCAAATGAAAAATAAAACACACATATTTGAACTCCCCTCATCCTCCTCTACATTCCTATCTTTTCAAAATTCGAAAAGGATGAGTTTCATCTCCATGGGTTTTCCCCATTTGAAGAGAAAAGCACACCATTGTGAAGCTTGGAGTCTCCTCTTTCCAACAAGGTAAAAATCTCTACAAAAGATTCAAGTTTCCTCCACTCTTCTTGGAAACCGATTTTTAGCCCTTTGTAATGCCTTGTTTTTCTCTCTTCTTTTGAGCATCAACTTCACCTAACAATGGTGGTGGATTCTTCTTCTTGAACCAAGGGCTAAAACCCCTCCTAAAGCACTCCAAAGTTTGGCAACTCCATTCCCCATGTGGTCGATTTGTGCAAGAAAGAGAGAAGAAGAAATGGAAAAGATTAGAAGGAATCAAAAGCTCAAGTGAAACAAGTGTGAACCAAGGAACAGGGAACACATGGTAAGCTAACTCCGGTGAAAGGTATGATTTTCTCATGCCCCGTATGCTAACCGAGTTACATTGATTTGTGTGTTGTATGCCGGCTAATCAGACTAAAGCATGGAAACGGTTGATTGTCTTTCATTGTATGTCTTGTTGTATGTTGCATGAGCTAACCTTCTTGAATTGATCGTGTGGCTTCGCTTGGTGCGTAGATCGACTCATGATGAGTCTTGTTTGTAATGACTCGTAGTAAGAGTCCTATTGTGAATTAACGAAATAATGGCGACACACTAAACTATCGAAACGTTAACGATAATGCTACCCATGAACTCACTAGAACGTGAGAGCATATACGGGAGTAACAACCTCCCGATAAAGGTAAGAGAATTGAAACGAATAATCCCAAACAATAAGTAGTGGAAGTATATAAGTAACCTCTAGTAGAGGAACTAATCTTGGTACAAAATATGAACCATGAGAGTAGTAAAGAACGACGAGGGATCTCCAAACCCCTTAGTAATAGTCGACCCATAGAGGACCCGACTGATGAAGGATGTCCCGAACGTGAGAGTATCCGATATGTTGGGAAACCCTTAAACCTGAGGATACTAGACGGTAGTAATTCCCTAAGCCAGTGGAGGTTATTGAGAGAGATACTTCTAGGCTAATCCGTGAGATTGTATTATACTCTGAGAGAAGAGTGTTGGGAATATGAGTAGTCCGGTAGTACGGACATTTGAGTATTTGAGGAGCTAATCGTATAGCCCTCGTATTGTAGGTCCGTGGCGAGTCTTTGTATGACTCCGCCCGGTGACCAAGTATCGAGTATTGAGTACTGCGTGCGTACGAGTAGAGTAATGAGTATTGAGTAAGAAGAGAGTATGAGTGTGTAATGGTGTATCGAGTATTAAGTATGTATGAGTAAGTAGTGAGTACCGAGTATGTAAGAGTAAGTAAGCATTGAGATGAGCATGCACAAGTGTAGTAACGGGTACGGAGTAAGGAACGTATACCAGTAAAGTATCGAATATGGAGTGTCGAGTATGTAAGAGTAAGGAGTAGGTATGAGTAGAGTAGCGAATGTCGAATTTAGTACGTAGAGTAATGAATGAATACAAATGCGAATGGTTGACTATCGAATTGTCTTCCTTGGTAAGTACTGGAACTGTATGTGTATGTAGGTATTGTTGTATGTACTGTTGTAGCATGAGTATGTATGTATGCATGTAAATGAACTCCATGTATATTCGACCCAAGTAGTCGATGTACCGCGGTTAGCACGCGGTATATGCGAATTTCATGCGCAGCGTAAGCTGACCCCTCGGGGGACCATTTTAGTGTGAGGTACCCGAAGACTGATCACCGTTCGAGAGAGTAGGACGGGGACTGCTGCGTAAGCATGGGTAGTTGTATGGAAGGGATTAGTACTCGTATTGTAATGCGAATTTGGGAGTTTAAATTGTATTGGTAATTTAAGGATTGTAGTATCTCGGTATAGTAATGTGTTGGAGTTGTAATTGGATATGGATGAGTATGCAATGGAAGTATTGTATTGTGTAGAGCACTCGGTATGTTCATGTTCATCAGACCGATATATGTAGTACTGTACTCGCCTTGTTAGTCACGTGGGGACTAACGGCATTGTACACCCGCCGTTGTGTAAGGAATATCCGCTGCGAAGGTAAGTAATTGTACAGTAATGACGGTATTAGCGGTAGGGGTGTTACACGGCTACTTGGTATAATACCATGATATTAATATTAAGTATATGGTAACCTAAGTAAAACACTTAGGGACGAGTCACGACATTGTCGGTCTCTAGAGCATGGATCTCTAACATAAATATCACCTAGCTGACTTCTAGGTATGCGTGACCCATTGGGCCGCTGGTTAATAAATATTCTCCATAAGACTAAGAGCAGATCTTAAACATTATGAGAGTGATGGTATGAGATTGAGGTGAGGAATCCCGGTGGTTTACGAACCACTTGGTTGCGCATTTGTGATCACTGAGGGGTTTCCTAATTGGATTCCGCTCCAGGTTATATCCAACGAGCCCAAATAGGTTCGTGGATCAGGTGGCTACGGCCTTTTTATGGACGTCTTACGAGACATAAGTGAGTCAGGGGCCTCCGGACCTCTGGCGAAATGAGCACCTTTGTGTGTACGGGGGACTACTGTCCATGGTGAGGTTATCGGGTTGTCCTAACATGACGCCCTACTGACATTAATTAAAATGGTTGGATGGAGCCTACAAGGCTAAGGTAAATTAACTATGGGAACTGTACGCTACGGCGAATGTACATTGTACATATGGACGGGGCTTGAAAGCCAAACTAAAATAAATTGACAGTGGATGGTGAACACTACGGCGATTGTACATTGTACAAAATATTGTTGTTATTGCTCGATACGTTCGATATACAAATGTTGTTTGAGATATTCTATGAATGTTTGGTTTGGATGGATGACTAATGTTTATGAATATTTGGATGGATGATGTATTTGGATGGATGATTGATGATATTGGATGATTATGTATTTATACATTTATGCTTCAGTTTTGATTATAACTGTAAAAAGGAAAAGCATGAAACCAATCTAATAATAAGATGGTTAAAATGACAAGTGACCAATAGGGTCCAGGCCCGGCATACTCAGCGTCTATCGCTGATACTACACCATTTCAGGTTGTTGATCATTGTCGGAGCTGAAGAGCAGGAACAGGGTAGTTGGAGATGTTGTATGGTAATGAAGATGGTGTATGGTCTTATGGTAAGGTTATGTATTTTTCAGGATTGGGTAGACGCTCACTTGTCAATGTTTATGGTTATGGACTTAGTTTGATGTATAGGAGTTTCTCGTTATCACTGCGGTTAGCAGTTTGTTTATTTTGGAAGTTGGATGTGGTATGGCTACGTTGCTCGCATGGGCGAGTAATGGCCGGTGACACCCGTGTGAGTTTTGTAATTGTTATTTATTTTTCCGCTGCGAGACGTTTTATTTATTGCTACGTGAGGGATTATATCGTGATTATGGAGAGGGGTGTTACAAAAGTGGTATCAGAGCGGAGTACCGCTCTGATGACGAGAAAGTAGGTTAAGACAGTGAGCTTAGGACTTGGGAAATATTGGGAAACATTTAGGAGGTACGAGACGATTCGTCTCAAAAGATATTGTGTCTAGAAACGCAAAATGCGTGACAGGATAGCCTTTAAGGCAACTTAATATCTATTGGTTGTGTACGGTAATTTTACCAAGTATTTATGTGACATACTGTACTACAGATGTCTGGTGGTACTAGAGGGCGTGGTGCTGGAAGAGGTAGAGGCGGTGACCCCGGCATTCCAGGAGTTGCTGAGACGGTTGCAGCCGTTCTTGCACAGCTGGGTACTCAGATAGGAGGAGCACCAGCCCACCCGCCACAGCCCAGGGAAACAAACTGGCTGAAGTCAGTTAGCGAGACCCGACCACCTACATATTCAGGGGAACCAGACCCCGTAGCTTTAGCGTTACATTGTTGAACACGAGAAAGCATTTGAAGCTTTACAAGTACCTGACGACAAGAGGGTCGCTATTGCTGCTTTCCACCTGAAGGATGCAGCCAGCACTTGGTGGAGGTTGGTCAAGGACCAGCACCTGGCTACGCCCGACTTTTCGTGGGCTGCCTTTGTTGAGTTACTAAGAGGGAAGTACTACCCGGCGCACCTCAAACAGAAGAAGCGCCATGAGTTTGAAACATTGACCCAGGGAGGTCTGACCGTGGACGAGTATTACGCTCGATTCATTGGTCTACTGGACTTCATCCCCGGTGTGGATTACTCAGAAACCGTAAAGATCGAGAAGTTCCGGGAGGACTATTATTTCGCATCCAGATGGCGATGGGTGCTACCCTCTACACTACCATACAGGTATTAACATGAATGCCATAAATTCTTTACTTACTATAGTACCGTATAACCTTGTGAGAACTTACCAATGAGATTCCAGGAGTGTTACGACGCTGCCTCGAGGACGGAGCTAATGCTCCAGACTCGGGAAGAGACTCTAGGGGCAAAGAAAAGGAAGAACCCTGAAGGAGAGTCTGAGGGTGGAGGAGCATCTTCAGGCGATGGCCAGAAAAAGGGAAAGTAAGGACTTAACCCAAGCTTAAATACTTATCATACTAAATACCTTACGAATGCTGACCCGAAACCTTAAACAGGAAATTCTTTCCAAAGAAAGGGCAGCAGGGTCACCAGGGAAAGAAAGGGAAAGAGCCCGTCCTGCAGTTGACCGGCCCAGCTATTGATGCTAAGCCTCTGAGATCTGCACCTCCTAAGGGTGAGAACACCTATCCTTAAATTCAAATATAATCTTAACCCCTATATCAACAGATTTAACTTAAACTTAAATACTATCATCAGGCACCGGACAGCCCCAGCGCCATTTTTACTGTAAGCGTTGTGGGAAGGACCATCCAGGGGTCGACTGCGAAGGCCGCAAAGTCGAGTGTCGGTGCTGCCACAAAGAGGGCCATAGGGAATTTGAATGTTGGATGAACCCAGAGAGCCGTAATTACAGGCCACCAAAGAATACTCAGAAGACCTCAGCTGGAGGATCTGGAGTACCACGAGGCGGTCAGGATGGCTAGACATCTGCTGATGCTGGAGCCCAGAAGGGCAAGGGAGTAGATAGGGCATGAGTACCCATACTCCATGAGACCGCTAGTGGAAGACTTTTACTTACTGTGTTGTGTGCTTACTTTGAATGTTAGAAGGAGCTATGTTATAAGTATGTGGGAGTGTGTCATTGACCACTCGCCTTTTGTGTAAGACTTTGGGATTAGTTGTGTGTACTCAGTACCAAAAGCTTTAAACCTTGACGGATATATATATGAACAGGATGTTAATGCTTACATTACCATGTAGCCTATACTCTACGACACAGAGTCAATGAGACCGGGAATTACTGAACCAGAATTTCCACCTGCATGGCGCACTTGCTATTGCAAGCGCTATGACAGTAAACCACTGAAATTTCCATCTGCCTTGCGCACTTGCTACAGCAAGTGCAGCGACAGCAACAGCAACAGTAACAGCTACTGCAAATGCAACTGCAACAACTACTACTTTTAACCTTTTATAAAAAAAAACTGTTGTTCAAACCTTTGCATTGAAACCTGGAGATTAGAAACCTATGCAATTTTGGAAGGACCGATAGTCCAACCACTGCAACTGGACACATTATACAGCCACTATGACTGTAAAAAAAAAACACACACACACACACACCAGTTTAAACGTTCGAGGAAGTTTCAGACAGGGCTATTAGCCAAATACCATTAGAGTATACTTGCATTTAATGCTAATCACTACCGGTGATACATGTTTAGTCCTTATGGACAAGCATACCCTTTGTAGATGCACCACCGTCAGTGAGGATGGTTGGGAAGTAAAGCCAAGTGCTCAACTATTATGCAATCTGCAATGCATCCAATTACATGGATGAGGGGACGAATATGAACTATGGATGAGAATGATCAAAAAAAAACAACAGGGAGAAAAAGGAAAATGTGTTGTATCAATGAGATCAAAAAAAAGAGGAGAAACAAGTTTGCTAATATAGCACGGATTTTACTTACACCGAGTTGAATAATACCAGTCTATGATACAATTACCACGGTGCCACAAAGGCAATATCACTTATTACGGATAACCGATAACACGAACTATTAGACAAAAAAAGAAGAACAAAAAAGAAAAAAAGAGAAAAAAGAAGAAAAAAAAAAGAAGAACAAAAAAAGGATATCCATCAAAGGGAGGTTGACAAAAATACTTCACAAACCGTGTGACAGACATTACCAGTTTACTAAACGAGACATGGGACGACCGCACTCCGTTCGGAGCATGTGGGCCTGACAGACTTATTTATAAGTTAGTCGGGTAAGTAGTAATGTATCAGTACGGTACCCCATGCAAGTAGACAGGTAGTGTTAGGAACACGAGAAGTAGTCAACTCCATTCTACGGACAGTAAGACGGATTACCTCGAAGATGGACGAGAAGAGCCGCAGTTAAACCAACGGGCTAAAAAAAAAAGAGAGACTTCAACAGAGAACAGTGGACAGTATACAGGGAAGACAAGGAAACAGTTCAAGGATAGGAACCCAAAAAAAAAGCAACAAGAAAACCTATTATGGACGAAAATATGTAGAATCCTCATAAGGATCGAGTAATTCTTCAATCCAGAGGAAATCTACCAGATGATATGGATATAAACGCGTGACTACGCGAGAAGAAAAGATAAAGCTATATGATAGCAGAAATCTTGCTTAAAGAACAATGGATTTGGAATGTACCACTCATAGGACAATTCGCACATCTTATCTGTTGACTCATGAAATATTAGCTGTTGAGCGTTTACGCCTCTGCACTCTGTATGACTGAGTGTTTTGGTATTGCACTCGTGCAGTTATTAATCTTGTGGAAATGCTGAAAGATAAAGTGGATATCAACAAGAGTGTAAAAAAAAAGAACTACAACAGTGTGTTACTCCGGAGCAAAATCACCAGGAGACATGGATGACAAACATCATCTTTGTGGACATATAGGCTGGTACGTCTTAGTATTACAAAGACAAGTGCAAAGAGCACTAAGTACTAACAGTAGCCAATGTCACATTACATCTCAAACTGAATATCAGTGAGAGAAGACACACGCATATATGCTAGTGATCCAAACCAGTGGATTCACAGCAAAAAAAAAGGCAAATTGAGCCTTTGTTCATGGGTCTACACCTCATACGGAGCGAGTGGGCCCAAAAGAATGAACTTGGGAGAGAGCACAAAAAGATCAGTGCCTCACCTTTTATTATTGTGGAGCCCTGAAGGGCTAGAATTATACCCGTCTCTCTGATATGAGGATAATCCACGAGTTGGAGAACTCTTTGAGAGCCAAGTATCCAGCGCTCCTTGTTGAGCGGCTGTTGTATACTTGTGGGGTACGGGGGCGTAACCCTTTTTAAGGGGGGTAGAGCCTCTTGGCTGTGCACATGTGTGCACTTATTTTTGGCTGTTCTACATATGCATTGCTACAAAAAAAAAGAGAATTGGTGGTGTGCGGGGCATACGAGGTTTGTTTGGTTAGTATGTGAATTATTTAGTATGCATAGCATACAGTGAATTGGTTTTTTGGTTATGGTTGGTACGCGGGGCGTGCGTTGTTTGGTTGTTTGGTGTGATGTACACTTGTATGTATCTATGAGATACTTGTTTGAATGATTGTGTACACCATGTGTGTAACTTTTCTTATGCTATCTGTGATATGCATTCATATTGCTTTATAGAATGATTACATATGGTATTGCCTAGATACGAAATGAATCATTAGATATGGAATGTGGAACAATGGAATGTTATGGACACCTCAGGAAGGTTGTCAGGACTTGTAGAACTGATAGGAAATGATGGTGCTGATGGATCACCTATATCCATATATGATTGAACTAACGCCACAACGTGATGGCTATGTGCTGTATAAGCGCAATATGATGTGTGTAAATGATATATCACATAGATATACATTATGGGAACAATGGGTAGTTATACATTTATATATACTTACCTATTTGATTAAGAGACTTCGGGACGAAGTCTTTTTAAGGGGGGTAGACTGAAATACCCCAAATTATTAAAGCATGGATTAAATATTTAATCATATTAATTAAGGCCTAAACATGCCTTAAAAGTCAACTGAGAACAACAGTGGTCAACATAAAACAAGATGTTGCACCCTTTGACTGTTAAGGGTAAATAAATACCCAAATAAACTTCTTAGGACCTAAAAATTTGTCCTAAGCATATTAACATACTACTAAACATATTATAACCGTTGGACAACACTCCAACACAAAGAAAAAGCATTTACATGCTTCAAGGTCAAAAAGGGCAAAAAGGTGCTCTAGGAAAACCTTAAAAATCAAAGGACCTCTAAATGATATAAAATTGAATTACATGATCAAATATCATGTAGGAACACAACAAAACCGTTGTCAAAGAAAACCAAGCCCAGAAACACCTTGCACACAAAATGTGCACTAAAACTCCTTAAAGCACGTTTTTGTAATCGCCTTCTAAATTGGTTTAAATGGGCTAAAAGGTTATAAATACCTTTAAATATAATAAAATACCATATTATATGATATTAGGAATTTAATTCCAGAAATTTACAGATTTTTACAAATTTAATATTAAAATATTAATAAAACCCTAAAGTGGGGCCCACATGAGTCAATATTGACCAAGCATGGTCAATGGTCAATTAATTGACCCATTTGGACCAAGGAGGCCGGCTGCAATAAGTGAGGAGACAGCATACAATGATTTTGGAGACAAATCATTACCTAATGTTCAATTTGCAATAGTAACTTTACTTTTTTCAAATTAATCAAGCTTTCCCACCTTCTCCTTCCTTCCTTGTCCGATCCTCTCTTCCAGCCGAGTCTCCCTTCCTTCTCAAGCTCTCAAAGTTTGTTCTTGAGCATGGAAGGCAAGCCTAGCTCCTAAGCTCCTAATGTAAGTGTTTTAATGTCATTTTTAGCTCTTTTTCTTCATCTTCTCACCACCAACACCTAGATTTCGTGGCTCATCAATTCCTATGGCTTATTCTCAGTGTTCTAAGGTTAGAACAAGAGCTAAACTCGGTTGAGACCAGTAGAGGGACCAAGGTTGTTCAAATCTACATTTTAAGGTAAAAATGTGCTTTAAGCTCATAACTTTTGATTCCCTTCGAGTTTGGCTGTGAAACTTTGGTCATAGCCTCATCTTCTTCTCCTTTTCATGTGGAATCTGTTGGTTAGCCATTTGGAGCAAGGATGGCCGAGATCCAAAGGAAATACCCTCTTTTAAGGCATTTTTCCAAGGTAAAACCTAACAACAAGGTAGCATTTCGAGATCTAACTATTTCCTATGTCAATATGGTGGATCTAACACCTTGTGGTGTGTTTGGTTCAGGTCGAAACCACTTAGAACTTCCCTTGCATTTTAAGGTGATTTTTGCCTTAAATCTTACATTAAATTACTCCTTATGGTTAGATCTTTCTTGGAGACTAACTAGGCCTTGTTTGCTGTTTGAAACATGCAAGAGAAGCTTTGGAAATTTTATCTAAGGCTGGCCGAATTCAAACAAGGAATTATTCAAGCTAAATCAAGGTATAAATCACTTAAACATTAACCTTGCTAAGTTAAAATGTTCTAAGATATTTCTATATTAATTGCCGTGAGAGAACATGGTAATAAGGTCATTTTTGACCTTAAAATGTTTAAAGAAATGGCTTAGTAAATTTATCTAAGTGATTAAGTAACATAAATGTCAAATTTAAGACATTATGTGGAAGTTTGGTAATTAAATGGAAAGTGTGTGGTGAGGCCGAGAATTATAAGTGTTTTTGGGACATTTATGTGTAATTTATTTTGCAAGCCAATGTTTGTAATAAGGCCATGTATTTTAGGCCATTTTATTTATGCATTTACAAGCTTTTAATTAAGTTTAAGTAGTATAAATGCATTACCGAAAATAAATGGGGTATTAGGTGTAATTAAATTAAATTTGGGGGCTTTAGAATAATAAGGCCGAAAATGAGAGTAAAATGGAGTTAAAATAAAGTTTATAAGATTTTATAAAGTTTTGGGGTTAAATGGTGATTTCTAGAAAGTTGGGTGCAAACCGTAATTATAAGGAATTGTGGTCAAGGAAATATTAAGGTGGTCAACCTTGACCATAGCTAGGTTTTGACCAAAAGAATAAGTTAGATAACTTATTTAAGGTTTTATAATAAGTTATGTATTTAATGGTAATATTTTTATAACATATGTGGTAAATATGTTATTACCAAAATAAGGGTGTACAATGGTATTTTAAACACCCATGGGCTATTAGGAATTTTTAGGAATTTATTTGGTGGATTTTGGAATTAAAATAACTATATAGTTAATATATAGTTATATGTCATTATGACACTTTGGAGAAAATAGATGGTGGAATGGTAAATATAATATGGGTTAATAAGGATATTTATAACCCTTTGGTAATTTGGAGATTTTTAGAATTATATAAGAGTATTTATTGAGATATATGTATAATATAGTTTTAATGATATTATCAAACTATATGTTATAAATTGGGCCTAATGACAATATAAAATGTATATTGAGGTCTGTTCGGAATTTACAAAAAATAACCATAGGTTATACTCTTTTATAAGTTAGAAATGTTATATTAAATGGGATATATAACATGGTAAAAGAAAGGGGTGATTTTGTAAATAAAGGAAATTATGGTTTAAGGAAAAGTATAAGGTTTAATATGTGCCTATGAGGCAATACACAATAGTTTGTATAAAAACTATAGATTATAAGTTAAAGGAAATAAAAATATCATAGCAAATGATATTAGTATTTTGGTATAACATTACATAATGTTATGTGGTCAAAAAGGGAATTTAAATAAATTCAAGGGCTATACCGAAAATATAAAGGTTGGAAAATGAATTTTAGACTAAGGTCTATAATGTTATAAATGTTATAACAATTATTTGGTATTAAGGTGGTTTAATGAAATTAATACAAATAAGGTATTCACATTAAATGGTGTGACAAACTATAAGTGAATGGGATTTATAAACTAAGGTATTTATGGAATAAACCTTAGGAGTTGTAAATGTACAACATAAAATGTTACATAATATTAGGATAACAATCTTAATATAAGTGTATAATATGATGCAACTAATGGGAATAATCATCTAATAAAAGATGATGAAATGTAACACAAAATATAAGAGTTTACGAAACTCATGAGAATTACCTACGTGGTAAAAATATATACATACACAAGAATAATGTATATAAGGTGGATAAATATATTTTGGTTGAACACCTTATGAGTTAATGGTGGTGGTTATTTAAAAAAAATAAATATAGTTACGAACTATAAGTCATGAGTTTTGGAAGCAAATATTATTTGCTAAAGATAAAGGGATTATACAACATGTCGAATTATGAAGGATGGTGGGAAAATAAAACAATATGAAAGAGAATACAATAAAATAAATGATACAATAAGAAAAAGAATATAATATAATATAATCATGCATGCATACATGCAACTATGGGTTACGCACCTAAACTGGAGGGTGGATAAGATTAAAAAGGAAATAGTGAATTAAACTTAACAGTTGGGATAGTTTTGACGTACGCGTTTTAAGTAACAAAACCGACTGTTTTAGAGAAACCCGTAACAACAACTGTAGAAAACGGAGGTGAACTGTCGGGGTTACTTATTCGGATATACCGGATGTAGTTAGTCATGGAGACTGACGTATAGTTTTAATACCGTTTAGATTATACTTCTGACAAGGACGCTTGACAAGCTAGCGGACTACACGGAGCATAGGATCTTGAAGATTCATACTCCACCGTAATACAATCAGGGTGAACGGTATGTAAAGGGGTTTGCCGAGTTGACCTAAGGTTGCTCCTTGGGCTCGGATTTGGTTGGTAAGTTGTGTGTTATATGTGTGGATACATGTATGTGATTGTGTGCTACTGCATTAACTATTTATGCACGAGCGTCCTACGGGACTAACACTACGTCGACTATAGATCGACTTATATAAACATACATATGCGTTGTGATGACATGACGGCTACTTGGTATAATACCATGATATTAATATTAAGTATATGGTAACCTAAGTAAAACACTTAGGGACGAGTCACGACATTGTCGGTCTCTAGAGCATGGATCTCTAACATAAATATCACCTAGCTGACTTCTAGGTATGCGTGACCCATTGGGCCGCTGGTTAATAAATATTCTCCATAAGGCTAAGAGCAGATCTTAAACATTATGAGAGTGATGGTATGAGATTGAGGTGAGGAATCCCGGTGGTTTACGAACCACTTGGTTGCGCATTTGTCATCACTGAGGGGTTTCCTAATTGGATTCCGCTCCAGGTTATATCCAACGAGCCCAAATAGGTTTGTGGATCAGGTGGCTACGGCCTTTTTATGGACGTCTTACGAGACATAAGTGAGTCAGGGGCCTCCGGACCTCTGGCGAAATGAGCACCTTTGTGTGTACGGGGGACTACTGTCCATGGTGAGGTTATCGGGTTGTCCTAACATGACGCCCTACTGACATTAATTAAACATGGTTGGATGGAGCCTACAAGGCTAAGGTAAATTAACTATGGGAACTGTACGCTACGGCGAATGTACATTGTACATATGGACGGGGCTTGAAAGCCAAACTAAAATAAATTGACAGTGGATGGTGAACACTACGGCGATTGTACATTGTACAAAATATTGTTGTTATTGCTCGATACGTTCGATATACAAATGTTGTTTGAGATATTCTATGAATGTTTGGTTTGGATGGATGACTAATGTTTATGAATATTTGGATGGATGATTAATGTTTATGAATATTTGGATGGATGATTAATGTTTATGAATATTTGGATGGTTGATTATGTATATTATACATTTATGCTTCAGTTTTGATTATAACTGTAAAAAGGAAAAAGCATGAAACCAATCTAATAATAAGATGGTTAAAATGACAAGTGACCAATAGGGTCCAGGCCCGGCATACTCAGCGTCTATCGCTGATACTACACCA